>WEIT01015527.1:87352-133923 GCA_013389985.1 Dryoscopus gambensis | reverse complement strand
GTGCGGCAGAAATATGTGATGGAGCCCGCGGGAGAAGGAATCCCGGGGTACGGTGTTTCCCTCTCTCCTCAGCCTGCGGCCCCGGCGCGGAGGCAGCCGGTGCCGGCGGCAGAGACTCGGGCCGGGCAGCAGCTCCCAGCCGGTGCGGGGGCGAGCGGAGCGCTCCCGCGGGATGCTCCCCTTCCCTTCCTTTCCTTTCCCTCCCCTCCCAACAAGCGCTGCCGTGATTTGGCAGCCGCTCGGACTCTGGACCTGCCTCTCCGCCCCGCATTGGCTGCCGCGGCCGGTGCCGCCGGGGCGCTGGAGGACACCGGAGGCAGCCGCCGGCGGCTCTCAGCGGGACGATGAAGCTCCTGTGGCTGGGCGTGGATGTCTCCAGGGTGCTGCACCTGGCCGCCGTGTTCTGCCTGACCTGCGTGCTGCTGAAAGCCATACAGCTGTTCCACCGGCGGCGGGAGCTGCTCCGGGCGCTGGCCGACTTCCCCGGGCACCCGACCCACTGGCTCTTCGGCCACGTTAACGAGGTGGGGGAGAGCCGGGTTTGCGCTGCCGGGAGCGAGGGGGAATGCGGGGAGCAGCTTTCCCGAGGGGCGTGTGGGAATGATGCTGCTGGGACTTGTCCCCGTTGGGTAGCGGGGTAGGTGAGAGGTGGGCATCCCTTTTCTCAGCCAGACCAATGTGCTTTCCCTGTCTGTGATGCTTAGAGAAAGCATGGCTCAGCTCACTCAGAGCTCCCGCAGGCTGATGCAAGACGGCACGGTGGAAAAGGGTGGTGGCTGGCTCGCAAGTAAAGAGAGCGGTAATACAGTGTGGCATAGGCAAGGTCATCCCGGGATGTGAGCCGGCATCGGTGCTGGAGGCAGCAGAGCCGCGCTGCTCTGTCCCGGGCAGGCTCCACTGTCACCTCTCTGCTCCTCTGACAGCCAGGGCAGGGCCCCTGCAGCTCTCCTGCGGCGCTGAGCTGATGAGATGCTGAGCAGATGCTTGCTGCTCCCGGCATCCAGAGGCAGTTTCTCTCCGCTGCCAGCTTGCATTGGCCTCACGGCCTGGTGAACCAGAGAACTGATCATTCTGAGCCACGTTTAAGCCACAAAACACATCACAGGCATTGCATCCAGCACAGGGGCCGTGGATCTTCTTACAGTTGCATTAAGGTCATGAGTAATTAAACCCACGTACACAGGTGAGCCTTGTTCTGCTCACTGGTGGCAGGGATGACTACTACTTCCCGAGGTATGCACTCGCCCACTCAGATCACCATGGCTGCTGTGGCAAACAGATTTTTGCTACCCATCAGGAGCCTCACAAGGTGTAACTGAGCTTGCCTGATGCAAAAGGCTGCTTAAAATCACCTTGCCCTCTGCTGGGCTCTGCTGATGTCTTGCTGTGGCCAAATCTGTGGCACATTAAATACCTGGCACCCTGAAAAGTGTCTGGGAAATCAGGAGGAGACCTCCCAGGGCTTGTCTCTGTGCTGTGGCAGTGCCAGTTTTGCTGTGCTGGATGGGACAAGCAGTCTTTTGGCAATGTAAGCATGAAGATGGGCCAGTTCAGGGCTTTGTTACACTGCCAGTTAGACTTTAAAACTGCGGTTAAATAAAATATGTTCTTCTGTTTGTTAGTTGTGACTATTTGTCCTGGAAGGGAATTTAACCATTTGTGCCAACCACTCGCTGTCATCATGGCTACGTTGTTTGTGGCTGAGCTTTTACCTCAGACAGTGTTTGTTTGAGAATTCCTTTTTTGAAGATTTAAGAATTTGCTGATTAATGCTGCTGAATTCCCCAAAGCCTAACAATTCATCGAGCCAGCAAAGAAACCGGCAATGCTCTGGGCACACGCTGAATACAAAGTTTGCACACACCTCGAGCAGGACCTCTGAGCTGTATTCAGGGAGAGCACTGACGTTTCCTGTTCTGTTGATTTAACTGATTATTTGCCAGTTTGCATCCAGGCCAGTTTAGAATCTCAAATGTATTTGTCATGCTCTGGGTGGATCTCCCGGGAATGGATCACTTTGTTTTAAAGCATTCTCTGGGTATTAGTCTCTGCTTATCCAAATCACTTAGTAGAAATGACATTAAAATATCAGGAAGAGGTTGTGGAGACCTGTGCAGTCTCACTGCAGCAGCACGACTTAGTTAAAAGCCAGAGATCCAGCCCTGAGCTGACCAAAGTGACTCCCCACGATCAGGATGGGTGGGAAGCAGAGCAGAGCAGGGTCACTGCCCGCCGGCACAGGGAGGGTGTCAGTCCCTCGGCAACCCTTTGCCCGCTTCTGCCCTGTGTGGGGAGAAGCCAGCCCGGCTCTGGCTGCATGCAGCACAGCCCCATGCTCAGATTTCAGCTCCTGTGTTTTCTCTTTGATTTGCTATCAGTGTGTAGTCATTAAAAGTGCCCTTAAGCCTCTTCCCAGATGCTTTTAGTGTTGGATCCATTTCAAAACTTGCATTTCAGCATGAGATCAGGCAATTACCTTTCTTTCTTAGACCCAAGTGGGGTTTATATTTTTCTTTTCAAGCCCCCAAGGGAGGAAGAAGTAGAAGTAATGGTCTTTCATGCAGACCCTTGTAGCTGGAGCCCTGATTAAGGAGTGGGAGCTTTCTATTCCTCTGCAGCTCACAGACCTTTACACCCTCTGCTCCAGGAGTGCTTGGTGCAGCAGGTTATTCACCTTGAGGGTAACCTCTCCTCTCAAATAAGCCCATTTAACCCTCTGGTCAGCACAGGGATGGTTCTTGACAACACAAGCCAAGGCTGCTGCTCCAAAACAAGGTTGGATGCAAAGGCTTCTAGCATTAGTACTTCGGCCAGTGAGACTTGATCAGCACCTCCCAGTTACTTCCATACTATGCATTTTGTGATTCATGACAGGAGAAGCACAAGCAGCGGTATCAAAGGGACTTTCACATGTTCAAGTGTCACTTAGCTAAAGGCACCGTGCCAAGCCCTGCTTCTGCTGGCATTGCTGAAGAGGTGGGCACTGAGGAGGGCTGCTTCCTTTTGCCCCAAAACTTGATCTCTGAAATCAGAGAAATTGATGGTTCTGTTTATTAAGTTGAAAATCTTGAACCCGAGTAAGCGAAGTTGAAGCTGAGCTTTCTGTGATAAGTAATAAATGGATGTAGTTCATCATTCTGCTGAGTGTGGGAGACACACAGGATGTGCTGCAGGGACCCCCCAGCTCGTGAGGAAGGGGGGGCTCAGCCTTGGAGCTGAACCTGGTCATGCCCCCACACAGCCTGTGCAGTCCCCTGGCAGACACCCTGTGACTCCTGAGTATCCCCTCCGAGACAAGCCACACGTGGCTGATTATTTGATGTGGGTGATTATTTGAGTACGAGCCATGTCCTGGGCTGAGAAACACCAGCCAGATTAAAAGCTGAGCTGAGCTAACTCAGCACTAAAGCAACTGAGCAAATATTCACTTGATACAGTCAATAGGGTGACTTTGAGTCTGATTTCTGCACCAGTACGCTGATTTAATTAATCTTCAAGCTTCAAGTCAAAGCAGCAGCAGCTATGTCAGACCTAGCTTACCAAAATCCTTCCCTTTACATTATTGGGCCAGAGTAGTTTCTGTTCAAAGAATAAAAGAACCCTCCACGTTTTTGTCTCTGTGATGTTTTTCCTCTGCCTGTGACTGTGGATCTTTCCACTTGCTCTTTGTCTATTGCCTGTACATAACACCACAGGCTATACAAGCAATAAAGCAATGATCACTTTGGAGTGAACCTGCCAGCGCTGCTGATATGAATGTTGGTGCTCATGCTGCTCCTCAGATTGCAGCTTGCAAGGATATAAATCTTTCTAGGAGCGCCAGCTCTTCGTTGCCTATAAAATTCAATTCACGGAAATCAATGAATTCTTAATGTAATTATATTAACCACTGTTCTCTTCACTCCATTGGTGACTTTGGACTCATTCTGTTGAATTTTGCCTGGACACTGGCCTTCTCCACCTAAATGTCTGGAGGAAGCTGTGGTTTCCCAGTCAGGAGGCATTTCTGCACTGGAGCAGACCCAGCAGCAGTGCTGTTGGCTGCTATAAAGTGCTGCTGTATTTTCTCCCAGCTGCAGGGTGCTAATTGCTCAGCCATGTGCAAGTGAGAATGTATTTGCATGTCACAAAATGCAGATGCTTTCTGGGGCAAATCTGAGTCTTCTGTGGGGTGGCCATGGAAAAAGAGCAGATAACATGTATGAGCTGGTAGGTGCCACTACGGTTCTCTATCTTAAGGTCAAGTGATAAGGAAGAATTGTTTTATATGAGCTTTAAAAGTAGCAAACATCCCTTCTTCCCATGCTCTGCAAACACAGAGGAACAACACCTTGTTTGCCCTTATGTGGTTTTGTGATCAGAAAGACCTTGAACTTTTAAGACAGTGTACTGGGAGATTATTTTTTTTCCTCCAAATCTGTGTATTCTTTCTCTTTTTACTTCTCCACAACTAGTTTCTCAAGGAGGAAGAGGTGCTGGACAAGGTGGAGATCTGGACACAGAAGTACCCACATGCTCACCCTATATGGTTTGGGAGTTTCTCAGCATTCCTGGTTATCACCGATCCCGACTATGCCAGGGTTCTGTTGGCCAGAGGAGGTGAGAGATTGTGGCTTCAGCTGTGGAGCAGCAACCCCAGCCTGCAGATTTCCCATGCCAGCCTCAAAATTTACAGCAAGGCAGGGTTTCACAGAGAGGTTTTCTTGCAGAAATCATCTCAAGGCTTGGAGAGATACCCCTCCTTCATGCTGTGCCCTGGGTGCTTCAGGCACAGGGCTGCAGGGCTGACCTGACTCCAGATCCGTTGCTGGAAAATCAGGTTTCCTCAAATGCTCCTTGAAAAGTTAACTACTCTGTGCCTGATTCCAGCAAGGAGAAGACACCTGGGGGCTTTTCTCTAGGCTCAGAGCTCTGGCTCCTGCTGCAGAGAAGTATCTTCAGTGCATCGAAAAGAAAAGGTGCTGAACAGTGGTATCTAAGAGGGTTAATCATTTATCACACTGCACAGACTTTGGACTACCAATATTCTTGTTTTTTCCGGTGTGGGCATCTGCTTCCATATGTGCTTATTGCAGCTGGTAGAGACAAAGTTGTTTTGTTGTGAAATACTGGGAGTTCTGCAGGGATGCCACTGAGTTTTCTTCATACCCAGCCAAAAGTGAGAGCCCAGAGGCAGCTTTCAGCTGCAAACCAGTGGCTTCATGCTATTGAAACATTTAGCATTTTATTTTCTCTTTTTAATGTTTTTTTTTTTTTTAACAGATCCCAAGGATAACATCAGCTATAAACACCTTGTCCCATGGATTGGTATGTTTTCCCAGGGCTTTGCCTGCCAGGAATGATTCTGAAGTTAGTCAAAAGCACAGTATAAATAAACAGCATTGTACTTGTTCCTTGATGGAGTTATAGCTAAAAGCTTCCTGCAATTATTACATTTATTGAAAAAGGTGCTGAGTAGTTCTATTTATTTTCAGGGAAGGAAAGTTCAGACATAACATATGTACAAATACTCACATGTCCATAGATAGCAAATGTAGTGATGGGAGAAGCTTAGATTCAGTGGAGGACTGGTGAAAAATGTATCTGCTGTTCTGAACTTCTCTGTTCCCGCAGTGTTGGTGTTTCTTTTCAGAGGCACTGTTGTGCCATTTCAAAGAGCAGGGCTTTGCTCAGCTCTGGGAACCCTGGAGCTGATGGCACCATTTGGAAACACCCTCTCACAGCAGCTCAGACAGCAGATTTAATCACGCTCCGTGCAGGCTGATGCTGTGTTTGCAGGCAGGTGAGAGCAGCCTGCTTGTGCCCAGCAAAACATGCCTTGCCTGTGTTCCCCCAGGGAAGGGGTTGCTGATCTTACACGGGCCCAAGTGGCACCAACACCGAAAACTCCTGACTCCAGGGTTTCATTATGACGTCTTGAAGCCGTACGTGGGCCTGATGGCAGAGTCGACGAACGTGATGCTGGTAGGACTCATGACGCTCCTCTCTCTGCCCTGTTTTCTTTTCCCCATCCTGTCTGGTTAGCAGGTAAATGCTGGAGCAGGGTTTTCTTTGTCTGGTAATGGTCAGTCTTTCTGAGTCACCACAAATCCCTGCTCTTGAGCTGGAAGGGATGAGCAGGTTGAGCCTCCCTGCAGTGGCGATGTCTCTGGTACTGCCCTGGGATCTGTGGCTGAGATTTCAGGATGAATGTTACTGCCATCCCCTAACCCTGCATGATCTCAGTTCCAACAGCAACTTCTTATAAGATGTTTGTCTAAATGAAGAGTTGAAGTAAATGAAGTTCATAATAAATCCCCCAAAAATAGTGGTTGGAGCAGAGCTATACTGTGACCTGAGGTTGAAGGTTTTAATTTGCTGTCAGCATACCCATGACTGGACTGCAATCCCTGCCATGCCTCATGAACAGTGAAAATGCAATGTTCTTCAATCCACTGGTGCTGGGCAGGATGGAAACCAGTAGGAGTTACGGGCGAAGGGCACCAGGCTTTGTGAACATGAACTGGAGGAGTCTGGGTGCTGGATCTCTTCCTTCTCCTTCACCTCCCTCACTCCCACCTCCCCAGCAGCTTCAAATGGATCCTGGTTGGATTCTTCCTATAGTCCCAGGGAGCAGCCAGGAGCAGAGGGCTGGAGAGCCAGGAGAGCTTTTGTAATGCTCACAAGTGCCTGGGAGTTTGAAATTCCTCGTGCACAACGCCGACACCAGGTGTGCGAGCCCGTGCCGCCAGGTGGCAGTCGTAGTATGTGCTACGGACGTGCGTCTGTCCCTACGAGCCTGCTCTGGTGCTGTGGGAGCTCAGATGGGACCGTGCTCCTCCCTCTCCTCCCTTTCCCAGCTTTTAAGTCCACTCGTTCCTTACTGTTGCGGTGACCCAGCCCATTGAGGGCTGTGGCAGGGGGTCTTCCCCCAGGCTTGAGAGGCAGGCTTCTCCTAAGGACATTGTGTACCCCAATTCTGTTCCTTTGATTGATCCATTGCTTCTCCCTGCCCCCTTTTATTCCTCACACGTTTTCCCTTCCCTGCATTCCCCGTTGGCCCTTGTACCTCCCTCGCGGTATTCCTATTGGTCCCTTTGCCATAACCCCGGCCCTGTACTGCCCCTGCACACCGGCACCCTTGATCCCAATGCTCGGCCCGCCCTGCGAACCTATATAAACCCCAAACCCTTCCTCCATCTTGTTCCTGGCTCCTAAGCTCCCCTGCCAGGAGGTTGAAATAAATCGTCTCGTGCAAGAACCTGCCAGAACCCTCCTTGGCTCTTTCATCGTCCGCCTGCGTGTGTGAGTGCCTGCTGCTTCTCTGACCAAAGCTGATGCTGCCTCTTCACCCCTATGGCAGTCTGACCCCTGCAGAGCTGCTTCCTCTGGAGAGTCACCCAGAAATGGAAGCTCGACGAGCAGGGCAGAGCAGGGGCCTTGGTGCATCCGAGCTGGTCAGCTGGAAGGGCAGCGGCCCCGCAGAAGCGGCTCCAGACCCCATGGAGACGCCTTCGGAAGGTCGCGGCACCCTCATCCACCACGCTGCAACACCTTACCACCGCGAGGGGACGGAGGATTCATCATCACTTCATGTCTGCTGGGGAAGAGGGACAGGATTTATAGTTTCTCTAGCGATCAGAGTTGAGTAAGAGGTCCTGTATTACATGCTGGGAAAGCGCACTGGCAGAGAGCTCGTGTGACAGAGGAAAAACCTTGCTCCAAAGTTTGCAACCTGACCACCAAGCTCATATGTGCTGGAGAACAGACCCACTGAAGCCTAATGCCAGCATATGCTGCTCCTGTACTGAAAACACACTGCATCCTAAGAAAGACTTTGGTAACTCCCCATCACCCAGAAATGCACCTGTCCTGGGCTTCCCCAGGGTGCCCTTGCCTCAGGATAGGGTGTAGCAGGGTTCACCACCACCAGGATCCAACAACAGCAGCTGCCTGAGGCAAATCTTGTATTAACCATCCCACTCTTGGCTTCTCTTCTCTGGGATTTTGATGGTGACTAAGAGATCCCTTTCTTTTTTATTTCCGTTTCTCTGGGATGTATCTCTATCTGAGCACTCATTTAACCAGGGGGTGACTACAGATCATGCAGAACCAACCCTTGCCTTCTCATTTCTGTCTCCTTTGTGCCCTAGGATAAGTGGGAAAAGCTGACAGCAGAGGGGAAGCCAGTGGAGCTCTTTGAGCACGTCAGCTTGATGACTCTCGATAGCATCATGAAATGTGCCTTCAGCTGTCACACCAACTGCCAGACCAACAGGTCAGTGCTGGCTGCCCCAAACCCTGGCCGGAAGTTTGCAGCTCAGAAGGGAAATGGGCAAATTGCTTGTCACTGTGCTCCCAAATTTACAAGCTTCCTATTTCCCTCTCTCCAGGAAAAACACCTACATCCAGGCTGTCTATGACCTCTGCCACATGGTGCACGAGCGCCTCCGCATCTTCCCCTACCACAATGACATCATTTACTGGCTCAGCCCCCATGGATTTCAGTTCAGGAAGACCTGCAGGATCGCTCATGACCACACAGGTATTCCCGGCCTTCATCCTCTCCTGAAACTTTGGACGGAGGCAGTCAGGTTGCCTCCTTGCCTGTGCAGTGATGCTGCCCAGAGGCTCAGAGCTGAGATCCAAGTGGAGCATCAGCTTGCAGTAGTGGTCTGATCTAGGAATGAAGCAAAGGGGTCTCACAGCTCCTGGGTTATTAAACTGGGCTAATGGAGGAATTGCCCTCTGGAAATGCTCCTGTAAAATGGCCAGAGACTGGTGAGACAAGGGATGGGCACTGCAGGCAGCACCAATGCAAGGAATTATTTTATTTTCCAAGCCAGGTGTGATTTTATTCCATGAGGGGTGTGTAAAACAGGCTGAAAAGTCTGTGGTGGACAAGGAAGTTTGCAGAAAAGGTCGGCAATATCCATGGCATTACTTGCCGTGGTGCTGAAAAAGCTGCAGTGCCTGGGATGCATAAGCACAGGTCAGATGCATCATGGACTGAGCAGTGCTCACCCCCTTGGGTGAGGTCTGCATTCAAAGGAAGGACAGTTTTGCAGCTTGGCATCTCCTGAGCCTGCTGAACCTTTAACCCTTTCTCCCCCAGACAAGGTGATCCACGAGCGAAAGGAATCCCTTAAAGATGAACGGGAATTTGAAAAGATCCAGAAGAAGAGACATTTAGACTTCTTGGACATTCTGCTGTGTGCCAAAGTGAGTGATGAGGAGTGTCGGGGGGGCAGGGCACAGAGTGCAAACGCCAGTCAGTTTTTGCAGGGGTGCCACAAACCCCCAGAGACCTTCAGGGCTGCACAATCCCTTAAAAAAAAAAAATCCCTCCCCGCTGAAGAGAGGCCAAGGTGATCCAGTCTTCCATTGTTGATATGTTGGCAGTGTCTTTTTGGGTATACGACATGCAGGGGGATTTCGTAGTCCTGGTGGTTTAATATGGGAGGATAAAGAGATTTAGAAGTGGAGGGAGAGGGGCCCTGAATTCAGTGTAAACAGCCTTTGATTTTGTTTATATGTATCCCACAGGCATCATCACACCTCTTTTGCAATAACTGAAAGAATGTAATGGCCCCTACTGGGATATTTATATTATTCATATATATTTATATATTTATATATTTATATATTTATATATGTGTATGTGTTACTGTAATATATATATAAATTTTATATGTATGGGCCACTGAGAATGTCTCTGGACTGTTAGGACGAGAACGGAGCTGCACTGTCCGACGAGGACCTGCGTGCCGAGGTGGACACCTTCATGTTTGAGGGCCACGACACGACAGCCAGCGGCGTCTCCTGGCTCTTGTACTGCCTGGCACTACACCCTGAGCACCAGCAGCGCTGCAGGGAGGAGATCCAGGGCATCCTGGGGGACCGGGAGACAATCCAGTGGTAAGGCTGCACATTTCCTCTGCTGGTAACTTGTTTCCTATCGCTGCTATTTCTAAGTGAGCAATGTCTTCAAGGCTCACAAGCTGGGGTGCTGAAGGTTGCTGCATGCACAGGGACTTCACAGGATGGAGCAGATCCTTCAGCTAAGTCTGCCACCCTGGAAGGGACATTCTGCACGCCATACCAACGCCTGGGCCACCAGCACTACTCTTTGCTCTCTCCTGTTTTCTCACCGCAGGACATCATAGATGTGCTTATCGCCTTTCACTGTCACTCTGCACTTGAGCTTGTTCAGTGCTTGTCCAGGTTGCTCAGAGGTGTCCTGGCACCCCCAGCCTCTGGCAGCCCGTGGCTGGGCGTTGTGGGTCCCTCTGTTCTGTGGCAGGGGGAGCTGCTCTGCGGGTGGATGGCTGTGCGTGAAGGGACCTCCCAGCACAGGCAGCGGGGGTGTGTGGGGCTCAGCCTGCCTGTCCCAACAGGGAGGACCTGGGCAAGATGACTTACAGCACCATGTGCATCAAGGAGAGCCTGCGCCTTTACCCGCCAGTGCCTGGCGTGTCCCGGCAGCTCAGCAAGCCCCTCACCTTCCCCGACGGACGCACTTTGCCGGAAGGTCTGTGAATCCCATTCCCGCTGCACAGAGCTCTGCTCTCAAGCACCAGCTGCGTCCTCGCTGGCACAGATGTTCAGGCTGGGCTGTGCAGATGTTGGCTTGTTTCTTTGTCAGTGAGCCCTCTTGTCCTCCTCAATTATTTTCCAGGCAGTGTCGCTGCAGTAAGCATTTACCTCATTCACAGAAACCCTGAAGTATGGAAAGATCCTTCGGTGAGCTTTCTTTTGATCTCTTAATAATTTTTTCCCTTTATGGTGTGCCTCTTCCCATGTGCCCTTCACCTGTTAGCAGGGGAGAAGAATTCTCTCTTTCCTGTGGGGTTCTTCATAAATTAAGAGGTGTCACATTTCTCAAGATACCAGTCAGTACTGTGTTCTTTAAATAATCACTTTTTCATGCTGCGTATTCTTCATTTCCAGGTGTTTGACCCTTCGCGTTTTTCCCCGGAAAATGTCTCTGGCAGGCACTCTCATGCCTTTATGCCTTTTTCTGCTGGAATGAGGTAAAGGGAATTGAACACTGAAGGCGTAGTGGGCAGAGACCACCACCTGCAGTCCTGGCCCTGCAGCATTAAATAGTTAAATGAGGGTATAGCAAGTGTTTGTGCAACAGAGGGGTTCTGATACCAGCAGGCAAAATGGGAACACAGCATTGCCAAGCCCCTTCTGGGGACAGAGCACTGGGTCCCAAAGCTGTGGAACATCCTGTTGGCATCCTGCAGGGAGCCTGCAGCATTCTGAGCTCACCTGCTCTCCTCTCCTTGATGCAGAGACCCCATCCCACCCTCCTGCCCTTTGATTCCCCCTTCTCCCCTCCCCTCAATCCTTCCCTTTGCCCTGTGCTCCCTCCTTCAAGGCAAACACCTTGCAGACCTTCTCTGCTTGAAGACCCACCACCCTGCTGGCCTCTCCTTTGGCTTTCCCATCTCCTTCCTTCTCAGTGCTCGTTGAACACGCATTCATGAGCTCCCAATATTCCTCTAAATTCCTCCTGCTCAGCCCATGCCTCTGGTTTTGCTGCCCAAAGCACTGCCTGGGGCCCCTGAGCTGCAGAGGGCAGGATGTGTGCTGGTGTGGGAGGGCTGGGATGGGCTGTGCGGGTTTGCTGTGCCCAGCACTGCGATGGAGTTGGCTGAGCTGCTCTGTTTCTCCGCAGGAATTGCATTGGGCAGCAGTTTGCCATGATCGAGATGAAGGTGGCACTAGCTCTGACCCTGCTGCGCTTCGAGCTCTTGCCCGACCCTGCCAAGCCTCCCCTCAAAATAACTCGGCTCATCCTTCGCTCCAAGAATGGGATTCACCTGTATTTAAAGAAAATCCGCTGATGCTGGAAAACGTCCTGCCTTCACCAGAGGGAGGGACCAAGCAGATGATGGGGCAATGTTTCTCTGGGGCAGAAGTGCGGGGCAGGATTTGGGGATGAGGATTCCTGATTTCTGTGCATTGTCCACCAGCTGAAAGCCCTTTTCAGGCTCGGCCCAGGTAGCTGGGATGACATTGCACAGACCCACTGCCATCTGCTCCAGGGCACTGGTCTGGGACCCGCAGCCAGGCACGGCTGCACTGTCTGTCCCCTTGCACTGCCAAAAGGGCTGGCCTGGCCTGCCTGGGAACATCTGCAGGTCCTGCCAGCTTCCTTCTTACCAAATCCTACCTTCCCACTTGTGTCCTGGCCAAATCTGTGACCATTTCCAGCCCTGCTCTGTCGTCAGCACCTTCCTCAGTGCCTAGAGGTCAGCCCTCCTCTCCTGCAGTGGGAACAGCCTGTGGCAGGCCTCTATCTCACTTCTCACACTCAGTGGGTCTCTGTTTTGTGGAAAGCACTGATTCCAGTTTGGGCTCTGAAATTATGCCCAAACTGCAAAATATTCTGTAATTTTTGTCTTAATAAACCAATAATTTTTCCTGCAACAGCAGCTGTGTTGTTTATATTGCTGGTGCTTGCCCATTTCCCCACAAATGCAGTGTAACACCCCTTTAGAAATGGAAGATGGAGAGGAAGCCCATGAGCAGCAAGAAACCACCCTGGACAGGCCAGGAAACTGCCTGTGGGTCTCCAGCCAACACAGCATCTCCTCCCATGGGCAACTCTTTATAACAGAGGTCCAATTGGCAATCTTCAATCAAAGTTCTGATAGGTAGAAAGTGGTGGGGGGGAGTGGTTCCCTGTTTTTTTTAGCATTATTTTATTTTCTTAAGCTGATAAAGTTATGAGATTTGGTACACTGGAGGACACTAGTGAGCTGTCTTCTGCCTCTGCAGGGTTCATTTTGGGGTAGAATATCACACATCAAACTGTGAAACCTCAAAAGCTGCTGTTGCAATTATCATCACAGTGATGTCAGCTGTGGTTCCAGGACTGTGAGAAGGCTGCTGTGCAGTAAGACAGCAGCTGACTTCATACAGCTCCCACCTGCAGAGGCTGGTTTGCAGGGATGTGCTGAGGCAGCCCAGGAGAAAATCCACTTTCTCCAGCTGCCTCTCCCCTCTTCAGACACAAGGTGCAGCTCTCGAGCTGAAATCAGAATTTTGCAATGGAGAGAGACAGAGTATGCTTATCAGAATGTAAAAAGTTACAAAACTGTGAGACACCACAAACTCTTTGGAGAGCCATATCAGGATACAAAATTATCTTGATAAATAGAAAAACTGCTGCAGTGAATGGGATGTTAGTCCAAAGCACAAGAGCAGGCACAGACGTTGCACAAAACCAAGAGAGGAAATGACTGACAAGCAGCAATCTCTCCAGTGGGTATTCTGTACACAGAGAGACAGAAAAGGTAATATGAATCAATAATATCCTGCTGTTGCAATCACAGCAAGCATCATACTTGGATGCATAAACACAAATATTTCTCAAAATTTTTTCACTTGCGTCTCTTTCACTGGATGTAATGAGACAGTGTCCTTCAACCCTCTTTGGAGATTTAAGTATAAAAGCAACAGCATCTACTCCAAGCTTACATACTCTAAAGTGCAAATGAGAAAATTTTTAATCAAAATAACTGAAGTTACCAGAATAAATTACATACATCTCTGTATTGGATGCAATTTTCTTTTAAAGACAAGATTTGAAAAAAAATGCCATCTAAAGAGGAGTGGACCTTGGCATTCCAATGTGAAAGATTAAAGCACGAGCATCTGATGAGCAAGAGCAAAGGCTGAAATCATGGTGTACCCACTGAAAGAGAGTAGGTTAAAGGGGATCAAACTAGGGGAACTTGACATAACAGTCCTCGTGTAAATAAATGGCAACTGCTAAATTGCATTTGGGTAGATACAGATTACACAGCATCAAGCACTCCCTAAGATTTCTAAAGCCCTGACATAGGTTATTTGGGGAATCTGCAGGGGTTTTAAAAGCTGGTGACTGGTTTTACTGAATTCTCCAGAAGCCCAAAGGAGGTAATGGATGTGGTGTCAGGCTGGGGCAGGTTACCTCTGGTTTGGTTTTTGTGAGTGGACTGAATTGTGGGTACAGGAAAAGCTGCACTGCTGCTTTTCCAGCTGGATCATCCAACACATGAATGTTCTGGGCCCTGGGATGGAAAAGCCTGACTGCTCCGGTCTTCATCCTGTTCAGTCATTGTCCCCCTTGTGACTTCTAGGATTCACTAAAAATCTGCCTCTTCAAAACTGAAGAGGAAAAGGGAAGATGCTCTGCAGCATTCTCACCCTCCTCTCTGTGTTATGCTTGTGGCTTCTTCACGTGAGAAGGGAGCAGAGCCTGGTTCCCCTTGTAGCCACCCAAACCCAGCATGAGATCTGCTCACAAATCTCTCCTTGGTGCTGTCACTCCCCAAGGCCAGGAACTGGAGGCGCTCTTCCAAATAACACCGCACATGGCAGCCCAATTTCCCTGAGCCACATGGGCCAGCACTGCATGCCAGGCCAGCTCTCCATGCCAGGCCAGCCATCCTGCATCCCATATCCTGCATCCCACATCCTGCATCATCCCACATCCCATATCCTGCATCCTGCAGCATCCCACATCCTGCATCATCTCACATCCTGCATCACAGATCTTCCATGTCTGCTCTGCTTCTGAACTGGAGAGCGGGGCTGAAGCTGCAACAGGAGCTACTGTGCCCCAGTGCCAGAGTGAGCCAGATCTTTCCAGAATGTGATTCCTGAGAGCAATTCTCCCCCCGTTACCTTTCCCCTCCTGGGTATTAGGGACATGGTAATAATAAAAAGACCTGGTCACATGGGATGTACTGCTCACGGCAAAAAAGGCAGTCAAGGACCAGCTGCAGAGAGCTTACCTCATGCTTTAATCCTTCCCTACTTTCTGCAGAAAAGGTAATTGCAAAGATGATGGGCTGACCTAAGACTGCCTGATTCAGACCTTCAGATAACTATTTTAACAAGAACTCACAGGAGGGGCTATGTGAGGTGCAACAAGGTTAAGTCCTTGTTTCAGTTAAAAACATCCTGGATTTCTCTCATTGTGGCTTGGTTTTTCAACAGGGCAAAGATGCCACCTACTCCCACAGTTACTCCTTTCCCCACAGATTGTCGCCGGCGCTGTGCAGCCACATCCCAGTCACAGGAAGGATTTCTGTCTGTCTCAGTTCCGTGGTGGCACTTTTTCGGATGCTGCCAGGCATGTTGGAAGCAGCAGGACCAGCATGGAGAGCACCTGGCTCGCAGCACCAGGAATGCCATGCCTGCACAGGGCCCATGCCGCTCTCCAGGAAAATTCACTGTCAGATGGCACCAGCAATTTCCATCTAAACTCCACCGGGATTTTACACTGGAAGCAGCCTGTAAATTAAATAAGTATTGCAACATATTTGTAAGACAGCTGTATTAAGTGCTTCCAGATATACATTCATCCTCGAGACATGTGTGGTCAGATGGGATCCAGGCAGCTTGCATTACTCTGCAACACTTGCTGGGCTCTTGCCATGATTTTCTCATCTATCATGTGTTTGGAAGCTTGAAATGTTATTATTTTTTTTTGGCATTACTGCTACATTTCATCTGTCATCACTAAGTGCTGCAGGAACACACAGGGACAGATGGGCCTGGACTCTTCTTCCTATCTGAATAAACACAAGCACAACCTGGGAAAGCAGCTGCTGCAAGGTCACGCTCTGGGGCAAAGTACCCATTTGCCACCTACACTTCACCTGCTCAGTAAACCAGTTCTTCTGCAACAAATTCCAACAGTGTGAGTTCAATCAGGGAGGGAGAGCCTCTCCTTCTTCCGCTTAGGTGTCTAAAGTAAGTGGAGAAATTCCCAAGACCCAGAAAGAAAAAAATTCCCAAATTCCACAGTCTGCTGTGTCCATGGTTGTGGTGTGGGATGGAAATTCTTCAGTGTAAGTGGGTTGTTTTATGCTGGTGGCCTGACCTGTCGTGGCCCCACTGCCATCATGTGGACATCCACAGCATCAAGCCAACCCACCAGAGGCTCTCTGCAAATGTTTGACAACCTTCTAAGTGTCCTTTAACACCCAACTGCAGTTTCACCAGTCTCAAATGTCCAGAAGGTCAAGCCAAGCTTCTGCTCCCCCTGCCAGCCTCCCCTGCTGTGGCAAGCAGAAGACCCTTGTACCTGATTTTCATGCTGAGATCTTCTTCTGATGTCCTCCAGCACCAGAGCTGTAGATTCTCCTGGTGCTAACAGATTGTTCTGGTCTTGTCCCAGGCCCTTACAACAAACAAACCAGTGCTGTCCCTTTTCACTTTTCTCCACTTGCAGCTTTGCAGCAACTTCACTTTCCCTTTTGAACTTTCACGGTTTCTTCCCCTGCAAAACCCCCTGAGTTATCTTCCCCAGGCTGTGAGTGTTCATGGCCCCTCTTGCTGTGAAACCTCTGAAATACAGGAGAAAGGCCTTTCTCTCCCCTCCACCAGTGCAATATAGAATGCAGAGGCTGGAGGCTGGATTAAGCACACAGTTTTTCTATCACTCAAGCTCAGGTTCTTGCTCCAAATCCCCAAAAATGTGGGTTTAGCCACTCTGCCCCCTACGTTCCCTCCAAATCAGCTCAGCACTTGACATCTCACTTGACCTTCATGACAACCCATCTCCCTTGGCTTCACGCTCAACAGCTGTTACTGGTTATTTTATAACTATAAGGGAGCCAGTTTGATAAAAATTGACCCTGTTCATGGTCAACCCACTGTCCAGGGACTTTGTCACCACTGAGAATTTCTGGGTTGTTATAGAAGTTTCACCTGCAGCTGCACCAGAAACTTTATCCACTGGCCTGGCCCCTCCACCTGTGGGTTTGAGGGTATTTATGGGTTATTTTGTAGGTGATTGCTGAAAGGTGCCAGCCAAATCCAGATTGGTCAGTCTGGTAACAGGATGGGTGCTGCAGGACATTCCAAACAGCTCCACTGGCACTGAACAAAGGCTCAACCACCAGACCTCCCTGTTCTCCTTGTGCAGACCTTGTGAGGGCCCCAGCTACACAACACCACTAGATTTATTAATATGGTGCAGGTCTTCACACGAGTTTCTCATGGCAAGCTGGGTCCCTCATGCTCTGACTACAGCTAAAACCCTCCCTAAGAAATGTCTAACCTAACAGATTGCAGCCTTCTGCCTCCTAAAGGTCAACCTTTAACTCTCCCTGAACTTTCACACAGATCCAGCTGGCTCAGTATAACGAGATAAACTAATTTTCATGAAGATGGCCAAGTGTGTGAAAAGGTAAAGCTGCTCAGTGTACCGCCTACCAGGGATGTTCTCCAAGGCAACGACAATGGACATCAGATAAACAGTACATTTTTTCAACAAAATGACTCTACAAGCAGAAACATGGGACATGGCATATTTTGGACTAAAAACTAAAGGAAAATGCCTAAACATCAGAAGTTCTCTGTCTCAGAGACATGTTACATTGAAGAGAAGCACTCACGAAGTTCAGCAGCCCCTATGTTGTAGCCTATCAGACTATCAGTCTCCACAGCTGATAACCCATTTAATCCCCATAATACCCCAAGACATAAATGGGACATTATTTCAGCCCATCTGGGAATCCTCCTTTTCACAATATGCCTGGAAGTCACCCACACATGTCAGGCTTCAAGTCCCAGCTCTCCACCAACTCCACATTGCCATTCCAAGTTTCTGGGCTTATGGGGTAGGTCCAGGTAACCAGCCGGATCTGAACATGACCTTCCATCACAGCTCCCCATCATGCACTCTCCACCTTGCTGCAGCTCATTCACTGCTCTGCAGCTTTTCCTCTCCTTGTCTCATCTACTGACCATCGTAATTGCTCTGGACAGCAGTTTTGTCTCCTGGCTTGTCTGTGGTAGGAGCCCTCGGGGAACAGGGCCACATCCCTGGTGTGCTGCTGGAGTTAGGTCCGTTCTCTCAATTACAGCCTGGCAGAGCTGGGTGATGCTGCAGTCACCCAGACCGCTGCTTTTACAGGTGAAGGTGGCTGAATCCATGCAGCTTGCTCATTGGGAAGAGGTGGCCTGTGTATTCCTCACCTCATGTGGGCAGATGGACGGATTCTATACCCGAACTGTCTGAGGACAGCACAGAGCTCAGCTAGAGCCCCAGCCTGCCTACATCTCACCTCTTTCCTCCTCTGGCTTTGTCCACCTGAGCATGAAGGACTGTGAGTGTGTGTGACAGTGCTGCTGGGACTTCAGAGAAAGCAGGAAATATTCAGAGGCTGTTTGTTATCCAGGTTGTGGGGGCAGGCTGCAGAAAGCAGGTCAAAGGGTGAGTGGGAGCACAGGCTGCTGGCTGAGCTGACGCAGTGTTTGCCATGATGTTCCAGCAGCTATAAATTGCTGTCAGCTCCATTTCGCCAGGCTCAGCTTCTGCAGAGGAGGAGGGAGAGGATTTTTATCTGCACTGAGCTCCCCACCTGGCTCAGGCGTGAGAGGAACAGGCGAGAAACAGGCAGGAGAAGGCAGTGTCCCGGACCAGCATGGCATCTCTGCTGGACAACATAGCCAGACCTTCTGCTATTGTCCTGCAGCTGTCTGTGCTGCTTGGTGTAATCTTTGTGCTTCTGAAGGTGCTCCAGTTCTACCAGGAGAGGAAGAAACTCGTCAAAGCTCTGGAGGCATTCCCTGGCCCCCCGAAACACTGGCTCTATGGCCACAATCACCTGGTAAGGAGCTCAGCCACAGTGGGTTTGTCCCAGCTGTGCAAGGGATCAGTCAGGATGAGAAGGACTGGATGGGGTGTGTGTGTCCCCTGCTCCTGTCTCCTCCTTCAGGAGAGGATGTCAGCACAGGGAGTGCCAAGGCTTCTGCAGGGGAGGAGGAAAGGGTGCTGGATATGAGGTGTGCATCATTTGGCAAAAAAGCGAGTCATGTTCTTTTCAATCATGTCCTTAAACAGAGAGTTATGGGACTTCCACGAAGTTATTTAAGTATGAGCAACCATAAAACATCTCTTTGTTACATGAAACCTTCTACCAATAGGAGTGTCTTGCCCTATAGCCGCTGAAGAAGATGTGGCCACAAAAGCAGGGCATTTTAATGCAGCCATTTCCATCATTCTATAGTGAAGATGTTTTGCTTTCACCCTGCATGCCCACCTTGGCTGCTGAAATTAGAGAACAGGGCTGTGACAGCCTTGGTCGGCCTGGCTTGTCCACCAGGCATCCTGGCATTGTCCATGCCAGCTGTAGCTCCCAAGTGTGACACCGAGCTGCTCCGAGCCCAGGCCATCCTAAGGTGGCTCAGCTGCAGCCAGCCCAGCAAGGGACTCTCCAAGGAACTGTCTTGTGTGGCAGGGATTTGGTGGCTCAGGCAGCTTTGCCTCCTGTGCACAGTCCCTTTGCAATGCTCATCCTCTCCTCCACCTGCAGCACAAAAGCCCCTGTGTGGCAAGTCCGCCCACTCTTCCTTCATTTCCCAGCAGAGAATGTCTTGCATGTGCTTTCCATAAGAGTGCAAGTTTAACCTCTGCTCTCCCTGCCATGCCCCTCTTTTCCTGCCTTTATTAATCCCTGATTAATTCTCATTGCAGATACATTCTGAAAAATTATTACATCAGGTAGTGTCATGGGCAGAAGAATATCCCTATGCTTTTCCCAGATGGTTTGGACCAGTCTTGCCTTTTCTAATTGTCCACCATCCTGAATATGCCAAAAGCATACTTGGCCGAACAGGTGAGTCTCTATGTCTGGTTTTGAGAAGTCTTTGGCACTTTCATACCAAGAAAATACTGGGAAACTTGCCTGGAGTCATCCCCTCTGCCAGCTTGCTTCACAGCTCTTGCAACTGTTTTACTCCTCTTCATGAGCTCACAGCCTGCCCCAGGTTTTATGGAGCAGTTTGTATTCTTGTGCAAAACAGTGACCAGGTGCCTGCTTCTTCTGGTTTCCTGTCAGTTCCCAGTTTGAGAGTCATCTGTCTTATTGTCTTCTATGGCTTCTACCACCACAATATTTGTGCTTCCCACTAAACCCAGTAAAAAAGGGTGAGCTGGCATGGCAATGGCTTTCAGAAGGCATCTTAAGTCTTCTCCTCTGCTCCCTTCTGTGGAGCATGTGAGTGTTACACACAGGGCCATCCCCAGTAACTCCCATCCGTTGTTCTAAGTTTTGGAATTTCCCATGGCTGTTTCTTTTCCACATACTTTTATCTGTTCTACCTTCTCTATTTTTTCAAGTCCCCTGTGGCTGTAATTGTAGATGACCACTTTTAAACTCTACCACTGATGGTACAATATTTTAAATATCGAAATGAGATTAATGCTATTACGTGAGTTAGAGAGTGAAACGAATGCCAGTTTACCCTGAATTTTCTCTTTTTTTGTGCTGAAATCAGTTTTTCCTGCACTTCTGATTTCTGTTCTGTTTTATAGATCCCAAGGCTGGTGTACCCTACAAATTCCTACTTCCCTGGATCGGTAAGTCAAAAGCAGTAGTAATGCTGTCAGAGCTGTGATCAGACCCTGCAGGAGCTGATCGTGCCTTTGCTGTTTGTGCCTTCAGGGAAGGGGCTGCTGATCTTGGAAGGCAGCAAGTGGTTCCAGCACCGGAAGATGCTCACCCCAGCCTTTCATTACGATGTGCTGAAATCTTACGTGACCCTGATGTCAGACTCGGTCAAAGTGATGCTGGTAATAATCCACACTCCTGCTACTTTTGCCTTTCAGCTGTGAAGCAGTGAAAATAATCAGATCTGAAAACGAGTGAGAGAAAGAGACTGCACTTAGATAATTTCTAGCGTTTCACTGAATTTTTGGAGTAGTTTCAAAGTTCTGAAATTGCTCCCTTCACCTTCACCTTCAGTGTCCCTTTGGACACTTCACTTACTCTTTCAGTTTTTTGCCAATAAAATCAACCACAGCAAGAATATCCTTTCATACCTTGATGGGATATACCTGGAAGAAGAAATGCATAGAAGAGTTAGATTAGATTCATGGGATGTATCATGAACTAGGGCCTCTGTTTCCAGAAAAGAAAGCAATTAACAGTGTGGACCTGGGAAGAGGGAAAGGAAAATATGACCACAGATGGTAGCCTGTCCCTCTTTACCCCTGTCTCTCCCTCTAGGATAAATGGGAAAAGAGGATCACAGAGAGGAAGTCAGTGGAACTCTTTCAAGATGTCAGCTTGATGACACTAGACAGCATCATGAAATGTGCCTTCAGCTTTAATTCTGACTGTCAGACTCAGAGGTCAGTGCCTGAATTCCCAAACCCGGGCAAAGCAAGTGCTCCTGTTTCACCACTCATTTTGCTAACACCAGCTTTGACCTCGGTCTCCTTACAGCAACTCCCACTATTATATTAGAGCTGTTTATGACCTGAGCTACCTCCTGAGCAACAGAATCCAGACTTTTTCCTTCAAGGATGTCTTCTACGATCTGACTCGCAAAGGCCGCGAGTTTCAGGATGCCTGCAAGCTGGCTCATACCCACACAGGTATTCCTGCCCCTTTCTCCCCAGTCCTGTCTCCCAGCTGAACCTCTCCCCCACTTGTCTCTGGAGTGGCTCAGAACAGGGTTGCAGCATGGACTGGCTAGAGGGTTGCACTTTAAGCAGAGTCCGAGCTGATGACCAAGAGGTCAAGTACGTGAGGGTGCTCTGGAGGGGCAGGCTGCACCAAACTGATCTCTCTTCTGTGCAGATCAGGTAATACAAGAAAGAAAGATGTTGCTCTCCAATGAAAAGGAACTTGACAAGATCCAGAAGAGGAAGCACCTGGATTTTCTGGACATTCTTCTTTGTAGCAAGGTGAATGTTTGAAATGATTGTACCAAATGCCAAAGAACAGAACTGTGTAGCATCAAGGGTGCATCAGCGCAAGAAGGGGAAGCACAAGGGACACCAAATCATGCAAGTCCTTTGGGTATAAAAATAAAAGACCTGTGTGCTTAGGAATTATGTGCTCTTCTCTTTCTTAGGATTCAAATGGAGTTGGACTGTCTGATGAGGACCTGCGTGCTGAGGTGGACACCTTCATGTTTGAGGGTCATGATACCACGGCCAGTGGGATCTCCTGGCTCTTCTACTGCATGTCATTGCACCCTGAGCACCAGCAGCGGTGCAGGGAGGAGATCCAGGGAATCCTGGGAGACCGAGATACCATTGAGTGGTGAGCTAGGGCTGCTTATTCCTTTATCTTGAACTCTTTCTCTTACCCTTTAAGGCCTTTAACATGGTCTCGTACAACATCCTTCTCTCTAAATTGGAGAGATATAGGTGGACTGTTGGGTGGTTAAGGAATTGTTTGGAAGGTGGCACCCAGCGGGTAGTGGTCAATGTCTCAACGCCCAGATCAGTGACAAGTGGTGTCCCTCAGGGGTCCATGCTGGGGCCAGTACTGTTTATTATCTTCATCAGTGACATAGACAAAGGGATTGAGGGCACGCTCAGCAAGTCTGCTTTCAGGGAGGACCTTGGGAAGATGGCCTACACCACGATGTGCATCAAGGAGAGCTTGCGCCTGTTCCCACCGGTTCCTTCTGTGTCCCGACAGCTCTCCAAACCCGTCACATTTCCTGATGGACGCAGCTTGCCAGCAGGTCTGTTGAGTTTGTTCATCCTTTATGCTGCTGCCCGTGACTGGCAGGGCTTCCTTGCTGCGTGTGGAGAGGCCTGAAGGGTCTTCCAGACTCTTTTCTTTCTGACAACGGCTGTACGGAGCTACCACAGCTTTGCCACCACAGTGAGCCTGTAAGGGGTGGCCAGACAGTGTCCAAGAACATGCTCCAGGGCAGTGGGGTGTTCACAGAGCTCAGAGGGGACTTGTGGAGCGTGGTGCCTGCCCAAGTCAAAGTGATACACTGATGAGAGAAAGGGGCTCAGCTATAAGGCCATTGTTTTTTGCGTGTGAGGTTTCCTGGAGGTCCCTGCCAGATCTCCTGTAACAGCCCCTGCAGAGCCCAGAGAGGGAGAGAATCCCCAAAACACCTCTCCTGCATCTTCACTCTGAGGTGTCATGAGCTTTTTCTCCCTTTTCTTTTACAGGCTGCCACATTACGCTGAACATATTTGCTATTCACAGGAACCGGGATGTCTGGGAGGACCCTGAGGTATTTCACCTTTATAACAGGAAAGGGAAGATGATCTCTGAGCCCAGACATCCATTCCCCTTGAACAAGGCAGCCTGGGCCTCCCTGCTGTGTTTTTTTTTTACCCTTGTCATTCCAATAGTTCACATCTAAATGCAAATTTCAATCGGGTTACTGAACACCCCAAAGGCTTTGAACATGGCAAAGTGCTGGGAAAGGGTGTTCAATAGTCTCTCTTCATGCATGTTGACACAGAGATACCCAGACTGCTTTCAGCTGCCCTGCGCACACTTAGAATGGTTTGAGAAGTCCCCGAGCCCTTCAGGCAGGGCGTGATTTGCAGATGATATTTTAGAGGCTTCAAGAAATGACTGGAAAGTTTGAAGGAGGGTGCACAGCTGCCTCTCTCCAGTCGCTGTCTGGAGAACAAGGATCAGGCATCTCTGGAACGGAGGGATCCTGACTTGGTCATTGCTGCCATGGATGAGGAAACACCTGCAGGCATCTTGGGCACTGTAGAGGGCGACCTGGATGTCTCCAAGGGGAAGATCCACTCTTGTAGAGAGATGACTGTCATCTGCAGCTCCCCCAGGAAGAGCAGAGGCCATGTCCAGCCCTAACTTGGGGACCAGGGAAGAACCTGGTGCTGCTCAGATCAGACCAAACACTGACTAAATGCTCTTTGTTTCTCCCAAAGGTTTATGATCCCCTGAGGTTTTCTCCAGAGAACTCAGCACAGAGGCACTCCCATGCTTTCCTGCCCTTCTCTGCTGGATCCAGGTGGGAGATCCTTCATCCCTCTCCTTCCCGTCAGGCTGCCTTGCATGTGACACCTAGCTCAAAGTCAAGCTCCTGGAGCTAATCCTCCCTCAGTCCTCACCAGCCAAGCTGGTTTGGCCAACTCCAGCAGGCTTTCCGTAACAGGATCTCCTGTTACAGCATCTCCCGTAATAGGATTTCCATGCTCTGTCAGCTCCAGAACACTTCCCACACCCCAAGCTCTGTGGTCACTGTAGGATTTCACACATTTTTTGTGTGGCTTTGTGGAGATGTTTACATTTTCTCTCGCTGCACTGGGAACACAGTTCCCTTGTTTAGGGATGAATCCCAGTGCACCTCCAAGCCAAGCTGGGCCCACCTCCCTGTGGTTCCCATGCTGCTATCAACAGACAGGTGCAGGATACTGAGAGCTCAGTAACTTGCAAGAGGATCACCACAAAGAGCCAGAAATAACCTTTTGGAGGTGTCTGGACTTTTGGCTGGATCCTGGCTGCACTTCCTAATGAAGTAAGCCCCTGTTCTCTCAACCTTGTGTGCTTTTACAATGCTTATTAATTAAAAAAATAGCAATACCCCACCAAAGAATTGGGTGTTTCAGGGGCTTATTAGATAAGCTGTGGTGTCATCCTCACAGCAGCTGAAGGTCCCCCAGCTCACACATGGGGTGAGTCCAGCTCGGGGGTGGTCGGGGACGAAGGCAGCAATCAGAGCACTTGTCACCCCCTCCCCAGGAACTGCATCGGGCAGCAGTTTGCCATGAATGAGATGAAGGTGGCGCTGGCCTTGACCCTGCTCCGCTTCGAGCTCTGCCCCGACCCATCCAAGCTTCCTGTAATGAAACCACAGATCGTCCTCAGGTCCAGCAATGGGATACACCTGCATTTGAAGAAGATTTTCTGATCCCATGGGGTACCACGGCAGGAGGGCAAGAGCTCTCCCAAGGGAGGCCCTCCACCCAAAGGTTTAAGAGGGGACCACCAAACAGACCCACAGTGGCCACACTGGACCTCTCCCATATTAACCCTTGTCCTGCTACTGTCCAGAGGGGCTCACTGAGCCTGCGAACACCAGACCCAGCAGGTGCAGGGCCTCTCCTTGCAGGGGGAGCAGCACTGCTAAGGGGGTTCCACAGCATGGCTGTGGCTCATCCTTCCCCTCCATGGGCATCCTCCATGTCCTGCTCATCTCCTCACCTCCAACCTGCCCTCAAACACTCCCTGACAGGACCTCTGTCCCCCGCCTGTGGATTTGTCCCATTGTCAGTTCCCCACTTGGGCTTGGCAGTGAACAACACACGGCACGGTTTGCATGGATGCCTAAAAGCCTGGGTGCTGCCCCAGCACGGAGTCCCTGCCCTGCCTCCAGCCGGGGTGTGCCGAGGCAGGAGGGCTCCTCCCGGCAGCCTCACTGCATCCCCACACACCACCCTCCAAACGATTCCCACTCTGGGGCTGGCACTGTGCCCACCATAATGGAGATGAATGCCTGTGGTTCTTCTCTGCCCCAGCTCTCAACTTCTTGAGCCGAGGGTGGTCAGGAGCCAGCACAGAAACGTGCCACCAGCTAACCTGGCGGAAGCACTTGGCACACTAGAAACAGGATGTGATCAGCCTTGTTCTCCCATCTGAAATGAGAATAAAAGCTTGTGGGGACCATCTCCAAGCATGGCTTTGGCTTCCTTTGCATTTGGGGGCAGAGCAGCCCAGAGGCAAGGCTGTGCCCAAGGGTGCAGCCCTGTCAGTGTTTTCTCAATCCACAAGCACTGTTTCCATGCACCCCGTTGAACCTGAGGAGCCTGTTTCCACACATCCCACACCATCCATCACCAAGCCCTCACCTTTGACTCCAGGAGTTTCCATGGTAAGGAAACAACTGAAATGATGTGTGGTCAAAGCAAAACAGAAATACACACCGCACACACAAAAGCGCTGGCGGTAAGAACAAAATCAGCTTGCAAAATAAACCAAGAGGAAACATGAGTCTGCCTCAAACCCTGCCCTGCAGAGGCTGAGAACTGACTGCTCAGTTCAAGAGTGGCCTGCCCAAGGGGTGCAAGTGAGCACTGGCCCTGGGACTGGGGTTGTTGTGGGGGCACAGGGAGCCTTTACCCAGCACCAGTCCAGGTGGACCATCTGGATGAGCTGCAGGTCCGGGGTGTGGAATGGATCACTAGGTGGCAGTGGGAGACCCAGAAAAAGTCCTCCCTGGGCCCTGGTAGAACCCCCTGGGCTCAGCAGGCAGCACGGCCAGGCCCAGCAAGGTGGCTGATGTGCCCTATCCCTGGGGACATCCCTGTCCCCATCCTCAGCGGAGCAGCCACTGCTCTGTCACAGTCCCTGCCGTGCCGGTGGCATTACCCACAGCCCGGGGGCAGTTTGTCACTCCGGGGGCTTGGGCACCCAGCAGGCATCAGAGGAAACTAAGGCACGAAGGCCTGCATATGTGCCATGCCACGGTGACAGACTGTGCAGCTTTCAGCCACAGCAATGGCATCACCAGAGTCACCGCAGGCACCAACATATCCAAACCATGTCTGTCTGTCTGTCTGTTTGGGCAGCTCCCTGCTGATGGCCAGATCAGGACAGCCAAACCTGAGCATCTCCCCATCTGACTGAACTCCTGCAGCCCTCCTGCTCCCCATCTCTGATGCCTGCTGCATCCTCAGTTTGAGAAACAAAACTCTCCTCAGGCTGGATCCAGGCCTTTGTTTTGGCTGTCTGAGTACCAAAAGGGACAGGGATGCTGAGATTAACCAGCAAGGTGCAGCTTGTGCTTATTTTGCGAGGCAGCTGGAGACCAAGTTCCTCTTCTCCCAACCCTCCCCTTCTCCTCCACGGAAGGAGGCTGGACACAGGTTGTGTAGATGCCAGTGCCACCACCCTGGCACCACTGGTGGACTCAGGTCTGAAAGGTCAGACTCTTGCCATCCTCCCCCCCAGCTCCAGCATGGTGAGGCCTTCAGAGGGCAGTAGTTTGATAACACCTTTTTGTTACTGAAAAATCCTATTTGTCATACACTTCAGCCACCCATCTGGGAACAGGCAAACCACCTTGAAGTTCTGCTCATCCACTCTCCAGCAGGTGGTCCAAGAAATGAGCTTCGGGTGAGCTTGGCCACAAAGATGGATCCCAGTCTCCTTGGTGGTAGGCTGCAAAGGAAAGCAGGTGGCACTTAGAGGTGTGACTACAGCATCTTCTGGTTTGGGAATGGGGGGATAGGCACCCCAGTTGCTGCCCACCCCATGGCCTGTATGGTGCCCTGTGTTTTGGGGCCATCACCCTATTCACTGCCATGACCAACGCTGCACATGTGGTTTCCAGGAGTCCTTCTGATTGTTAGATTGTTATGAATGGCCAAACCCCAAACACTTCCAGTGGAGACTTTCTCCAGGGAAACTGCTCTTGGAAATCCGCTTGGGAAAGAGAGGAGAAACTGCTGCCATTTCTGATGCAGAAAATGGATTGTCATTCCAGGCAGCTCTGACAGTAACTGAGGTACCCTGAGCCAAATACTAAAATCTCCTGTTAAGAATCACTCTTAAACCAGGTTTGCAGTTTGAAGGGCCGAAGCTTTTGAGGGAAGGTCTCACAGCACTGATGCACGGTGGAGCCCTAATGCAGCAGCAACCAGGAGAAAATTCTTCCAGTTTTCAGATTAGCCAGGTTAAACTGAGCAGCACAAACATCCCCCCACCTTCAAACAGTGGCAATTTCTGGACAGCAGCGTGTACAAGATAACCTCCTCTGCCAAGCCACCACCGAGCGGTTGGGAGAGCAGCGAAGGAGCTGCGAGAGGGGCCGGGCAGCAGCCAGTGACACAGATCTAATCGCCCGCGCATTTGCCCCAAATGTCTCCCTGCCAGGCAGTGACATTTCTGCGCTGTCTCAGCTCGCTCCTCCATCACCATGGCTACAGCAGCCGCCAATCCACGGGCAAGTCCTTCCCGAGTACTAACAAACCCTCTGGGAGATGCTACGAGAGCCAGCCCCTTTGGCGGGGAGACACTTTGGGGACCCCGGGACAATACATCGCACCAAAAATCCCCGTTTTCTTATTTCTCCTCTCCTTTTTATTTTCTCCTTTTTTTTCCTTTTTTTTTTTTTTTGTTTTTCTTTTTGAAGCACAAACAATGGAGCTAAAAGGTTGGGTATCAGGCCGATAATCATGAATGACGTGTCGTTATTACACACCACACATTCATTATCTCCCACTCCAGCCATGTCACAGGCGGCTGGAGGAGGGCAGATAACGAGGTGCCTTCATGCAGATGGCTTATTATCAGGATGTTCCAGGAGGGGCTTTAAGACAGTTAGTGATGCTGTTTGCCAGTTAAAGATTAGAGACCCCAGAGAATAATTAACAATCCCAAAACCCAGTTTTTCTGCTGGATTCTTCAGCCTTCTCCCCCCTCCCCCATCCTCTTTAATCTATTCACTCTAGCAGGTGTAATAAAGTGATAAGGACAGGCTCCGGGGATGTTTGTTTGGCTACTACTGGTGTATAAACCAACAATGGATGGTATTTTACTTCTGGCTTTCAGTGGCTTGAATAGAGACCAAAAACTTTGCAGCCCCCTTGCCCACACACAGCCACCCCTCCATGCCATGCCCCTGGCTTCTACCTGGGTGGCTGGGCTTCTTCCCCACCCTAAGGGCCACGATGGTGGGACAGGCTCCTTTTTTTCCTCTGGAGGTCCAAATCACACCTCTTGGGTGTCAAGGTGCCCAGTGTCAGGATATAAACCCTACACTGCTCAGGTGCAGGGCTAGAACTGGTGCTGCTTCCAGCAGCAGTTTACCTGAATACAGCAAGTCTTTAATTAAACTGCCTTGGGATAATTTACATGGTAAGTGTCCACCTGCCCAAACTGCTCCAGGGTTGTAGTTACAGCTGAAACAGAAGCATCTCAAACTCTCATAGCTAAAGAGCCTCAGGAGAGATCGGGGGAGCATCGGAGTAAAGGTGGCTTTTGAAAAGATATCCCATTATCTGGGGGTCCAAAAGATGGGTTGCACCCTCCTAGGTCACAAAGAAAAGCTGGGATGTACCTTGTTAAAAAGTGGGAATGCAAAAAACCCCACCCTGAATATCTTTTGCCCAAAAGGAGACTATCCTGTCTGCAGCAGAACCGAACCCTGGACATCTTCCTGAAGCCCAAAGCTTCAGAGGTATTGGCATTATGGAGTGGGGGGGTTGGATGGAGCACTCCTGGTGTCTTTGCCCTTCACTGGCAGGCGTGGGGAGGCTTGTGAAGGACACCTTCATCCCCCTGCGCAGCGTGGAGAGAGGTGTTGGGGAGGATTTGGCCCCCAGGCAAGGTGGCTTAGGGTCCTTCAGAGAGCTCACTGAGGCTGTGGGAGGTGCCTCTCACCTGGGGGGTCTCAGGTAGAGCCCTGACTCTGGAGGACATTCCCCAGCTCACAGGGGTGGTGAGGAAGGCACAAGCACTGGCACGCCAGAAGTTGTCTTCCCAATCACGCTCATCCTGCCGGGGAGGGATGAGACAGCATTGTGCTTTAAAGAGCATCCCGACCCTATCAGCAAGAGATGAGATATCCTAATTATGGCAGTACAGGCGAGGATCTGGGCCGTATCAGCCAGTACAGAAAGGTAAACAAGAAATATAACAATGGACCCTTAACACTCATTAGCTGTGTCAGATAATACCTCACTTTTCTCCCTTTGGGGCTTAAAATCTAATTAAGATTTTCCAACAATAAATTTCATTTATGCTCGCTCCCTTTTGTTCTTTTTAGGATCACACCGAGAAGCATCTGCGAGCGGCTGCACAGCTCGCGGGAAGGCAGCTTCAGTCAGCCTCGGCTTGCGCTTCACAGGCAAGGGAAACTGAGGCAGGACAGCACCCTGGACAGTGCAGAGGTGAGATCCCGCTAGGACACAGCACTCACTCCTGCATGAGGTGTTTTTCCCTGGGAAACGAACTCCAAAGGGGCACTGGTTGTGATAAAACCAAGCACGGAAGCTTCTGGGCAAGCCCAGCAGTAAAGCCTCATCCTTGTTCTAGCTCAGACTTACAGCCAAAGCAGGGCTCCGTGGGGAAAGGGACACTGAGACCCGCTGAGCCCTCAGCATAGCTCCACTCCAAACCCAATCCAGGCAATGCAGGGCGAAGAGCTCAGGCATCTGTCACACATTCACCCTGTGCACAGGGCAGGGTATAAACTCCTGTTGTTACTCATTAGAAGGGTGTTTTGCTAACTTCTTTTGCAACTGAGAGGTAAAAAATTAATGGGTTCTCTTCCTCTTGCCACACCCCCAGCCCAAGTGCTGACGCGGCAGGAACAGGCAATGACTAATCCTTCTACCCTGCTGAGGGCAGCAGTACCACTGAACCTTGGGGAGCTTGTTTTTTCCAAACCCACGTGACGTTTGGCACCTGCGAGAGGAAAGTCAGGGCAGCAGCATCCACCAGGGGCACGAGTGGGGTGGTCCAGGACCCACCTGGGGCTGGGTCAGCCTCCAGCTGCCCAAGGGAGGGTGGTAGGTGGAAACAGCTCTGACGTGATGCTGGGGATGCAGCCATCCTGCCTCCAGATCTGAGGGCTTGACCCCTCTAACTCTTCTGCCTGTTTTCTTCCACGCCTATGCAATTTCTCAACGGGAGCTGTGATTTCTCAATGCCAAGTCTTTGAGGTCGTTTTTGAAATACTCACCTACCTCAGGCTCGAGGCAAAATGCCTTTTGAGGCGAGTCTGTCACTGGAAGGCTCCTGCCTGAAATTTTGTGTCACCACCTGCTAGGAACATCAGCAGCTTCATCGGTGGGAAGTGCACAGCAGAGCCCTAAAAACACCCTGCTCCTCCCAAAACCAGGGGCTGCCAAAAAAGCCCTTCTTATAAACCTGCCATGGCAGTGCTGCTCCAGCTGGGCTGCCCTTGGTTGCAGAGTCCCTTAATCCTTTCCTCACTGGGCAGGAAGAGGAACCTGCATGCCACAGGAGTAACTCATGTTCCGGGAATGGCCAAGGCATCAGAGGTCTCTCATTGCCATCTACAAAAGCCACAGGTTAGAAACGCTCATTGTTCCCGTGGTGGCCCTGGCGCTGTCCCCACCACAGCAAAAGACAGACCCTGGTTAATGAGCAGCCTGGCAGGAGCAGGTTGCACTATGGCCAGCTGTCCCAGGATAGCCGGGGCAGCCCCTGGCCACTTCCTGGCAGCTCTGATAAGTGACTGCCATTCACAGCCCCCAGCCCTGGAAATGTCTCCCAGTTGGCTGCAGGGCTGCACTTTGTGGTCAGTGGGATTCAGGGCGTGCTGCCTCTCACCCATTAAGCAGCACTGGGAAGTGCTGGATTGTCTCTGTGGCTCAGTAACCCCACCTGGCACTTGGAGGGGAATGATGCTCTCACCTCCCTATGCATCCCTTTGAGGCTCTGAAGCAGTCCAAATGCTGAGCATTCCCTGATGTCCTTCATTCTCCCAAGTGCCTGAAGGCTGGGAGAGCTGTGACATGCCAGAAAGTCCCTTGGCTGATTAGCAGAACGACCCTCTTTGCTGTCATAGGCAACAATTCTCTTTATTGCTCGCCGGGGAGATATGTACAGAGGGGGAGGTTTGTTCTGACATGAAAATGCATGGTGTAGGTCATAAAAAGGAGGGTGAACTGGGGAGAAAAGAGCAGGTTTTCCATCAGCAGCTCCCTGGAGGGCAGCTGGGGGCATGTGGAGGTCCCAGGCACCCAGCGGGATCCCCTCTGTGTCTTGAACAGGTCAACACCCTCCTGGGACATGGGACATCAACCTCACCATCCAGGTGGGGTGACCACCAGGCAGGAGGGGTGGCACCTCCAGACCTCTCCTGGGGACCGATGCCCATGTGGACACCAGCCCCAGAGGGAGAAGAGCGTGTCCCACAGGTGGGCAAGGAAAAGATCAGAGGTGGTGGTGCCGTGGAGAGCTCAGGGCCCCACCACTCATGGGGGGTGCCAGTGCAGAGGGTCTCTGTGAAAATGCCCACTGCAATAGCAGGAAGCGAATTGAGAGGAAGAGGAGGGTGGCTGGTGGGTGCTGCTACATGGCCGTGGTGATCACCTTCTCCTCGGGTTCCACGGTGTTCTCATAGGCGTGCTGGTTCTCTTTGGACCTGCATCAAGAGGGAGAAGGGCAACGCTGAGCTCAGTCCCAGCAAGACCAGTGTCCCCAAAGCCACCACTGAGGTCCTGACCTTGCTGGTGCCAGCTGAGTGAGGGGTGCGATGAGGATCACAGGGGTCACCCTGACAGGAGGGGAGCCAAGTGTGGGGTGGGAATTTCTCTAATTTTTAATGAGGGCTGTTTTGACTATCACCATCTATGTGGTGTGACCTGTGGTCACTTTTGGTGGTTTCCTCTGCTGAGAAAGGTGTGATATAGCATAAGAAAAATGTGGCATAGCAGGCTGTGAGGTGGTGGATGGATGGTGGGGCTCAGCTGTAGGGATGGGGAGAGAGGAGGGAGAAGGAAATACTCCCTCACTGCCTTCTGCATAGCCCCTGGAATGGTTAAAAGGCCCAAAAATAGATGCATGGGATGTGTAAGACCCTGAGTGGGCAAGACCAGAGCTCTGCATGCCTGAGCTGTCCCCAAGGGGACAGAACAGAGCCTGGGAGCCATGGGGAAGAGGTTTGAGCAGCTCCTTTACCTGAAGTCAGCTGCAGCTGATACGTATCTCCCTTCGTGGCCATTGGACGTGACAGCATCTGGCTTGTCCTCCACACTCACCACGTTCTCAGCATTCTCCCTGGAGGGAGGGAAGAGAGGAGCTGAGACAAGAGAAACAAAGGAGCTGTGCTGGGGAGCAGCCTCTTAGTGGTGATGGCACTACGGAGGCAATAAGGGACCTGGATGTGGCTCTGTCCTCGGACACCCTGCTCAGCCCTCTTGCTGGCAGGACAAGGACAAGGAGGAACACCCTCCCTGCAGGTTTGTGGAGGCTGTGCCAAGTGCCAGCCCCTGTTTTCGCAGCTGTGACTCCCAGCACCGTGCTGGCAATCAGCACAACTCATTGTCAATACGTGGGATTGTTTTCTCCCGCTAACTGGTTTTTCCAGTCTACTTCCATGTAATCTGTTGCAAAATAGTCCCCTGTGGATCCCAACGGACACGGAGAGAGCAGTCAAGGCTCCGCTGGTGCTGCAGCCCTGGTGCAGGAGAGCTGTCCTTGTGCATGTCCGTGTGAGCACAGCCGAGCTGCTCTCTCTCAAAAGCGAGTCTGGATCGCTTGCAGAAGGAACCTCTGGGCAGGGATGGGGTATTCAACCTCAGCCAGGCTCCGAACGCTCAGCTGTGGAGCAAGCCTGTGGCCTGAGCAGTGCCAGGGGGATTTAGCTGCAGAGGGTGGGTGCAGGTCCCTGTCTCCTCCAGCACATCCCTGTCTCCTCCAGCACTTGCCCAAGGGCATTTTGAGAGGCTTCTCCAAGGAACAGCCTGGCATAAACAGGCTCGAGCTGATAGCTGCTGTCACAATGACAGCACAGAGCTGGCAGGGCTCCAGGCTGCCGAGCCTCGCTCCCATTCTTCTGAAGAAAGGCCAGATTAATTAAAACAAGGCACCATCCGTCCTCAAGCCCTCCTCAGCCTCCTCTGCCTCCGGGCTGGGAAAAGGCAGCCAGGCACAGGCAGCAGTGAGAAACACCATCTTTGCCTGCCACTCCATGGGCTGGGGGTTCCTTCAGTTTGAGGACAAAGGTTCTTCTTTGGGAAAAAAAGACAAGACTACAGTGGCAAATCAGACCATATAAATATATATATATACACACATGCTGTATTATGCATTGGCCTGGAATGCATTCCAAAGGGACCTGCTTTAAATACATCTGGGGCTAAAGCTGATCTGCTGAGGATCAGAATACACCCGAACTCCCCACTTCCTCAGCCTGGAGAGGCTGCAGGAATGCACAGGTACAAGAAGACTCCAGCACCTTAGGGTGCAAAGCCCCAAGTGACCACACAAGTGCAGAGGGACTGGAAAAGAGGTGTGGGGTGCTTTTGGTCTTCATCCCCTGTTGCCTTTGGGCTCAGATTCATTATCAGTTTACTGCAACTTGGCCAGTTGGCCTTGCTTGGCTGAGCAGGAGCAGCAGCCTGTGACTCTGCTTGGCCTGCATCAGGCAAGAGGTGACCCATCCCACAGAGCGTTTTTTGGATTAATAAAGACACCACATCTGCCTGTGCTCTGGGCTCCAGGTGGAGAGCACTGCCATGGCTTGGCTACCTCCCTCTTCTCCCAGCTCCTCTCAATGTGTTCTAATGAGTTGGCTCTGTCTGCTTTGCAAACAAAGCTGTTTCAGGCTTATTATCCCATGGATATAAGGCTTATGGGAACTGCACCCCCAAAGCCATAGAAACCAGGCTGGGCCAGCCCCCTGAACATGCTCCCATGTAATCCAGCCACGATGCTGTGGCTTTCCCATTCCCAGCACAGCGCTTTCTCATGGCAGCATTTGTGCGGTGCAAGCTCACACCTGGCAATCAGTAACAGGGATCAGAGACCAGGGCAGGGAGAAGAGGACAGGGAGATGAGGACAGGGAGTCTTTGCTCTCCCCGCCCACCTGCCAGCACAGCAAGCACGGTGTTCCCAGCCCTGGCGCTGGAAGTGACACGTGCCAAGGCAGCTAAGCCCAACCCAAAGCGACCTCCCACACTTACACTTTATCCTTGCACCAGAACCTGTTGACCACGAAAGCGATGGCCACCAGGACTAGAAATACAGCCACTGCGATGACACCCTGTGACCACGGCTGGAGGCTGCCCCGGGCTGCAGGGAAAGAGGAACACGCATTAGAAATTCATCCTCGGGCTTTATCTGCCAAGCTTCTCCCATCCAGATGCAGCAAGGTCCAGATGAGAGCTTGAGCCTGCAAAGCTGAGCAGAACGTGTTGCTGTCAATTCAGGCGGGTTTACCCAGGTGATAGCAATGAAATCAAGTGCAAATAACAGTGTTTTTCCTGGTGTTTGCACGTGGAATGCTGTGCCTTGCAGATTTGGGGCCCCATACACCCTGACACCTACATACAAATACATATACATGCACCTTGAGGGGCTGGTGACTCTGTGATGGGGGAAAAAAGGGCTGGGGGGCATGGAGGAAGGGAGGGAGGGAGAATGTTTGCCAGAGGAAAGAAGGCAGAGGGGTTTCAGTAAACTGCTTATTCTCTGTCCCCAGATGCCGCAGACATCATTCCCAGGATATTTTCCAAATACTGGCTGGTAAAATGAGGACTCCATAACAGGGAGAGTGTAGAATTTGGTTGCCACTCTCACAGCAAAAAGTTGTCATTGTGGATTTTGGTAAAATGCACCATTCAACAAGTTTCCAGAGCACCTAATGATTTATGACAGAAATTGAGGGCTGATGCATTCAGAGGAATAACCTCAGCACAAAGGCCAGGTAGGGCTGGCGGGGGGCCCAAGCAGCATTGGGGTGGTTGATGGGGCACTGGGAGCTGACCGGGATATCCCCATTTCCCCCAGGGATGGAACAGACTCACAAGTTCATTTTTCCCTATCCAGACCTAAGCATGAATACACCCACGGGTGGGAAGGCTGTGAGACACATTCCTGGATGTGGGAAGAATGCAAGGGCAGGGCAATGAGAAGAGGAATCCTTGTCCTAGTCCTTGCTAGGATGGCTGCTCCTTGCCTCCCACTGGATTTTGGACAATGGAGCACTCAGACATAGTCAAACCCATCCTTAGGTGCTGTCACACCAGCACCTAAGGACACCTTGTCCATACAGCCACATCCCTTTGAGATTTAATTACTGTTTGCTCAGACCTGCCTTCCCCTCATCTGCTGATGAAAACGCCAGCCCTTGCACGCAGCGTGGTCCCTCTGCACGGGCAGGTGGAGGGTGATATCTGAGTGCCCCAGCATCAGCCTCAGGACACTCAGACCCAGACACAGCCAGGGGCACCTGCAGGGCTGAGCTGCCCCAGGACGAGGAGTTGGTGCTTCAGTCTCCCTCAGGAACTTTACACGGAACACTTCCTCTGTCTCACAGGAGACAAACCTCTGCTATAAACAGAAAATAATCTTTATTAGCAGCAGTAAGAGTAGGCTGCGTGCTCCACACGTGTGAACTCCTTACCCACAACCAGCTTCACACTGGCTCTGCTGCTGACAGCTCTGCCCTCCTCCCTCTGGTTTTGGGGAGGGGACTGTCATGTGGTAATGCTCCCAGCTCCTTGAGTCTTTACTGCAATAGACTTTTATTTGAAAAATAATAAATACAACAACAAAACCTCAAACCCCGAAGCAGAGCTCTTTTTCCCTCTTGGAAGTGAAATCAGCTTGGCCAGCTGACTCACCAGCGGGGCCAGTCTGGAAAGCAGTGGCACTCCCGGGCAAGGGGCTGTGAGAACAGCCCTGAGTAGCATCTCTCAGCCCCCTCTCCCCACAGAGACATTTGTCGTGTGTACTGCAAGGTCCTGGGGCAGAAACTCAAGCAGGAGGAATACAGACGGAAAGTCCCTCCTGTATCAGCGTGTTTCGAGTGAAATACCGTTGTATCAGCAGGCTGCTGCTGGTGGTAGCAGGCGGTGGTGGCACCCGGGGGTGGTGATAGTGGGGAAGAGCAAGGGCTGGTCCCCTCCTGCCCTGCTGGTGGGCAAGGATGCTCCTGCCCTGCTGCCCACCACCCCTGTGAGTGCAGCCCCGAACACACCTATTGCCTCCTGGTTGAATTTTGGCTTGGTTTGCATCCTCCCTTGCTCTGCCCTTGGCTGTTGGCCACATTTATTTATTGGTTGTAGTTTATTCTTCCTGCCAGACCCAGGCTTTCCAGCCTAAGCCAAGGAGGGGGTGGGGGGGGGGGGGGGGGTGGTCAGGTCCAGCCCTTTGTGAGGTTTCTGCTGGGGTTAAGGGAGTTCAAGCTCAACTGGGGAATGAAGTCAGCAATGACTAAAACTGCCAAATTTGCATCTCGTGATCTTCCAGCAAAGGAGGGGGGAAGAAAAGTGGTAGGAAACCTCCTTGGAGCAAATCTCACTCACGTGGCCATTTCCACCAGATTCCAGAGCATCCAAAGCCAAAAGGGAAAACACCAAACCAAAATCAAGGGATTCTGGCTTTGAGAGACCACGTAGGGCCTGGCTGCAAGGGCAGATAAGGGCGGTAAGGGAATGGCAAGTGCCTCTGCATCGGGCTAAAACAGCCACTGGGAAATTTGCATGGGCAAAAGAAAGGAGGAATGGGCATCAGGCAGAAGCAAGAGCTCAATAAGATCTATCCAGGGGGTAAATGTTTGGGTTCCAGCCCTCGGGGGCATGCCTGGCCGGAGTCCCTCCCAGCACACCTTGCTGCCCTGCCAGGAGGGGTGGCTGACAGGATGAGTCTCACCTGTGGAAACAGGACTGTGTTCCTGGAAAAATGCTTTGCTGGGGATGCCCCTCCCGGGTCAGCCCATCCCTCAGGCTCTGCCGCCTCCTCTCTGTTTCGCCCCAGGGTAATGATGGGGTTTTCCCTCGCAAACAAGATCTCCTAAGCCAAACTAAGCAATGTGGAATCTGCAGCCCCGGCAGATGTGTCTCCACGCAGCTGCGGCTACCTACCAGACCAAGGGAAGTGTCCGTGCCAAAATAAGCCCGTGCACTTGTTGCGATTCCATTTCCATACTCAACGGCTAATTTGAAGACACAGACCTGCTTTTTAACACCTCTTCCCTGAGTGTTTGGACAGCTTTGGCTGGCCTGTCTTTTACACTCTCTGAGGAAGCTGTGCCAGGCTTTGAATCCTCATTAAAGGATTTCTTTTTCTTTTACTCTTTCCAAGCAACAACAAAACTTTCAACCCTGCTGACAATGGACACCCCAGCCTGTTAAATCCTCAGCAAGCTGGTAAACAAACACAGGAAGAGTGGTCAGGGCTGGGGCATCAGGAGGAGAAAGGGGGAGGGAGTTTTCCGGGACTTTGTCAGCACCAGATGAGTTTTAATTACTCCTCATTATTTCTAGCATTAGAGAAGCCCTCCAATGAATTTCCTAAAAATAATACCCTAGCCATAGAAAGTTTCTCTGTTAAGTGTTTGGAAAGAGAAGAGGAGGGCAATTTGCTGAGGAAAGTATTGGCTCCCTCTCCTCAGCAATGATCAAAATTACAGATTAATAGGAGGATCTGAGCACTCAGGGAGTGACCCAGAACAACACTTCCTCAAGGATAAGAGTGACAAAAAAGAAAGAAAAAAACAGCCTTAAGAAAACAGATTACTCATCTTGGTGCACACTCCTGCCAGAGGTAAATCAGAACAGTTTATCTCTGCGCAAGCAGCTCAGATAAACCTCAGGTGGCAGTTTCAGCCTTCAGCAAAACAGGTAGAAAGTCTCTGTGTCCCAGCTCCAGCAAAACCTCTCAACCCACAGGACACCCACCCATCCTGATGCAAAGCCAGAGCTAAAGGTTAGGCAGGAGCTGGGATGTATTTTCCCTTCCCAAGAGGCTCTTCCACAGTTGTCCCTTGTCCCCCACCAGCAGCTCCCACCTGCCCGAGGCTCGGCGCACCTTCCTGCCCCGATTCCCCGGGATGTCAGGCAGCTGCCAGCACTTACCTTCCTGGCAGAAGGCAGGTTCCAGCTGGAGGAGCAGCCCCAGGAGCAGCAGGCAGCGGGCAGGCATGGTGGCAGCAGGGCCGGGGCTGCCGCGGCGCGGAGGAAGAGCCGGGCGCTGCGCTTGGGCACGGCGCCCTCCCGCAGGAATGAGCGCCTGGTCAATTATCAAACACCTTAACGAGGGAGGCCGATGCTCTCACCTGGTTATTCAAATCCTGCTGCCCCAAGGGGCGGGAGGTGCCTCTTTGCCTTCCTCCGTGGAAGCCGGCGGGGAATTTGAGGCACGGTGACTTGAACCTGACAGTCCCCTTAGGTAGGGCGTGGAGGGGAACTCAGGCACAAGATATTTGCTCAGGAGGAAAAAACGACACCAGGATCGGTAAAACTCTTCCCCAGTGAAGCTGTGGTGCTTGGGGAGCGTGGTGTCCCCCAAATCCCCTCCCCACAGGGTGAGTCCAGCAATGCCCCAGCTCTGGCATCCCTTCCCACCCTCTGGGACCCCTAGTCACTTCCTTGCTATTTTCTTTTCAGCAAGTGTCACTAACAACCCAGCAAAACACATCTGTGACTTGAAAACTTCCAATTCATAACGCAGACTCGGTGCTGGGTACTGCCTCTCACCTCCCACACCTGGTTTAATGGTGACACTATTAAACAGAGCAAACCCAGAGCTCATTTTATTGAGTAATCAGGGCTGTCTCCAAAATTTCTCCAGTACCAGAAGAGGTAGAAACAGCCAAAGGGCTGCAGCAGGCAGCAAGGCTTGCCCTTCACAAAAGCTGCACAAATGCTGCCGGACACAGAATGTTGCAGGTTCCAAGTTAAGCAGTTTTCCAGCCCATGTCAGGTTTGGATGATTGGCAAACCCACCCCACAGGAAGAATAAAAGATATTTGGCTTCACAGCTGAGAAACTTCAGTTGTTCCTGAAGGAAATTACAAAATTGTGAGCCAGGGGTTTCATGGTGGCTCTTCTTGTGGCGTGTCACAGCATCTTTGTAAGCCCTCAGCAGCATCTGAGCCCCCAGCCTCTGGCTCTGGTGATTCCCCCTCGAGGGACCCTGCATGGTGCTCCATCCTGAGAAGCAAATAACGATTTATCCACATGGGACCCACATTCAGGAATGTGCAGCACCCTCAGGAATACACACCCACCGGAGGAGGACTGCCCTCCTTCATCTCAACTCTTTACCCTGCATTTACAATAATATCATTTATCCTGACGACAAACCAGATCTGACTGGAGCTGTACAAGATCGAAGGCCAGTTCCCAGCTCTTTCCCAAATTCCTTTCCATGGCCAGGTCCCCAGCTGCAATGTGGGATAACCCCGCTGCCAACCCCGCTAATTTTTGCTTGCGAACTCTGTGGGGCAGGGACTTTCCTGCTGCACCCAGCGAGGAAGTGTCACAACAGGGGCTGGCCCATAATTAGGCCCCGTAAAATAATCTAATCACAATACGGAGGAAAAAGAATGGCTTGTGAATGAGTAAAAAGGAGAGTGAACTTTGGGTTCCCCATGACTTGCTTCCACATTATCTGGGAAAGCATGCAGAGCTGGCCATCGTTTCTGCCTGCCTGCTGCTTGTCTCTTTGCAGAAGCCCAGCAAAAGCAGCCTGGTGTTTGGAGCAGAAGGCTTTATCAGCAGATCAGAAGTCCCAGAGAAGCCGGTCCTGCTGCTGCCCCTGGGAAATTCAAGGTCTGAGACATTCTGCTATTGCTGTCCACTCCCCTGTCACGCCTGGGGCTGGGTCCTGAGGTTCCTTCTCCTCCACGTGTACTCTGGGTTGTGTTATCACCCCAGGGCTCTGCCCAGCATAGCTCCAGCGACCCTGGGCTGATTTCACGGAGACAGGAATGTCTCAAGGATCCACTCCCATGCTGTGGTGTGTCGGGCTGATAGGACATGGCGGACCAGACCCTGGGATGAAGGCAGGGCTCTGTGCCTTCCAGACAGTGGTCTTGCTGTCAGGGCCATCCTGAGGAGCAAATAACACTTTACCAATTGCACGCTCTCACATTTATATGAAATTTAAGACAATTCAATGACTTAATCGTTTTGGGCTCACTGATGAGGCCAGGGAATCACTCAGTGCTTATCTCAAAGCTCCCCTGTGCTCCAAAGCATGTTTAGCCCCCGCAGCTATTAGGAAGGTACGTGCCTTTGTGACAAAGCTCCCGTGGCACCTCCTTGGTTGCATATCCACGGGTCTGGCCTGGGGGGATGAGAAGCTGCAAGTCACTGTAGCAGCCTCGCTGCAGGGGCAAAGTCTGAAATTCCGACAAATTATTTGCCAGCCAGGTTTTCCTTTTGTCATCCCGGCTGTGGCTTGGGACCTGCAATGACAAATAACTGTGTGCTTCTGCTGCAGTGTGCTGGAAATCTTGCTGTTTCTCTCATTTAAGCCTTCAGCGTCACCCAGCCATGGTGAGTCAAAGCCCTACAGGTCCATTTTAGAGCTGAGGGAAACCAAGGCACAGAAGGACAAATCACCCTGGCAGCATTTAGTCAAAGCCAAGTGGAGCCAGAGCCAGCTCAATGCTCTTTCAAGGGCCCGTGTGAGCAGTTGCCTGTACAACAGACCTTGCAGGAAGCAGGGATTGGAATTTTAGGCTTGGCACTGATATCTTCCAAAAATTGGTGATTATTTCCCCTAAAAAATACGTAACTTTTAGAAAAAAATAATATTTGCTCAAAGCAACATTCCTGGATGATACATCTCAAAGCCCAGATGCCAGTTCCTCTTTGAAAAACATTGTGGGACTGTGTTTTAATGGAAATTGTTTTTCTTTCTCCTTCACTTCCTTCCTTCCTCCCTCCTTCCTTCCTTCTTTCATCCTCTCAATTTCCTCCCTGTCTCCCAGATAGAGCCATAAAACTAAAAAAATACTACATGAGAGTAAACCTGAACATCCCCTAAAGAAGAGATTGTATTTTTCCTAGAAAAGTAATTATAAATTTATTACATTTCAATAGCTGCTATAGAACACAAAAAACCCACACCAAAGAAAAACCCCACAAAAAATAAAAAAACCCACAAATCCAATTCATAATTTCTTGTTTCTTTTGACATTTACTATCCAAACCAAATATTTCTTGCTTGTGCCAGAGTTCTCTCATTTTCTGTTGACACTTGTCTTTCAAATCCTGCCTGTTGTGGATGCTGCCAGGAGAGAACCAGGAGCTACAACCACTGTGAAAAGGGCATTTTCTTGGCTCACTGTGCCAGTGTGGAGAAAAGGAAAAGGCAGAAAAAGGCAGCTCCTGCTCGGGGTTTCCATCTATCACAGCTCTGAATCCCACTTCTCCTCTTTAAAAATGCCTTTAAACTGCAGTATATTTTCCTTTTTGTGTGCTGTGTGATAACCCCAGTGTCAATAGTTTGGCGAAAGGACATTGTCCCACACCAGCCTCAGCCTGGTTTGGCCTTCATTTGCCCTCAAGATCTGCTCAGCAGCACCACTGTGGCCCATGAGTGTTTCATGGGACATTCCAGATGATATTTTTTACACCAGCTGATTTTGGGATGGATCTGTGGGCAGCATTCACGCCCTCCACTGTCTGTGCTGGGGCCTGGTGCTGCTGCTCCCTACATCTACGGGCAGCACTGGGCTCTCTCCTCTATCCATTGTCCCCTCTGAGCTCCCTGCTCCTCTGTCCCTGACATCGAGAGCTGACAGGGCTCTGACAGCACGTTCACATCAGCCTCAGGGCCCACAGCCTTGGAAAATTAAGGCTGAGAAAACACCTACCTGATCTGCCCCGCCTTGCCCTGGGCTGGGAGAAATCAAACTAAAAATCCCTGAAACAAGAAGAAACCCCACCTGCCTCTGCTCTGCCTTATTGTTGGGGGATGAGCCTGCACCTGGGATTCCCCCTGGCTTTTCCATCTGCTCAGAGGGAATATTGCACCCCTAATCACCTCTGAGTGAGGGGGAAAGCGCTGCCGCGTTGCTGGAGTGGCAGATAGGAAGGATCCCAATGTGTGATGCTCAGGAAGGGAGAAAGGAGCTGAGTTTGCTCTGGATATTCCCTCCTGCCCAGGGATATCGAATGGAATGAATAATTTGCTATCCGATCATCTCTAATCTTCATCCCATAAAATCAGCAGCAAGCTGGGAGGGTTTTTGAAGCCTCCAGCTGCATTTGCTGATAAGACATGAGGCAGGAAAGATTGGAAGCCCATAAAAATGATAATCTCAGGCTTCACTGTAACTTGGTGGAAGGGTTTTCTCCTCTCCTTTCATTAAGGATGGATTTCATGATCTTCCTTAAATAACAACAAGCCTTCTCACGAGGAATCTCCCACCCGAAAACTGATTGCATCGTCATTAGGAAATAGGAGACCAAGAAGCCACGAAAAAATAGATGGAGCACAGCTGAGCTCAAAGCTAAGGCCAAGGGGTGGGAGGAAAAGAGGGAACTGGAAGTAATTTCTGAGCACAGAGGGAATCTTTAGGCATTGGGGCTCTGCCTGGGAGAGTCAGGCGCTGGCACCATGTCAAGCTGCTGGGCACAAACCTGACCATGAGCCTGGATGTGGAGCAAAGCCTCCTGCTCCTCGTCTTTCACCTCCTTGGCATGAAGAGAAATATCATGTCCCATTTCATTTGATACAGCATCCTCTACACCAGCCCCAAATTCAGAGAATCTGGAGAGAAGAAGGGAAGGGAAAAAACCCCACTCACCAACCATTTACATGTGAATCTCAACCATGAGGGACAAAAGGAGGAGAAGGGAAAGGTGGCTGGCTTGGTGAGGGTGGAAAGTTTCAGGAAATAATTTTCTCAGGTGCCAGAATAGGAGAAAATTAAAGTGTAAACTATAATCAGAAGTTAAGTTGCTTTTCTTCAGCTAATTGAAATAATGTTTTCTCTGCTACCCACCACTCTACCCCTTTCAGATGCTAATCCCTATCAAACATGGACTCACAATTACAAATTCACAGGCATTTTTCCCAGGAGCAGAAATTGCTTTGCCCTGTAACCTCTAAGATGAGGCCTTAATAGGAATTCACGAGCAGTCTCTGGTAAAGCTTCATTAGCCGGAGAGAATAGACAAGGGCAAGTTGCAGTGCTCCCTAACCACTCTAGGGAAAAATTAATTTAAATTACTTTGTAAAGTAACAAGGCCAGATAATGTGTTTCCTTCTTGGATTATTGTTTTCCAACACCCTAATGTGCGGGCAGATTAGGTTACTTTGCCTGTCTTGATGGTGGTCCAGGCTAAGTTCTGATTTATGGAGAGCAGAAGCCTTTGGAAACACTGACCCCTTGGGCCAGAGCTGGATGGAGTTGGGACGAGGACCTGGCTGGATCTCACCACGCTGGGTTGCTTGGAGGCTGCTGGGGAGGCAGGGGAAGCCACGTCCAGCACAACTTCAACATAGCCTGGAAGAGAATCTCAGCTTTTGAAGGTGGCACTTCAGTGTTTCCCTGGTTGAAAACTGATCCAAGAGTCCTGCTGCTTTGGGGCAGCTCAAGATTTGTTTTGTGGAGGCAAGATCCTAAGCGATGCTGAGTTCCATGTTTCCAAGGGCTGGACCAGCATGGAAAACCTCTTCCAGAAGTTTCTCAGCAAAGCTACTGCGTGGGACTGATTCCCAACCAGCTAAAACCTAAAATGCACTAAAATATGCTGAAAATCAAGCCTGCAGCCCCAGGACGAGGGAGCTGTGATTTCATACAACCCCTCCAGCCTTTGCCAAGCCTTCCCAAAAGGAGCTATAATTCTCTTCCCCTGGCACCAGTCTGGGTGCTCTTCATGCTGGTGTGGGTTTATGGAGCTTTGCAGAGAGCCAAGCGAGGGGCCATGGGAAGATGTGGGGATAAAGCCTTGGCACAGGGGCTGTGACTCTTCTCAGCACCCTGGGCTCGCAGCCGGACTTCGGTGGGCACTGCCAGCTGCCGGCATTATTCACCTGAGGCTTGTCACACGGAATGGGCCAGTCTGGCCAAACCCTCACGGGATTCAAGCATCATTCAGCAAGGAGACAAAGAGTTCAAAGGGCCTTTGGGCAACAAACAGCACTGATCATCTCAGCTGATTAAATAGGTTCCCAGCTGATGTGGGAGTCCTAGGAGACCAGTCTGAAGCTGAGAAGATTTATGGACAGCTACCTGAATTGGAGAGGGAATGCATTGATTTTATTCCTGGCTGCTGAAGGGGATTGCTGCTGTTTTTCAGAGCAAAGAGGGTGGGTGAGGGATGCATCGAGCCAGGGGGATAGAGAGGTAAGTAGAGGGAACCAGGGACAGAATTCCAAGCCATCTAATCATTTTCTTGTCCCCACTTACCTAGGGGAAGGTAAAAGCCCCATGGCACTATTTCTGTCTTTCTCCCATCCAAAACTGCAACACTTCAAAACGAGATTATAACCCCCAAGGATGTGGGTTTATGTCACCCCAGCTTCTGCAGTCACTCGAATTTCTTTCCTCCCCATCAGCAACCTATTTCTGTCCAAGCTCTGACAAATTCTGGACTTCCTTTGCTGGTGACAAGTCCTGTGTTTGGATAGTTCCAAACACACTTAAGCGTGCCCTTGAGTTTTCTTAACATTGCTGTCTCACAACAGGCAGGACCAAGAGTCCTGGAAGGTAGAGGAGCATCAGGAAAGGCCATGTCCAGTGAGGAGGATACCCCTGCATGACTGTCTAAGTCCCCAGTGGATAGAAAAGAGCCTGCATTCAGTAGGGCACTCCTGCTCAGCATCATCTGAGGAAGGTGATTTCCTTCCTCCAGCCCCTCCATCCATTTTCTTATTGGGAAAAAGAAGGGGCCCTGGGCAGAGTGAGGAGCACCCCCAATATAGGAGACCAGCCTGAGCATCCTTGAACTCTGGGCTCCAATCAACCGGAACCCTGCCAGCAGGCACCAGCCCGATCTATGTCCATGGTCAGCAGCAGAGGAAGCAGGTTTTCAGGTGGCATCTCTCTCCTCTTCCTTCTCAGCACCAGGGTTTTGCCTGGAATATGAAGGGAAAAAAATAATGGGGCCATCAGCCGCAAGTGAAATGAATCTAATAACCTCCACTTCTTTTCAACGAGCTCCAGTTGTTGCTTTACAAGTGTACTCCAGCCCTGGCGAGTGCCAAACAAAAGCTCCCCTCTCCTTCCCCGTGCCTGTTAAACAGCCTTTTTATTTCAGCGAGCTGCATCTGCTGGGTGGCAGCCGCAATTACCATAACACAGGGGCAGGATTTGGCCGGGATGTTTCCCCCTCGACTCTACAACAAGCGGGAGCCTCGGGCTGGTAGAAAAATAAAATGACAAATAAAGGGTGGGGGGGGGAAGGATTGAATGCATGAAGTCACTTTTGTGGCTGCCACCCAAGCAAACAGATGCAGGTAACGGAGGAGATGGGGAGAATCACATTGTCATCTCCTCAGAGCAGTGGCTTCCGTTGCTGGGGAAGGGAGTGGGAGCGACGTGGAAAGGCCAGAGGGATTTCATGTGAGTCCAAGACCTGAAAAAGGTGTTTCTCAGGGTATACTGAAGTTAGGAGAGCTTTTTGGGAACCTTAACCCATTCCTGGAGCTTTGGAAGCTGCTGCCCCCCGCCCCAGGATGCTGCTGCAGACAAGCTGAGTACCGTGAGATGGGGACAGGGATCCAGGGCTCCTGCAGGAGGGGCAGGGTTGGTAGGAAAGGGCTGAAAAATGCCAAAGTATGCCGTTGTGCCACGGCAGCTCAGAACAGGCTGCTCTTAGATCCAGTCCTGAGCAGGTATTGAGGACAAAAGGTGAAGACCCTTGAGAGATGCTTTTGCCTGGGACTGAGGAGGAGAGGCTGCTTCCAGGACTGGGCAGGACATTAATTAGAACTCAATAAATAGCAGGGCACTGGCACAGCCACCGGCGCTCCCACTGTGAAGTGTGAGTCTTCACAGGGTCACCTCACCTCTGCTGAAATCCCAGGAGACTCGGCTGCCTGTGCTCCTCTGGCAGAGCCGACGGGGAACTGGTGATCACAGGCACAGAACCCATTTCCCTCAGGTTCCAGGGAGTGGGGACCTGCAGGCAGCGCTGAGACCTCCAGAGACTGGCGGAGCTGGGGGGAGCACCAGCTGCCCCAAGCTGTCTCTCTGCCTTTCTACCCCAGAATACAAAACTCTGCAGGAAAATGGCCAAAGGTTCAAATAGGGTGGGTTTAACAGAGCGATTGTCTGTCTGCGGTGACCCCAGGAAGACTTGTAGAGGGTAGAAGAGAAGAAAGAAGACGGAGGAATGGAGAAGGGGAGAATGGGAGAGGAGAGGAGAGGAGAGGAGAGGAGAGGAGAG
>WEIT01015527.1:73052-86762 GCA_013389985.1 Dryoscopus gambensis | reverse complement strand
CCGGGGAGAGCAGCGCCCGCCCGGGCTCGGTGAGGGGCTGGGGCGGGACCAGGCGTGGGACAGCCGCGCTGCGACCCCCGGGACACGGCACTGGGAAGGCGTCGACTGCGAGCTCCCGCTGGAGAGCGGAGCAGCGGGCAGGGCGGTGGCGTTGGCGTTGCCGGGGAGGGGACGGTGTCCCCGCTGGAGGGGACAAACGCTCCCGCTCACACCGCCCTTCTGCCCGTCCCTTGGGTGTGTGGATGTAGGGCCTTATCCCCATCCCGCGGCACCTGCACGCAGCGATAGAGGGGAGCAGCTCGGAGCAGGATGGAGCCAGCTGGAGGGTGGTCCCAGGGCAGAGAGCCGAGATAGGAGCAACGGCTGCCACGGCTCAGCTCAGCCCTCCTGCCGCCCTGGAAACACCCCGGGAAAAACATCCAGCACCTGCTCTGGGTGGTTTGGTGCCACCTCTCCCAGAAGGGAAAAAGCAGCTCAGGGTTTGCTAGGATGAGACAGGGAGCAGCTTGTGAGTGATTTCTGCTGATGGCAGCCAAAAGAAAACCCACCCTGGTGTTTATCTGGTGGGGACAACCAGCAGGACAGCGTGCAAGGTGCAGGGGACACATGTGTGAGCACGTCTTGGGCTTGGGTGGCTTGAAGACACATGCAGGACCGCATGTCCGCATCCGTCCAAACGTGTGTTTAGGAGTGTCTGCAAACGTGCATCCCTGGACGCGCCCACGGGAGTGGGACGTGCTGAAAGGAGTGTGCGTGTTTGTGCAACACTGCAGGGCAAGAGCGCATGGGCTGTGCGTGTGTGAGCCTGTCAGTGCACACTCACCTGTCGTGTGCATGGACAGGTTTTTGTGGAGTGTGTGTTTGCGCCCCCTTGTCACGCTGTGCCGGTGTGCCGCTGCTAACACACCTCCGTGATGTCCACACTGGAGCCTCATCCAGGCTTGTTCCTCGCCTGCTCCCTGGCCCAGCATGCACAGGGCACCAGTTCACCAGCTGCACACCCGGCAAGCACAGAGCCTTCCTCACCCCGAGCAGGTGCTTCCCACCCACAGCATCCTCAATGTACACTGCTGACTCCATCCCCTCCCCGCAACCCCCCTCCCTCCCCCAGGGCACCCCTGCCGGCCTCCAGCTCCTGTTTCAATGCCATTCCCAGGGATGGAGCAGACTGGATGCTCAGAGCGTTCGTGCTGCGATCCTAGATGGTTGCAGAACACAACTGGGATGGTGTTGATGTGTTTTGTTTCAGCAACAGCGGCGTGTGAACGGATATATCACAGCAAACAAAGTGCTCTGGAGATGGAACAGCTGCTGTAGAGCATTCCCTTGCTCGTAATTCCCCCCAGGCAGCCTTGGATGGGCAGTGGGTGAGACCTCGGCTGGACCTTTCAGACATGCAGGTTGACCTTACCCCTGGTTTCCGTGGGCTCTGGGCAAGCCCTGGGCAGCAGGGTCCTATTCCTACCTCAGGGGCTGTGCTGCAGGTGGTGACAGTGGTGGAAGCAGAGCAGCTGCTGGACTGGCCACATTCCCTTCCCTTGCCTGGGCTTTGGCCATCTTCCCAGATGCACATCTGGAGTGGGACTCTGTTGTTCCCTGTCACAAACACAGAGTGAACAGGCCGTGCAGGCAGCCATGCTCCCCTAGCAACTCTAGGCTGTGATGCTTGGCATTTTTGGAGCCATTCACTAACGGCAAGCCCAGCTCCAGGTGCCACATCAGGAAGGACCACGGCTTGAAACACCTCACACGAAAGAACTGCCACCTCCAACCTGCTCATTTCACATGATGCAAGCCAGGATGCTCTGCCGTGGCTTTCCCGGACACCCTTGGGCACGTCCCCAAACCTGTCCCAGCCCAGTCAGCAGGTCACCCCCGTTCCTTCTTTCCAGCTTTCCTTGAGCTGCACAATGCCAGCAGAAATCTGCCTTTCATTTTGCAGTGCCTGCACTGAGGAGCACGGTACCGCCGCGGCTTTGCCGGCCCGTTTGCCAAGAGCCCTTTGCTGCAGGACCCATTCCCGCTTGGCACGGCCAGATTGCGCTGGTGCCGTGCGGGATTTACCAGAGGGATGGGCAGGGCGAGAAGCCCCCGGACCCACCACGTGCTGCCGGACGGGTTCGGCCACGGCACTTCAAAGCGCCGGGGCAGCTCTGACCGGGCTCCAGACGCTCCCTCCCATTTCCTGCTGGATTCCCGTCTCGCTCCCTGTGCCCGCATCAGCAAAACAGAGTGTAAAAATAGAGGCCGGGCTTCACCAAAACACAATAGTAAATTGTTCCCCGGAAAGGTCACTGGGGCGGCTGAGAATAGCTCCAAGAGCAGGGGAAAAGGAATGTCTACCGGGGGGAGAAGTTTGAAAGTGCCTGTTGGACCCACCCCCAGGAGGTTTCTTGCATCCTTATCAGTGGTGCAGGTCCCCCCTCATGACCCGCTGCGGTCTCAAAGCATCCTCATCCTCTCCCATCCACCCCTAGCCCTGCTCTCCCATCCCAATTTTGGGACGAAAAAAAAAAAGGGGGGGGGGGGGGGGGGGAGGGAGTGAGAAATAAGGTGAAAAGAGGGGCAGGAAGACCAGAGAGAAAGAATAAGGCTGGGAGGAGAGAGAGGATCCTGCTCTCTGCTCATCTCCTCGCTGCGTGTGACATCGCGGTGTCCCCTGGGCACCACCGGCCGGCTGCAGCCTTTGTGTGGCGGTGGGAACGTCAGGGATGAGCCCCGGGATGCAGGGCAGATCGAGCAGTCCCAGAGAGCCATAAATTACTCCTGCTGTTGTCATTGGTCTATCACAGTGAAGAGGAGAAGCTTTCTCATCGGCTGCCGGGGTGGGAATGTTTGGGTCCTGTCGTTTCCGTGAGCATATTTGATTCAATTACGTGGGAATGCCCTTAATGAAGCAGGTCCTTGCTCCTGGCTTCAGCGGTGTTCCCAGGCAGGGCTGCCAGTGCAGGCTGTCCTCAACGTGGCTTTGCCAGAAAGGCTGTAATTAAAAATAGATAATGAGGCTTGAAAATAGAAGCTGCCCAAATTTGGGGTGATTTGGGGGTTTTGTGTTTCTTGTTTCATTGTCTTGGACATATGCATTCCTCCCACCTTCTCTCTGGTTTTTAACTCAATTTTATCTCAATGTCAAGTCCCCTCTGCTCTCACTCCCCAGGGTCATCCATGCACTTTTCAGGGAAATTTTCTCCCACTGGAAGCCTGAATGTCACCGAGTTCCTGGGACATATTATAAAACTGGATGAACAAAACGCCTCTAAATGCATCTGTTTCAAATTTGTGAAGAAACCACTATTTGCCAGAAAATTTCCTGCCCTACAGACCAGAAGGCCCATCACCTTGTGGTGCCACCAGTGAAAGATGAACTCCAGCCCTGTCCCTGCTGAGGGCAGTGCCACCCAGGGTATTGCCCTCCTGCTGCACTGAGCCCTTCTGTGCCATGGAAACTAGGACCTTAGGGTGCTTTTCCCAGCTTTCTTTTCTGTTTTGCATAAACAGAGAAAAAACAGCTTGGGTTAGTGTTTTTTCCACGTTTTTTCCACATATATTCGAATCCACAGAGCAGTGCATGTCACCATTTGCAACACAACCTGACTGTAAAAAGAAATTACTATTTGATGAGAAAATAATTAAACTTTCCATTGGAAGGCAAGAATGGGAAGGGTTTTCAAAAATTATTTTTTAAAAAGAAACACAAAGGCAGGTGAATGTCTGATACCTTCTGTGACATTTGCATTTTGGTGGCCAGGCTGCAGCAAGGCCCAGGTGCCCTGGAGAAGAAGATGCTGGAAGAAGGATGCTCTTTACAGCATGGCCAACATGAAGCCAGTACCTGGGGACACAGCCCTGGAGCCTGTCCTGTCGCATTGCACCCAGGATCTCCCCACCACTGGGGTCAGTCAGGAGTGATGCACATTGACCATCCCACCGTGGAGCAGGTGGCATTGGAAGGCTCTCAGCCCTTTCCAGAGGTTATAGAACCTATAAATGTGCACAGAGTGGTTTAAAGCCTTCACCCTGCAGGTGTTTTTCCCTTAGGGATGTTTTTCCCTTGGCTGGTTGCAAAAGACATGAGGCCATTAAGGATATTTTATTTGAAGAAAGCAAAAAAGCAGAAGAGGGAGGCAACAGGAGAATTGTCCTGGCAATGCAAGGAGGGAAGGAGAGAGGCGGGAGGCGGGAGGAGGAGATAACCAGTGGGTGAGCTATCAGCTCGTGCTGGGCTGGCATCAGGACGGGAGACAGAGGTTCAAACAGATGTACAGCCATGATCTCCCAGCTCCAGACAAACACCCAGCAGCCACACGCTGCCCACACCTGCCCCGTCCCAGTGCCTGGGATGAAACCAGCCCAGTCCTGGCTGTGGGGGCTTTGCTCAGCCTGGCTGTGGAGGGAGCCCCTCCATGTCTCTCATCTGGGGCTGTGCCTGGACAGAGCTCCCTGCACCCCCAGGATGGAGCCTGAGAAGGGGTTCTGTCTTTCACCTTGGATGAAAATTTCACCTAGAAACCTTAAAAGCAAGCACTGGCTACCAAGCTGCTGGGGAGGAGGGGTTAGCAGCCAAGCTTTTGCGGGGCAGGCTTTAAAAAAGCAAGGGATGCTCTAAAGGGCTCTGTTTAAATAGGTAATTACCCTGAAGTTCGTACATAATTAAAGAAGAAAATACTTGTGGTACCATTCCTGCTCATCTGCTCCGTGCTCAGTGTGGTATTAGCCACCATCAGCAGCATGGTGCTGTAGGTATGGATATTTAAAAAAAATTATATATATATATGATATTATCTATATATGTATGTATAAACATACCCATGTTCAATGGATCACTCAGCCACCATCAGCAGCATGGTGCTGTAAGTATATATATAAAATATATATATGTATAAGATACACATATATATATATATATGTATAAGGTACATATATATTTTTTTAAACACACCCACATGTTCAATTGACCACTTAGCCTGTAAACACTCCCTAATTAATGCTGTATATTTTTAAAAGCACTTGTGCACGTGGCTATGATAATTTCTCTCTTAGAAAAAAGAGGAATTACTCTCACTGCCCGTTAAATCATGGCCGAATGCCTGCCACGGTGCGAAGGGAAGTAGCACGGCCCCCAGCAGCCCCTTCCTTGCACAGTCAGCCTCGCCAAAAGAAGGGAGAAGGCCACTGGAGCCTTCGGGGGACCTGCAGATAACACGGCGGGGGTGAGGTGGGGGCGGCTGGTAACGCTCGGCTGCGGCGGGGCATTGCTTCATCGCCCGCCTTCCTTCCTGCCGGCCCCGCGCGCTCTTCCTCCCGCCCGCTCTCTCCGCAGAAGCCCAGCCCAGGCTGGACGGTGTGAGTCAAGCAAGAGGGAAAAAAAACCTAGCAGATCCTTTTGCAACGTTTTTTGCTGCTTGTTGATGTCTTTGGCTGGCTGGGAATGGGCCGCCCCGGCATCGTCACCCCGCAACACTCAGGGGTGAAACACCAAAGAAACCATGGACTCAAGTGGTGAGGTGGGACAGAGGCACACAGCGAGTGGAGGCTGCTTTGTAAAACTTTATTTAGAAATATTCTTGATATATTCATTATATATATATATTTATATATACACACACATTACAACAAATGTGTTTTCTAAATAGCACATCCACAGTGGGTTGAGACTCAGGGTACCAGGTCTGGTTACTTCGTTTCTGCAGAAAAAATGCAGAAATCCAAGGGGAGGGTGGCAGAGAAAGGGATGGGGCTGAAAAAAACAAAATTCGTAAGGCAATATGAATTCACTCACACGGCACTGGCACGACACTGCCCCAGAGCGCTGTTTCCAACAGGAATGGGGGGTGATGGTCCACACAGCGAGAGGTGAAGCAGGCAGGAGGAGAGGTGGGCAGAGGAAATGTACCATTCAAATCACAATTAAAGTACAGCTGTACATACCCCGGGAGACGTAGGGCACTCCCTGCAGGAGCGCGTGTGCCCGGGGGCGTTTGGGGGTGCTGCCAAGGTTGTACCATTTTCCCGACTGCTCAGCTACCGAGAAGATATAAACAAAGAGTGATGGATTTGTGTGGAATGAGGGACTTCTGAGTATCGGGGAAAAATTTTTTTCTTGTGACAGTTTAATAACAAGAGTGTAAAAGCCCCACGTGTCCCACCCAGGGTTATTTGGGAACCAGGAACAGCTTTACCTGTGTGACAGCACCCCCCTCCCTTCCCCGAGGGCCCTCTGGGAGCCCCCTCTGCTTGCCTCTCCTACCCCTGGCACCAGTACCAGTCCAAACCTCTTCCTCAGCATTGCTTCCTCACCCACCAGCACCTTCCCTGGCCCAGCCCTGCAGGTAACCCCCTCTAGTAAAAAACCCCACGCACAATCCAGACCAAAGAATTTTCCTCCTTTTCCCCAATTTAAGATGGGGGAGATTGGTGCTTTCCAAGAATTTGGGGGCTATGCTGGAAATCCTTGCATGGGCCAGGATCCCTTCCCAGGCAACTAATTCCGCCTAACATGCCAAGCCACATGACAGAGTCTTACCTACTATTTACAAAGAGGCACCAAAACCAAGCAGGGTTGGAAATGACACAGCTCTGAATTAGGCCTGGAAGGGCTTGCAGATACCCACTCAAATTCTGCGTGCTCCCCTGTACCTCAGCATCCTTGGGAAGGCACAAATGCGGTGGAAGATGTCCCCACTCACAAGGATTTATTCCCTCCCAGAGGATGTTTGTGTATGGGTTTGGGGTTTTTTCCTACTGTATCGTGGTAGAGATTTCTGTCCCTTTACATCTCAGCAGAGGGAGAGGATGGGTTTGGGGCAATTGCTCCGTCAGGAGATGGGTTGGTGAGAGATGAGCCTGATGCAGCAGTGATGGCACCGTGTGGGTCTCAGCTCCCAGCCACCACAGCAGCAGCCTCCTGCTCCCCCCTCCTCCTGTTTCCCAAACACCCTCCTGGGGGGCAGCAGGATCAGAGGATCAGCCCAGTCACAGAGCTCAGTTTTGCAGCAATTTGAGCACTCAGGAATGGAGGCTAATCCCACCACTGTTTTTACTGCTTCCCCACAAGATTCAAAGAGGCTGTGGACTCCTACCAGCCTCGACAGGTGAGGGCCTTCCTAACGCCAGAATAAATCCAGCCCTGTTGTCCACACTGTGGGCATTGGCACAGCTGAACCACCATTTTCACACAATAAAATCAAAAAATTCAAAGCATACCATTAAAAAACCTTTTTATAACCCTATGTACACGCACACTGTTGATACATCATTGACTCCTTTTGCCATTTTTTTTTTTTTTGCTTTTTTGAATTTAAAAATCCCCCAGTCCAAGGAGATACTTCACTAGCAAATATTTTCTTCCTTTACCAACTCTGAAATTCATCTTTCTTGAGAGAAACTCTGGCCCTACAGGAACCACTGGAAAAACTCTAGGAGACCACAGCAGGCTTGAAACTCACCTGCTGAGTGTTACCAGCAGAAGGATCAGGGACTGGGAGGGTGGCAGAAAACACCTATGTACCTTTTCATTCAGTGGATACTGCATGACAGTGTTAAACAGAAGTAATCCCACTTCATAAATACAACAAGCCCAAACAATCCAAAATTAGATAGAAGGGAAAGGAAGAAAGGGAAGGAAAAAAAAAAAAAGAAAAGAAAAAAGGAGAGGAAAAGAAATAGTCTAAATCCCTTTAATAGTTCTTTTGCTGAGGGTATTTTTTCACCTCTTTAAAAAGATACAGTCAAAAGCTCTCGGACAACAGGAACATGTGGCCAAGCTCCTGCTCAGACCAGCTGGATGTGCCACAGGCTGGAGAAGTGCTGCAGCGCTGGCGTGATGCAGCAGTTTCCAGCACCATGTGGAGCTGGGAAGTGCCGGTGGCCTCCGCCAGCAGGGAAAGAGGAGTTCCCTGTCTCACCCAGATGACTGTTTGAAAAGAGACATCACCAAGTGGTCTGAAAACCCTCTAAATGCTGGAGAGGCACCGGCCATGTCTCCTTGCCCTCCGCAGGGTCCCCTCCCGAGCAGTTCTGTACAACGAAGATGACTTCAACGCTTTTCTTCTTTGTACGGTCGCGTACCTAAACCCCGAACGTCCATCTGGGTTGGCCTTGTCCTCAGTCAACGTGCCGGCCGCTCCGCCCCGGGCTGGGGAGAGTGGGCAGCCCGAGCTCCCAGGGAATGGCAGAGTCACAAATCCCACAGGCACAAGCTCCAGCAACTGCACGGCCAGGCCTGGCCTCTCCCCCGCGGCACTTCAGGAGCAGTGTGAGGGTCATCACCGCTGCGCGTTGCCTTCTACAGGCAGGATGGCGTGGTGCAGGCTCCGTGTGTGCTTCGAATCCAGCGCCTCGTGCTCTTCCGTGAAGCTGTCCGGGCTTGCCGCTCCGTCCAAAGAGCTTCCACAGCTAGAGTTGGGAGACAACATGTCCTGCAGGAGGTCTTCCTGGACTATCCCCGAGTCTTTGTTCACTTTGCCCCTTTGGTTTCCTTCTTCCTCCTGGTCGTTGAGCAGCTTGGCCAGGAAGTTGATGTATTTCATAGCCAGGCGCAAAATCTCGTTCTTGCTCAGTTTTTTGTCGGGCGGGTGCGTGGGGATGAGCTTGCGCAGCTCTGCGAAGGCCCCGTTGACGTTCTGCTGCCTCCATCTCTCCCGGCTGTTGGTGAAAATGCGGCGAACAACCTTCGTGTGAGGACCTGCAATTTTAAGCACGCAGAATTAAGAGCAGGGCTCAATTACTTTGCTGAAAAGGGCACTGTTTTGCAAATTAACTAGCTGACTAATTTTAGTGAGATTTAATCAGCAGGGCAGCGGAACAAGAGTTTCCAGCTAACTGGAAGCTGACCCCATGAGCTGAGAAAGCCGTAACTTCTGTTCAATCCAGTGGAAGGGAAAAATGGAGTTGCACCTCTTTGGATGTCTCCTCAGATACCTAAATTTACCTCTGCGAGGAAGAAGGCTTAGGCCATGATACATGTGCAGAGGGCTGCTGTAATTTTAGGGTATCTCAGCTGGTCAACAAGGATAACTCAGCAACAATGGTCCTATTGAAAGTTTATATCACTAGATGGCTTTATTTTCTATCCCAAATATTGTCTAAAGGACACACCATTGGGACAGGAGGGAATTAGCTTGAGCAGAGGCTTTGACAGCTCTGAGATCCAGAGGTCTTCCCTGCTGAGAGAGAGCACAGGGTTGCCACCAGCCCTCTGAATGAAACAGGGCAATGGGATTTGCCCCGTAGCAATGAGGACAGGCAGCAATGTGAGCCACAGAGTGAAGGCAGTGTCCTGCCAGAAGGGTGATCACAGGTGAGGATGGAACAGTTTCACAGCTGACCTGAGGGCTGCCTGCTCTCTCTACACATCTCTGCCTCAGGGCAAAAACTCCCTCTGACACTAATTGGAGAAGGGTTCTCCAAATTGCTAGAGGTGTCCATTTGGCCTAACTACATGTAACTGCCAATTAAACCCTTGAAATTTTACAGCCATGTTTCTGACAGGGGATGCTACACAGGATGAAGGCACAAAACACACCAATTCTCCTTTCAACACATCAGGGTAGTTCCTGGTGGCATGAGAAAAGCTTTATCTCTGTGCTAGAAGAGACCCAAAAGCACATCTACCCAAAAGTGCTGTTCTGCTGGAGCAGCAGTGCTGTAAATCAGGATTGCAGGTCCTTGGGTCCATGGAAACCAGCTCACATAAGGGAACGCTACCATAAAATGCTTTTATTATTACATCCTTCCCATCATCTCCTCCAGGAGACATCAGCAATGGAAGGTCACATCAATGTCACATCATGAAAATCTGGAAGAATGACCATGGCAGAAACTCCTATGGGATAGGAAGCATCACATACAATGAAAATCATCACAGAGTGGGAAGTAAGGCTTGCAGGTAACACATCAGTGAGTCTTACCCCAAAGGACTGTGGAATTCCCATTCCCATCATCTCTCCCCTGTATTCCCACTCTGAGACACCTGCCTAACTTCTCCCTCCTGGTGGGAAAAGTCCCTGGCCTTGGGGAGCAGTTTAAGCCACAGCTATGACATCACCCAGTGAAACCAACACCCCGGGGCACATTTAAACACCTTTATTCTTTTCTAGCAAAACTCTTGGCTGCCTTGACTGTGGCACAGGAGCCAAACAGGTGGGACTTTTTATAAGTATCCTAGTCAGGTGCACCTCAGCAAATCCCACCTTGCACAACAGGAGAAGTGGAATCCCTTCTTCCAGCTGATTAGACACCATCACACTTTCCTCCCTTCGGGGGAAACTGAGTCCCTTCAGTCTGGCACATCACACAGAATACCCTGCACTGCAGGGTTTGCATGGGGACACGCTCCCAAGCAGCCAGATTAAAGCTACCTGCTTCTCCAGTGTGTGAGCAGCCACACTACTCACTCCTCCTCACAGTGTGCTCAGAGCTGGGAGTCCCCCAAAATCACAAAGAGTCCCTGGGGCAAGCTGGGGGATGCAGAAATGACAAACACATCTATGGCCTCTAAGATTCCAGTGTGATGCTTTAATAAAGGCAGTCTTCACCACCAAACAGCACCTAATTCAGCCTTTGTATGAATTAATGTGCAAGAGCTCATGGAAAGGGATTCTTGTCCCTGATGTGCACAGCCTGCTGTGCCACAGGATTGTGGGGACCAAAGGGACCTCAGCAGCACTGATAATTAGGCAGTCAAGAATGTGCTACATCCTACTACAATAATATGACATTTTTAACACTTTACTGCTCTTTGTAGACAAGACAAAGTAACTGGTCTTGAATCCAGAAAGAGATGCAGTTTAAAAACTATTTACTCCCATAAGGGTATGAGAAATAACCCCATCTTGGATACTGCTTATAAAAAAAAAAACTAAAGAGACTTTCAGTCTTCACAGGCTTCAAACATGTGTCTCTGTTCACGGAAAGTTGGTGACTAAAAGACATATATTCATAAGTAGGTCAGAAATCAGAAAAAAAAAGACCTGTTCATTTTCATCCAGGGGCACCCAAATCAAGCTTTAGTATGTAAAACAAATTCTGACATCACTCAAATTCTTAATTCCTGCACCAACTGAATTAAACATATCTTTTAGAAAGAGATCACATTTTGGCCAAAACACGTCAAGCAATGGAGAAAATGAAAATGCCCCATAGCTGTGTTTTAATAGAAAATCTATTTCTCATAAAGAAACTCGCCTCATAATTAATTCAAGCAATCAGATGAGAATTTTTGCCTGGATTTCATTCTAATGGACTGAGTGATGCTTTCTTAATTGTAATTAGAAATCTGAGGAAAATTAATAAAAATATGATCTTCCAGAGTTCCAGGATATACTTTTTTAGAGATACTTTTTTGCATTTTCGTCTTCACTTCTAGCTATTTTTAAAGAAGATATTAAATGGAATGAAATTCCCATAAAAGAGATGAAGAAATACTTGCAAAAACCCCACCATTCATTTTCTTGCAGAAAAAAACCCACAAAATTCTGGCAAGACTGTCCTGCCCTTCTGCAGATCCCAAGGGCTGGGGACCCTCAAGAGTGATGCTCCTGTGTGCTGTAGATGTCACCCAGCAGGTGACAATCAGAGCAATAAGCAAAGCCTCTCAGACCACACAGATGCCTCAGCATGGGATGGATATCCCTGCAAAATGCTCCTGTGTAGACAGCATAACCTGACAACTATTTTTCACCCCAAAAATACTGAGTCCAGTCTTGGAAATTCAGGTGAACCAGAACCTGCAGGATTGGGCCCAATCTGTACACCTGCATCAAACCACGTGTTCAGAAACTTGGTTACAACCAAGTATTTTTGTAATCCTTAATACCTAATTTAATGGCAAGTCCAAAGCTTTAGTCAGACTCCGAGATTTGATGGACTTTTCCCTGTAACCACTAAGCCTCAGAATCAAAACCCAGACAAAAAGCCCTTCTTGTGCTGGGGCTGTGACATCCCCTGTCCCAGGGGGCTGCGGTCTGAAAGGACCAGGAGGGCAGAGAGCGGGGAGAGAAGGACTGATTAATGCAGATAATACCCTAAGCCTGTCATTTTGGGATGTATTATTTTAGAGTGATGCAGATCATGATTTGATCATAGATTAGCTGTGTAGAAGGAAAGGGACTGCTATCTGGAAAGGAGGAAAATTAAGTGTCCAGCAATTGAAATACAGTGTTTACAATTGCTAAAGAGAAAACACCTTTCAATGAATCTCATGTGCACGAGCTATTAACTCCAGAGATAAACAGGGCGGCCTTCCACTTGCAAATTATTCTTGCAAATGTCCCTTTGCGTGGGCAGCATCCCGTGGGCAGATATCCCCTTGCATGCTGCATCCCACACCCCAAGGCTGCTGCCAGGAGCAGGCAGCGGATCCTGCCCTGGCTTCTCCCTGCCTTCCATTCTCCGAAATTATCATGCGGCTCCAGCAGGGATGCCCGCGCCTGGGATCTCTGCTGAAACACCAGAATGTCACCTTCCACATCTCCTCCCAGGCTCTGCCACTGCAGATTTCTCCACGGCAGACGGGAACAGTGTGTGGTTGTATACTGAATTAAAGGACCGGCCACGATCCCACCCCGCCGCTGCAGACCTCAGCACAGGGTTGGCTCTTTGCCCCCAGGCGCTTTAAAGGCAGGTTGTCCTTTCTGCCCAAGGCTGTGGTCTGCAGTGCGAACGTCTCCTGGCTGGAAGGGTTTACGGACGCAACATCTCACTGCAATGGCCCTGATCTGCACTTCAACAAAGACTTACATTTATTGTCTTCCCTCGGATTTAATCTCTGAGCAATTTGCAGAATAGGGATGTAATTAGCCACAGGCTGAGCTGCTCCGCTGGGTGCTGGGTGAAGGCAAACTCACCGAGCACGCTGCTGGGGACTGCTGTGGGCTCCGCTTACCGGAGAGCCACCCTGACTCCCTGGGCATCCTATTCACGTTTTACGGTCTGGAGGTTTAGTCCTTTTATTATTTGGGGGTTTAGTGCCAGAGTCTGGCATCGTGCAGGAACTTGCCCCCCTCAGCAGATGGATACCACCCCCCCTCCTCCCAAGAGGCGGCGCAGGGGCGAAATTCTCTCACCGTCGGTGATCTCCATCTCGTACGGGGAGGGTCTCCGCTTCACCCGGTTGCTGCCGTACATGGAGAAGGAGTCCGGTTCGCCGAAAAACCCGCTGCAAAGAAAGGCAGAGAGGCTATGAGGACACACCGGCATCCCCCGGGCCCGGCCGCACGGTGGGGGGAGTGTCCGGGGCCGGCGGGAAGCGGAGCTGCTCCGTGACCTCGGAGCGAGCTCACGGCTCACGAAGCCGAGCCCAGGTCGTGCGGTGGCACCGCACGCGGCCAAGCGGGGACACGCAGCAGGGGACGCCAGCCCGGTGTGGGCAGGGGGATGTGAGCGGCGTGGGGTGTCCAGGCTTGCAGTTTAGGGCAAAATCCACCCCATTCCCGCGGCTTTGTGCTCCCCGCAGGCGGGCACGCATAACCACCCGGGCCGGGTCCGCATCGCAGCTTTCCCTCGGAAGGGAGGGGGGCTCCGTCCCCGCACGCTCCGCGGGCTGGCTGAGCCCCTGTCAGAGCCTCTGCTGTGCCTTTCGCTAATTTGCGTGACTCGTCGGAGAACAGAGAGAGCCCGGGGAGCTCCGAAGAGCTAAACCGGTTCTCGTCCGTTTACTGACGGACCCCTTCGCTCTGCTCGAGACTTTACCAGGGCAAATATTTTTCCTTC
>WEIT01015527.1:47359-68072 GCA_013389985.1 Dryoscopus gambensis | reverse complement strand
CCGGCAGGAGCCCGCACGATGCCGGCAGCGTGCGTGGGGCGGCGGGGCAGGGACGGTCACGACGCGCCGGAGAGCCCGCCGTGCCTCCCGCCAGGAAACACGACCATTTTCGAGCCGGCTCCTCTCACCAACAGGAAGCGTTAAAGATAGAACAGCCGGGGCTGGGCGGGGGAGATTAGGAAGCCGAGCATCTTCTGAGCACCGAGGGCCGCTGCGGGGCCATTCCCAGCCGTGCCTGCCCCGCTGCGGTGGGAGCCGGGCCCGTGCTCAAGCCACCTCCGGCCCGCATTTTCACCTCTTCAGTTATGGGGGGAATCAAACCCTTCAGTCAGGGTGGGGAACACCAAAATGACCCAGAGTAAAGCGGTCAGTGATGTTCTGAGCAGGCCCAGCACCTTTTCAACTAGCACTGTAAATACCTTCCCTTAATTACAATAAAAACCAGCTAGAAACTATAGAAGAAAAAAAATCCCAACAACCAAACCCCAAATCAATAAAGCCTTAATGTTGCCCCATTAGCCATGTCATTGCCTGATGATCCAGCTCTAGAGCTTGGGCCCCCCAGTGCTCTGTTAACAAAGCCAAACCTGGCTTTCCATGTGTTTTTTACCTCAAATTGCAGTAGATGCTTCATGGAAAAAAAAAAAAAAATCCAGACATCTTGAAATTACTCAGCACCACATTATGAAAGGAAAATTTTGCTTAAAGGGAAGGGTGTTTTTTATTGTTTTCGTCCAGTAAATTAACATTTTGCTTGCTTGGAGGTTGCTGTCTAGGATTATATGATTTGTGTAAGTTGTTATAACACCACACCCTTGTCCTGAGCTCTGTGTAAGTAGTTTGGCTTTTGTTTTCAAATTGTTTCTAGCCCTTGAGCATTTTAAGAAAGTCTTTAAAATATTAACCAATACAACTGTCATCTTCCTGTGTTTCCAGACATTTTACAATAGGAAACAAAGAACAAAACCCTGCAACAATAGCTCAGAGGTATGAATTGCCTCATTCATCTCACTGGAATGTTCAAAAACATTAACTATTTTTTGACTGATTCAGCAGAAAATGTGCTGGCAGATAATAAGCTCATGCCTGATCCAGGGGAGATTCAGGGACTGAGAAAGGTTTTATTTTTCAGCACAGCAAAGTAGCACCTTTCCTGAAAGGAAGCAAATATCCTTGTTGATGGAAGAGGCTGCGTGAGAGGAGAAATTCTGACACAGCTTAAAGGGAGCTGCTGCCTTCCTCTCTCTGTACTGGCTTCAAAATGGCACACAGCTTATTGCAGCCCAGTTCTGTAATAAATTAATTAGCAATTAGTGCCCACTCAAACATACCACGAACTAACACCGCAGTCCTTACGATTTGACTGGGAAAGGCCCAGGCTTTCAGTGGGGGGTGTTTTAATTTCTAGTTTAACACTCAGAACAGCAAAGGCAAGGTCAGCACCACTGGCTGAACTGCTGTTGAGACAATGCCATCGCTACAACAAAGTTTGTTCCAACGCCTGTTAGAGAATGCTGATGCACTAAAAGGCCAGTGAGAAAACACATGGCTCCACCAGCATTCCACTGTCCTCCCTCCGGGAATGGTGGGAATGGGAATGAATCACCACTTCCAGCCAAATTCTTCACCTTGTGCAATATTATCATCACAAGGTTATGGAAAAGAGCTGCTTCATCAACAGACTGTAGTGCTTGGTGACAGAATATTTATGTGTTAACTGGGAACAAAGTAAATCTATTATTTCTGCTTACCCCACCACCCAGTTTCAGATTCTTGAGGAGTTCAGTAGCACGTGAAGCAGTGAACTTCAGGTTAACCAACGACTGGGACGCCACATGTGTCTTAAGTAAAGGCAGCATTAGACAACTGAAGAATATTTTTTTTTAATGGAACCTTTGACCTTTATGAGCAGTATGTAATTTTAAATAAATAGAAAACACGGAGGTAAAAAAAAAAATCACGGAAGTTTTAAAAGTGCCAGCTTTCCCCCCTTTCCTTCAAAGATTTCATGATAGAGAGTTACATGTGCCATTTTGGCTGAATTCAAAATAATTTTATGCAAAGTAAAGCCAAAGTTATACTTCCCCACAGACACAGCCCCCACACAGTAATCCAACCATTTCAGCAAATTTCTAGAAATTAGTGCTTTAGCTCTGTTACCCCTGCTCTGCCACGCACATTATCAGTGGCTCACAGTTGGCACAAACATGGAAAAGTCAGTTTTTAAAAAGTCAACAGAAGAACACTTAAGTAATCACCACTGTTAAAATTATATTAAAAGTACATCTTGGGCTCAGGTTGATTCACCTTCAGTATGCTTTAAAATCACACCTAACTGTAAACAAAAGTGCACACATATGTCAGTGCTGATCAGCACTGCCTCAGCCAGGCATTTTGAGGTGGCTGTCCCTGAGCTGGGCTGAAAACTCAGTTCTGCAAGTTTACATTGCTACAACAGAGTGACCTCTTCAAAGACAGCTCAATCCGTGGTTTCCTGTAGTCTTTTACAGAGAGGTCCCTCTGATTTGAAGCAGTGGTTTGCAGCCATCTCAGGGGATGTTCAGAACAGCTTTGGTAATTGCCTGAGTTGTTTCACATCAAGAATGGTGCCAACAGAATTTATGCTGTTTGACTGGTTTAACACTTCTACAGGTGGAGTATGTAGATTTCCACAGAAGGCCTGAGTATCTCCTTCATCTTTCCTGACAGGTTGTTCAGTGAATTCAACCCTTCCAGGTAACAGTCTGGGTTTTGATTTTAAATCCTTTAGGAACTGAAGTGAGTTCTCATCTGCTTGATCTGTTCTGGGAGGAAAAATTTCATTTGTAATATTTCTTAACACAGGGCTGTTTAATTCTGGTGAAGCATTAGTAGTCAACTCTCTGCTGTGACTTTTCAGGTGAATGGGAAGCCTTCCATCCATCCTTTTGGATAATTCAGTCCGGTGGCTGAAGCTGTCCAACACAGGGGTACAGTTTTTGTCTGGCACGCTTTTGCCAGTGCCAAAATTGCCATCTTGAGCCTGCAGTTCCTCTTCATCTTCACTGCTGTCATTGCCCTGTATCAGCCCATATCGCTTCATGTACTTCTTGGTCGCAAAGGACATATTGTTGGGGGAAATTAAACTCAGACCCACCATGCTCTTGTCCATATTTGTTTGCAAGATGTCTTGGAAGGAGAAATCTGTGGGAGGATTTTGGCCTGAGCGACTGAGAGACAGTCGGGATAACTGATTTTCATTGAGATACTTGAGTGCTATGGCGTTTGCTTCCATGCTCAAATCAGCAACGTTGGGACACATGCTGACACTGGCAAGCGACATAGAATTTAATCCAGGCACCACTGCTTCAGGACTTATGCACGCCAAAATGCTGAAATAAAGCATCAAAAAGTTAGGTTAGCATTACAGGAAAAGCATGAATTTCATGATTTTGCTCACTGTACTGATTTCTCCTTTCTTCTGAACACCACAGCAACATCAGGACTGAGATCATATTATCTGCACGTACTGAAAAGCAGCTACTCACCCCCACAGTATCCAAATACTGTCGGAGGATGATATTCCCTTCTTCAATACACAGCACCCTCATATGAAGAGCCACTCATCTCTAGCAGGTTACAGAGCTGGTTTTGGTTTTAAAGCGGGTTTGAGCTCTTGGTCTTTTCTCACCAGTGAATGTGACATTATGTGTCATGATCCTGATCCTACAACTCTGAATTCTACCATCCAACCCGAATTTTATAGCTAGAAATACAAGCCCAGTGATTGACACCAAGAACATCTTTCCCAATGCATGGTAATTCCTGGATTTTTACAGAAACTCTGACTTAGTGTCTGTTTCCAGAAGCCTACAAGGTTCTAGTTTTTGAAGTATGTTCAAATAGGAAATGTTTATTTGTTCTGTTGCCTGGTACAGCAATTTCTTGTATATATATCAAGCGTTTAAAGACTGAAAGAACAAGCTCTGATACACCAGTAATGGTTGTAAGCCACTGCATTTAGTTCACACATCATATACTAATTCACAAACCCAAGCTCCTCATATTAGGAATTAAGAGGCTTGCTGTGTCACTGAGCACAAATTCTGAAGTTTGCCCAGGAAGAACAAACTGGCTCAGAACAACAACAACCACTTACTATGCTATGGAGCTGCACTGTTGTTTCCTTCTCTACTGAGCTGTAGACCTTTTCTCAGAATTGTTTATCAGTCTTGAAAGTGGCAGAAGGAAGAACTCCACCCCACTCCCCAAGTTTGAAGAAAAAAACCCCAAGAGTTCCAGTTCTGCCTTACGGATTCACGTATTAGCATGCTATTGACATTAAAAGAACACTGACAGACTGTCCAGCCACGAAGGTACTCCAGAAATTCCAGAAAAACACCCAATGAAATACAAGCAAAAAAGGAGAGAAAAGAGGTTAGAAACTGTATGACTGGAAACAGCTTTTGACACACGGCTGAAGAGAAGATTAATCAGGAGGTGGTTAGATTTTTTGTTTACATAACAGCTACATACTAGGATCAAGAAGACAATAAGGATGAAAGTGAAGCTGTACCAGGCAGTCAGCCTATGCCTACACAGCTACACAAGTAAATTCCTGTGCCTAAAAACCCTCCTTCAGAAGTTACTTCTCTGTTCCTTCCTCTGTTTTAACAAGGCTGTTTCCCTCCCCAGCACTTTCTCTGCTCAAGGCACAGCCCCCACAGCAACAAGCAATTAGGACAGAACCAGTTTTGATTAGATACCAAAGCCACAATAACAATTTCACATATTCTGGTAAAGTGCAAGACAAAGGTTGAGAAGCAATGACAAAATACACAGCTGCTTAACGTTCAGTCTCCCAAGTCCAGAGTTTCTCTGGAATACTTTGACACAGACCAAAGAACTGCCCAAAGCTTCCTTGCTATTCTAGGGAATTGCATGCTACTGCATGTACAATGCTTTAAGAATCACCAGATGCTCTAACAGCTAGAGCTACTTGTCTTATATTCAAATAACCTGAGTTTTGCTAGCAGAGCTCTTAAACCTATCTGAAATGCCCATAGCATAACCCAGCATTTCAATTTTGTAGGAAATGTAGATCAAGTTGCACCCAAATCCCAGTGGCAATGAACAAGCCTTCTCTTGACTCACTGAGCTAAATCTTCATTTTCAGTTGGATCTGCACATTACTACTCAAAACCACCAGTATTTTACCTGGCATTCTCCACTTTGTATGTATTTTCCTTCCTATTGTCAGGTGAGTCCACTGTCACTCCAAGACTCCTTAGCTGTTTGAGTGTGGCACTAATGACACTCTCCTTGTCCACCCCTCCTGTGTCAGTCTCTGAAGCCACTTCTGCTGTGTCATCAATATCCTGATACTTAGGACCATCATCATTAACAAATCCTGATTTTAAAGGCAAGTGATCTTGCTCTTCTGAGGACTTCAAGAGGTGGTTTACTTGGCCCTACAGAAAAAGGGAGCAGGGAAAAGACCACATGGCAAAAACATCATGACATGCAGGAGCTGTCAAATACCAAAATCCTGACTTGTTCTTACACAACTTCAAATACAACTTGATGGATTAATAGCTTATTCTGACAAAGAATGAAAATTCAGATTCAGTTCAGATGCAATCACTTAAACTCACAGCAGTGTAGTCAAACACTGGAACATCTCACACTTCAAGCTTTCTATAAGTCTGTTTTGAATTTAAACACATCACATACTGATACTCTTCAAGATTAAAATGTCTGCCCTTTAAGGGACTTGAAGGTAAAATGCTGTGTTATTTTAAAGGCCACTAATTTGAGAAGTTATCAGCTGCTATCTTTGAATTAAAGAATTATTATTTATTAGATAAGAGACAGCACTCCACATATGCATGAAAGAAGTAAAAAATAACCACTTGAACATTTACAAAAAATTGGAGACCCACAAACTTGGAGCCTTCTGTAGAGCACAATGTGAATCTGAAAGCCACACGCAGTTTTCATTCACGCCAATACTACATCATAACTTCAGCAGGGTGCTGTTCTGACTGCTGTATTCAGTGCAGAATATAAAATGTGCATGAGTTACCAGTAAGTCCTGATAAAGCTTCTGCTCCTCCGAGGGCTGCCGAGGCAGCAGCAAGGCGGGTGGCTCAGAGCTCTGCTCACTTGTTACCACCACCTGGCTCCCGGCTCCCTCTGATGGCTCTTTCTGTAAAGACACACTGACACTTTCTTCCAAGGATGAACCACGAATAAGTGCTTGGGAAACGTTTCCCGTTCTGGAAGAGAACACCAAGATAGCTACGTACTTCCTCGAAACAGAGAAAGCATCATTACCACTACATGTACTTTATTTTTTCATGAACATCAGAGAAGGAGAACAATCAAGTACTGCAAACAGATCCTAATGAGTTTTAGTTTGTCTGCTGCTTGAGGCTTTGCTCCTTTCTGCAGTCACTTTCTCTCAAAAGCCATTTGAGGACTGAGGAAATACACTGGCAAGTGTGCAACTACAACAGCCTGACTAGTTTTTCAAAAGATGATTTGAAAGTGGCAATGGCATCTCTGGACTAGTTGAAACTCAGCGACGCTCTATGACTTAACCTTAAACCAGATGAAAGAAAAGTTATTACAGTTTGGAGTTTGTTTTCAGCATTTCACTTACAAGCCTTTAGGAACAAACACTTTCCATATGCTCTGACACGTGACTTATTCAAAAAGCTGCTTTTACAAGGTACGTAACTTGTCATGGGATTCCTGTGGCAGTTTAAAAACTCCTCAGAGACAGTTACAAGTACACACACGCACACTGAGTATCTAAAATTGACAACAAACACCTAGTTGAAATATTTTGCAATAAGAGATGTGAAAGAGGAGCTATAAATACTCAGAATAAGACAACACAATGCTCTGCAACCTCCTCAGCTGGCATGTGCATTGCATAAGCCTTTGGAGACCAGACATATCAATACTACTATCATCCCAAGAAGATCCTTAAGCGACCCTCCTCCCCCTTCCTGTTCCTCCTGAGGAGACAAGTGTAAGATAAGGGAATTTCAGAACTCAACTGATCAATTGCGTGTGTTGAAAGCGATAAGATTTTAACCACGTGACATACCAGATAGTCAATGTAGGTTATCAGCTACTGTTACACTAGCAATTATTCATCATTCCCAAAAATGCTCCCCTCCTCCTCAAAGAAATCTGGGTGATGCTCTAAATTCTTACCATAAGATACTTTACAGCTATTTTAGAGGTTTATGAATCCAAGTTGGAGAACCTTAAGACAGCATTGCCCTAAAATACAATGTTCATAAGATTGATCTGAATCCATAACATTTGTGGCAGCAGTATATGTTTGCAGATAGTACTTTAATCAAGGACTTTGAATAGTTAAGTTATAGACTAATTACCATCATCTTTCTGAATATGAATGTTTTAGAAACCTAATTTAACTGGAAGAGTATTCCCCTTCCTTTGGCTTTTTACACTTAGACAATATTAGATCACTAAAGTGCTAAATTGTTGAGCTATTCCTATGTAGAAATAGCATCCATACAGATAATTAAAAATATTTTTAAAATCACTTCCCAAATTAGTCTGAGATTAGTCACTGCACTATAAAGAATCTGAGCTTAAAAAGAATTAAATTAACAGCAGTGAAGTCAGTACCTGCATGCACCACACACAACGTAATTAGGCATAAAATAGAGAGAAATTCAGGGAACAGCCACATAATCATAAACTCCTCATCCCAAGCCCCTCAGAACTGGAAGGGTTCTGAATGCTGACAAGGAAAAGCCATTGAAGGAAAACAACTGACTATGGCAGCATCTCCTTTTCCAGTCGGGATTTAAGGTAAGAAGAGGAATGCTGCCAGCACAGCGCATGCCTTTGCAAGTTAAAGGCTTCTGCCATCAGCTGCTGCTGATAGGTAGGCGAGCTAAACCTGCATGACTGATAAACACAGACTCTAAAGGCAACTGTGTTTTGGTGAGCTGTACAATTCGCAGCATAATTAAAAAAATCAAGAAGGAAGAGAACACAACAACTGAAGTCAGACTATTTATAACTCCTGAAGAAAAAATATTACAGAGGTAATAACTTATGTAAGGCAGTTCAGCACATTATGTGAGCACAGGGTGTTTCTGGTTACTTACTGGGGAGTGTTCTGATTAGATCCTTCTTCCACAAGGTGAATACTCTCTACAAAGCTGGGCATGTCAACCACCCTTAAGGAAGAAGCAATACTTGTATTACTCGCATCTTGTTCAGCATTAATTGCAATGCTTATGTCCTCCTTAGAAATCTCTCCATCATCTTTTTTCCCTCGTGGTATGGAGTTGCCTTGCTTTTCGGAGGCTGTATTCCAAAATAAACTAGCACCTAGGACAAAATAAGAGATTTAACTATTTAGGAAAAGTCATTACTTTCTTCTGAGACTTTTTGGATTTGCATAGCTAGAGGAATAATTTTCTCCCATTCATGTTTCTTTCACCATTTGAAAAGTGATTTACCATTTAAATCAGCTAAAAGTTGCCAAAACATCATTCAAGTCCGAGTTTCTTCCAAAGCATACTTGATGAAAAGTAATGGTTGTATTAAATCATTTTAATGTATTGACCTTGAGCCTGTTTCAAAGTTTCCTCCAGACTAACCACAATATCTCCATGGATTTAACAGGAACCAATATGTTAATATGGAGCTGTACAGATACAGCTGCATAACTTGCCTAACTTAAAGCAAATACAGTCTCCTCTTCATGCATGATTTACAAACAAAATCAATAATATATTTAGTGGAACACTATATGGCATAGAAGCTATTACTTTTCAAAACAGTGTATTAAATCAGAAAATATGTGGAGTTATGTTTCAAAAAAGACATGACTTTAAAAAGAACACCTTTCTAAAGCTATTGGAAAAATAATTCTTTCAGTGATGGCAATCAAAGACAAAAGTAACTCCAGCCTAAAATTCCAAGTAACACCTCTACAACTTAGGTGTTTTTTGGATCTAGGTGCATGTTTGCACAGCTTCAGCATTTCTGCAACACTTTTCCTCCGAGCCCAAACAAACCACAGAAACGTCCAGAAAAAGTGGTGCCAGTCTGTTTCGAAGGAACGAAGCGTTACCTGTGCTCACGGCAACGCTCACGCTTTTCCTCTTGTGTGACCGAGGTGAGGTCTGTGTTTCCATGGAAACAAGGTCCCCTGGCTTCTCCGGCTGCGCAGCCTGGCTGGCGGCTCCCGGCTCCGAGGAACCCGCCTGGCGAGCCTGTGCTTCCAGCAAGCGTTGGATCTGTAACAGCCATCACAAAGTTAGCACTTGGACAATCAAATATAAGCTATAACAGGCAAAAGTGCATTACTAAATTGGGTTCTGCTAAGATCTGGATTCAAATCCAAGCTGCACTGCTACAGCAGTCTGAACACCTTCCAGCTCCCAGCGGTGCACACAGCATAAACCAAAACACCAATTTTGATGTTGGCAGAGCTAGCACAGAAGATCTTTAAGCACATTGGCAGAGGCAGCACCAAGACAACTTGAGTAAAGCCTGTTTGCACCACACTTGCTGGAAGTATTCCTTCCCTTTCATTCACATACAAAGCCTATTAACTGACTTACCAGCCAAGCATTTATATGCCAACTGTCCCTACACCAACTTTGTATTAATTACAAAGCTAAGCAATTAAATGATAAAATTAAGGTTGCCAGGCAATCTTCTCTCTAGGATTTTCACCCACCCTGCTCACCAATTAGTTTGCAGCTCCAGGGAGAAATACAGTAACAGTGAAGGCTGTAGTAAGGAAGGGTTTCCCTCACGCACAACTCATGCTTTGGGAGCTTGATTTTACATACAGGAACTATACCAAAAACATATTCCAGCTGTAATTTTCTAGATAAGCACTGCAAACTTTCCTGTTTATATTGTTCATCACCAGCAGCAAAATTTAAACTCAGGCTCTTCAGCCCCAAATAATACCCTGCAAAATACAGGGCCAGCAGGTTGATCAAAGGGCTGGTATTTTGAAGGAACTTAACCTGGTGAGGCAACAGAACTCAGCAAGACCCCCAAAGTCCAGTTTAAAAGCACAGCAACAAAGACCTGATGAATCAGGAACTGATGCTGACAACTGAAGTTTTCAAAGCAACAGCTCAGGGCGCTGCAGGCTTGAAGGTGGAAAAAGCAACATATGAGAACATTCTGTGCTTCATCTGTATGTTTACAATAATTCCAAAGCTTATAGCCTATGCAGTAATTTTTTTTTTTTTTTTTACACAGACAAGCATGTATATAGAAAAGCATTTATTCAGAAAATTTATCAGTTTGCATTACAGTCTACTAAAAAGAAACCTTCATGTTATGGAAATACCATAAAAATACATGCAAAATTTAATTAGATGTGAGTCAAGCAATTTTTATTTAAGGGACACCAATTTGCAGAACTAATTGAGTCCCCTCTCCCAGAGCTGAGCCCAGAGTGCAGCTGGTATGACAGGCTCCCTTGTTCCAACCTGGACAGACAACAGTTAATTTAATTCCTTTGGCAGGGGAACTATCAAAGCATAATCACTAAGAGGGCAGAGGAGAAAGCTGACATTTCCACAAACCTGAGCTTGAAGTAATTTGAGTTGTCTGTCTTGCTCGGTAAGAAGCCGGTATGCATCTGGAGATAATCCCATCATTCCATTATCAGATCCTGCTGCAGGAGCAGGCGTGTGCAGGCACGGCGAGTGGGCTGCACAGCACTGTGGACTCGAGGGGCTCGCACTTGAAGGCATCCTTATTCCAGGTGATAAGCCATTGTCAAGAGAACAGCTCCCTGTTTTCCCAGGATATCTCACGTTTATAGGGCTGCTTGTGGCATATCCTGGGTTGCAGCAAACATTTGGGCAAATGACATTTTGATGGAAAACCGCACAAGGATTTTGCTGAGCCATGTCCAATTGGATTTCCCCTCCGTGTTTGGGGCTCATTTTACCAATTCCTTGCCACGAGTTTATGGGATTATAGTGGAGAGAAGCAGGGCACTGACAGCTGCACGCTGGACAGCAAGGTGGCACTGGAACCGGCCCCTGCAGGTCTGGTGGTTGTCTGCAGCTCTGTGGTGACAAAGCAGAGTTGTGGAGGACGGGCTGTGTAACAGCAGGAAGCTGCTTGGAACCAGATATTGATGTTCTCCTAACTGGAGGCTCTCCCTGTGGTGGGACACTTTCAGTATTTAATACAAGTTTTTCCAGTGGCTTTCTGCAGTGGTGCACAGATGTATCTGGGGAAGGCCCACTACAAGGGGTTGAAGGAGAGGATGATCCCGAACTTCTTCTTGATTGAGGGCAAGCCTTCTTACACTGCACCTGCTGCTGTAGTAGAGCTTGATTTCCTCTACAAGGCATTGAAGCTGGAATTTTCTGGTTTATAGGATTTGGTAATCGTCTCAAAGAGGGATCTCCCATATTAGCAGGAAAGTTCTGCCTGTCTTCAGAGTGCTGGCTGGGGTGACATGTAGATCTCATGCACCACTTCTTTTTAATAGGTTGATTTGGCACTGTGGGTAGACTTTTAGCATTTGAAGACTCCACAGGCTTAGATGGTTGTCCTGATTCTATGAAACTCCCATCCAAAATAAGTGACAGCTCCGGCACTGACGGAAAAACTCTGGTAACCTGAAGGGACAATTACACACGTGTATGATAATTTAAAAACATTGTCTGCTCTTTGAATGTAGAATTTTCAAAGAAAACATTTTCATTTAAAATCAATATATGATGATTATCAGCTCCAAACCAATTACATGCTAAACACATTCCTAAAAGACTGGAGAATCCAGGTACAGAAAAAGCAGCAGGATCTCTAGGATCATTCTTAGAGGACAAAACTGCTTTCATACAGCCATGTCTGCCAAATGCTCCATGTCATTCGGGGAACACTTCAGAATATGGATATTCCCCTTCTAGAAATGAATTATATGCTCCCTCTTACTATTCTTAGATCCAGGAGATATGTTCTGTTGCACCCATTTTATACACAGCTGTCATATCCTTCTAGACCTCTGCTGTACAAGGGCTGGTATTTATTGTACTTGTATACAATTCAGTAAAAAAAGGACAGAGCAGCAGATCTTTTGGGTAAATTAAATAAAAAAAACACCTGAGTCTACTGTCTCTGTCTCAGACACCACAGCTCTTCCATTCGAAAACAGCCAGATTCCTAAAGTAGAAACTACTCTCTCTCAAATCATAGCATGTATAGGAATTACAGTGTCTAGAATCCTGAAAAAGATGGCAGGTTAACCAGAGCAGGAGTTGGGACTTTAGGTTCATTTCTTCACTGTTTTCCCCTGCTAGCACTTTGAGACAGAAGCTTTACACTCTCCAGTTCCCTTACAATGAGTTTTACTTCTTTAACTGTCACATCTGAGCTACCCAGAACAACTATTTATTTAGTTACCTGTTGACTCGCTGGGTGAGGACTAGGAATTGGTCTGGGGGATAAATCCTCATCTTCCACACCAGAGTCGTGATCACTTGCTGACAACTTGCTGGGTGAAGAGCTTTGGGGAGGACTAAAACCAAAATAAATCAAAGTAAAAATGTTTGCTTGTCAGATTTGGCAGCAGTAACATGAAACTTCATGTTTTTCAATGTGCCATCTAGAGTGCATCATTTTTCTAAGAAGCAGTTGCTATCCATCTTCTCCCTGGTTAACTGGGGAGTTCACCTGGCAAACAGTTCTAAGATCAAACAACAAAAATACAAATGTTGCTTTTGGGCAAGGAGATACAAACCCTCCTTCCCCTCAGCCTCACAAAAACACATCTTTTAAGTGACATTGTAACAGCAAAGCACTGATTAATATTTAAAAGATAGGAGGTGCCACAGTGAAGATTGTAATATTGTTTGAAGGAAAATAAAGGCCATCCTATAGGCATAGATAAAAATTTGATGGATAAGCCAGGTTCTTAAAATCACTAAGTTTCAACCTATCCAGGCCTTGGAGCTCTAAAAAGTGGGGAGAAAAAAAGGAATTTTTACCAACTTAAATAGATTTCAATTAGAGATTTGCTTCAAAGGACAGATCTCACTTCAAGCTTAATACAGTGAACTAAGCCTCATCAGTGAGGAAGCCTTTTTAGAAACATCCACTGCATAAATTACAACCACCAGTACCAAGCAGCTTTTCTTGGAATACAGTCATTTTACTTGAAAACTATTAACGGTAGGAATAAAAAAAAGTACATACACAGATTTTAATGCAAGAAAATGTATGCACAGCTAAACTGACTCATAGCACAGAACAGATCAAAAACCTCAATAAATATTTCATTTTTGCATATAAATGGCATCTGAAAGATTTACCTTTTGATTGGAAGTTTCTTGCACATTCTACTGAAGAACTCAGTTTCTGCATTTTGGTTTTCTGCACTCAACTCAAACTGGATAGGGCTCTTGTCTGATGGCTCAACATTCTGCAATGAAGTGTTCCACATTTGTGAAGCACAAAACTTCAAACTTTCAATCACTGAGACACTACTCCCAAAGAAACAACTTTAATGGCATTTATGTGATTATTTGCTGCTTGCCCTCTACTTTCAAGTTTTTCACCGCTACAAGGAAGCAGGCAACTTCCCTTCCTGTTCAACACTGTTCCCCTGCTACTCTGTAAAGTAGTTGGGCTAATTATGGCCATGAGCAGATGCTTCCTCACTGTAACTGCTCAGATACTCCTCCAGGGCTGTCACCACTACAGGAAACAGCAAACGTTCCTGTAATGTTTCACACACCACAGCCAGGCAACTCCTGGAGACAACTGAAGTGAGCTTCTGTGGAGAGATCTGTCATGTTCAGAAAGCTAAGCTGTCCTAGGCTAAAGGTAGAAGGCAGCCCTGAAAACAAGGAAATTCAGTTGGGAAGGGAACTGAGTACAGCATAGCACACACATTACATTCACTGCTTTACTGACAGAGCATAGCAGCATTTATCGAGCAAATTAACAACTCAACTTCGAGTTCTGCCCAAGCCTAGAAAGACACATAAGGAACTGAGATTTCCTAGAACTTCTTCAAACCTTACCAGCCATCTCCCAGACACGGTAACAAATTCTTTCCAAGAGTTACTTTGCACAAAGACAAAGTTTGCTGTTGGTAAGATTTGATGAAACTAGTAACCACTGAATTCCTTTTTGCATTCAACTTCAAAGCAAAGCACGACACTCAGCTTTGCCCTCCAGCAAGCATCACCCAGAGCAGCTGTTGGACGTGGCCAAGGTGCACACAGCACACCAGAGTAACAAATCCTGTAGGAAGTCTGAGTCCCTGCTCAGAAGGCCAGAAGGTCACAGTAGGAAGGAACACTAACCAAGTACAACACAGCACAGTACACTTAAAAGACAGATCCTTAATGCTATGAGAAAAGTGAGCAGGGACAAACTGAATTTACAATAATCACCAGGAAAAAGCAGTTTAATAGAGCTACATCATTTTCAGACACTGCAGATCCATTTGGGTCACATCATAATGACTCTTTTAGGGCAAATTTTGAAGCACCACGATGCAGTCAGAAAGCGAGACACTTACTTTGAAGAGGTGAACTGTTTCATGGCAAGTTAGGATCTGAAACCCCAACTCAGTCTGCCCACTGCATGGAACACACTCATAAAACTCTGGTTCCTTGTGTGTCAATGAATAAAGCACTATAAGAAAACTCCCCGATTCTGAAAAAACCCTAAAATAGAAGAAAAGCACATCTTTAAACAACTTAAACATAAAGAAGGCCCTTCTATTTTCAATACAGTGAGCAAATTACCGCAGTTTAGCAAACTAGTAAATCCCAGCATTTTGAGGGGTGCCGAGCTATAGATAGTACAGATGGATTTATGACTGTAGCCACACGCAAGAATCAAAGAAAAGTAGAGAAATGGGAATAATTAATCTCCTTTATATTTCAAACCTTTATGATCTCTTAGTACTTTAAATGAGCTCCTGGAAGACTTCAAGCATAACACAAAAGAAAACATCTGTAAGAATGATATTGTGTTTTATTTTCTCTTTAGCTTTTAATTGAAGATGCATTGTAAAGACACTTAGCGACTCGGTTATCCTTAAACATTCAAAAAACATTCATTAGCAAACAGATTTTTTTTTAAAGGAAAATTATATTGAAGTTCTTTTTCTAAAAGTTGAGAATAGTGAGTAACAACAATCAGCACTTAACACAAGTTCAAGGATAATGACAAAAATGTGTGTTTCCAGGAAAAGATAGAACTACTTTCAGAACAGTTTTTTTATAGCACTTGCAACATGCTTGTTTGTGGGTTTTTTTATTTGTTTGCTTTTTCATTAAATAACATATGTGATAGAAAAAGCAGTAGAAACAGGATGCTTGAAAAACACGTTCACAAAACTTCAAAATTATACTTACAGCTTAAAGAGTTAAAAATGTATGATGCACAGATTAGGCAGTTAGCCTACAGAGGTTAATGCTGTTTGCATGGTTCATCAAATCTCCCTAATCCACTTCCATGATGGAATCAGTGAAAGTTAATGAGAGTCAAGCATCTAACTTGCCTATCTAATAATCTAATTGGTCTCTTATCTGTGTTTGGACATATTTCAGTTGTTAACGAAAAGAAGTCTATTTTGTAATTGCAGACACATCTGTTCACCAAACGTGGTCGTATTTCATAATTTAAAAACAAGTGTGGTCAATCAGAAGTGCTTATGCACACATTATATTTTCAAGTCTCATTTACCTGAGGTGCAGTTTTAAACTATAAACATCTGAGCTCTCTCCCAACTTCCATAAATAGAACTTGGCAAATGTTACAAATGAAAAGATGTAGACAACGAGGAATGATTATCCACTAACATCACAATGAAAAAACACCCCAGGAATGCAAACACTTACAAAACCTGAACATTTAACAAGAAGTCATAACAGGACAGCAGAGGCTGCAAATCAATATGCTTCAATATTTTGGTCAGCCACAACCAGGAAGAAAACTTATCTCAAAGAAAATACCCCTAAGAAAAGTTCAAAACCAAAACCCCACCACTGTTTAAACTACTGTTTCCTGCTTGTGGCTTCTTATTTAAACTAAAATGCAGGGACCTTAATGATATTAATGTTTACCCTCTTCTGACTTTGAGATCAGCTCAGCTTTCCAACACTTTGGTCACAGAAAATTTTTGTGCAGAAGCCAAAACCAAAAAGAACATTTAAGCCAGACAGCCTCACCTCTATACAACCTATAAATCACAGAATTTCCTCAAATATCTTTGAGCAGAGCCCATGCTGTCATGCATTTCTGTGGAATACTTTTTTAGGCAGCCAATAGCTTCTATGTTTTACCTATAAAAGTGACTTGCCTTTCTTGAATTGAAGAACTGAACAAATATCGCAAGCAACAGGCCCAGACTTGAGGACTGCAGATATGAGTAACTCCACTCAGCCAACTAGAAATAAGAAAAAAAATCTAATTAGAGACAGTTCTGTTACCAAGTTTCTTTGCAATCCCTCAGATACATCTCAAATCAATGTGTATATTAATCTGGAGAAACACTTACACTCCAACTAATGGCAGAGCATAAGCCTTGGGATCAGTCTCAAGCAGCAAAAGCAATTTTCGTGTTTGGTCCATTGTAAGGTAGCTGAAAGAAAGAAAAAGTTGGGTTTTTTTAGTATTTTGGAAGGCAGTTTTTCAGGAAAAAAAATCTTGAAGAGATAAGTACAAGTTTAGAAAATACTGTAAGCAAAGAAGTTCGGGGAAAAAAATTAAAAATCAAAACTACTCTTATGCCACACACTTACAGCAACTCCCCAGCTTTTCATCAATTCCCTGTGTATCAAAGAGTTATCAAGGACAAAATTTTACTTAGTACTATTTGTAGTATTTTAGTGAACACTAGAATAAGTATTCATAACAGATCCAGAAGTAAGAGTCACGTTAAATTTGAAGAGTAACCTTTAGAGAGGCATTCGTAAAGTCCCTCTCCAAATAAAATGACATTCAGTTGCTTCAAATTATTTCCCTGATCTATCCTTAGCTCATCCTACTCAATTAGTTACCAGTCAGAATGATGACTCCCCAATACCATCCCAGAAGCACAATTAACAGAAAAAAAAAAAAGCTTTTGTTTGCATTCACCTGATTGTCATTGTAGGGCAAGCAAGGATGATGTTTAAAAAGCTGGAAGCTGTTTATATTTATTGTTCACTAGAGGTGCGTTCCCCTGCCCCAGTAGGAAGATCCTGTTATTGAAGCCAAAAGCAAGAACTCCTACTGAAGCAGTTAATGCTTTTGCTCCACCCCATTTCCTCTTTCTTGTTCATAACTTTTAATATATTTCCAAGGCCAGAAGACATGTTATTTTCATGCCAGTTATTTTACTAAAAAGCAAAGTACAGTTGAGATCTCTCCTATCTACCTCCTTTAGGTAAGGCAACAAGCTGACAAGGCAACTTTGACAGCTTTAGCACCACCCTTTACTCACCCACACTTGTAAGTTCCTTGAACTTGTGCAATATTCATAGGACTGTTTAAATTTCTGGCTAGCGCTGTTGGAATAATTGGGACAGACTTCACAGGGGTGTATTCCAAAATATTCGCCACAGTAAGAGAAGCCCAGCGAAAATGAAAATGCAGATTATCCAGGTTTTCTGTGAAAACAATGTGAGCTCTAACAGTGAGCAGTTTAGAAAGATCCAGAGATTCTTTACTGCACAGACTCTGCCGCAGACCCTAGAAGTAAGGAAAAAAAAGAGTTAAATACACTAAATTATTTTCATTTTATTACCATGATTCAAGATGCATTACACTAGGAACTCAAATCATTCATCACAGCTACTATTGCAATAGGTACTATACAAAAAGCCATTAACCCAGGTCTCCAAAGCTCACTGCTCTACTGAATATAATGAATAATGCAGAATACACTTGAAAATTAGCTATGCACACCTTAGCATTGTTTTATGATGTATTAGAAAACCTGGGGTTACTTCAATTGTGTAAAAATTAATAAAATAACAGACAATTAAAAGGCTCAAGCTGATTTGCCAAAGTTTTCTTACTTGCATTCAAGAAATTTGTAATTTAATATCTGGATGTATCATCATGAGAAAGTTCAGATGCAAAGCCGGCTTAATTTGCATTATAAAATACACACTACAACAACTACAGGGAGAAGCCTACAGGAATGGAAAGTGTATTTAGTAGATTACATGCCTGCAGCAGAGCACAGAAGCAACAAGCAAACATTTCAGCCATGGCTGCTAACCTACACAGGGCTTTGCATGTTTTGGGCAGGTCACTTGCCTAGCAACAGTTCAGCAACAACTGAATACAGCCTAAGTACTACAACTCATGAATGACAGTTTTGAGGGAAAAAAGACAAAAAAGCTGTTTTCTCTTGTTTAAGTAAGTTTGCTGCAATCACTTTTGTTTTGCTGGTTTTGGTGGTTAGACCAGCTGAAAAACTTTGGCCAGTCAGCAAGATTTTAGTCCAAGATTAAAGACTGTATGATCCTTAAACACCTGTGAGGATTAACTGATTTCAACAGTTTCCAATACACTTTTCAATGACACTCAAGCAGCTCATTTCACAAAATTATCTACATACCCTTGCTTCAGCCATAATCTTGCTGTGCTGGAAATCATGCCCTGTGCATAGTCCAGTGTCCTCCCTAGCAGACAGTTCATTGTTTAAGAGACCCCAAAGCTGCTAAGAGCTGCCTACCTTGAAAGCCAAGCTGATATCTTCAACACTGTGCACTATAATATTATCTGAACAAGGTCCCCAGGCATTAACTGTACATGGAATCAAAAAATCTCCAGGAAGGGATGCAGTTGGAATTTTGCCCGATCCACCAGCAACTTCTCGGCCAGGATCAAAGCGGTCTATTGTTAGCGTTATGCCTTCCCCATCTTCAAAATAAATAAATAAAGTTAGAGCCCGAGAGCAACAACCCAGGTTCCTTAATGACAGCTTAACCAACCAACCAACATTGCCTGTCTATCACATGTTTGGAATTACCTTCATCTACTGCCAGGGTCCCAAGCAAAAAACAGGAAAAGGATTTCTTTTCATTCTGCTTAGCATGGCGATAGGCAAGCCGCAAGGTTTTCTCCACCAGAGATAGCCTGGGGTTTCTAAAAACAGACAATAAGTAAGTTGAAATCACAAATTCTTTTTAATGCTTGTTTTTAAGAAGCATCACTTATCCATATGGGAAGAAAATGGAAAGAAATCTTAAGTTACTTTACACTGATGCACCTTCAAGCCACGGGACTGTGTCCCACAAAGCAAAGGAAACTCAAATCTTTCCAATGAAAATCTCTACATGCTTGTAACAAATACACTGCTGCCTTTTCCTTTGGGCCTTGTCATACAACAGAACCAAAGGATAAAATGAGGCTTTACATCACACAATGCATAATTTATTTTAACCTTTAGCTTCCCCAGAAAGGTTATTGATACCTGTAATAGGTGATGTGTGCGCCAATGATGTCGCCCATGGGGACTGGGTCCCAAAGTGCACACTTGGATAGAGGGAAACTGAAAGGCACCATCCTTTTGGGAACAAATCTGGGAAGATCAAAGAGATCAAAAAAATGGATTAAGGTACATAGTTTATCTCAACTTTCAACAGAAGGAACAAAGGCATGACACAGTAAGAAAACCAAGAAACAGGACACATAAACTGTTGGTACTTTTTTTGTTTCAAGTCCAGGCCGACAAAGCAGAAACTTCATCCTATGAAGTTGTCAGAGTTACGAAGTCAACCCAAAACTTTTACTGTCCACCTGACAGTTTCTTTGTGGAACCTTGGAAGATGTGTAGGCCAAAATACAACTTTGCACATAAAGCTTAGGAAAAGCTGCTCTAGATATAGTTTAGGGGGAAAAAGGAGTTATCACTAATTAGAAACTCCCATGGCACACAAAAAATTTATTCAACAAATTTAACGCTAGATCAGCTTCCCAAAGCCCTGTTTCAGTCTTCGGATTTCAAACGAGCATTCAAACCACTTAACCTTTGAAGACTTCTGAAATAAAACCCTGGCTTAACTCAAATAATATAGTGCAAAACTTGCAGTCAGACTTCAAAGAGCCCTGAAGAAATTAGCATGTAATCACATTAACTTATTTACACGAGCAGGACTAGATTTTTTTGAGGTGCCTAAACAAAGTAACATGCAAAACAATTGACAGTCCATATCGTTTGGCAAATACCTCAATATCTTTTAACAAATAAGCAAGAAGTCTCTTTGTAGTTATCTCAAGCATGAAACTTTGCCAAGCAAAGGTGCTTCCTCTACATTTCAACTTGCCAGGAAAGAACTTTATTTTCAAGGCAGTCCTCCAAGGAACTCAGCCACCTCTCATGTTTTTAGCGGCAGTTGATTAATTCCCATTAAAAGCCAAACGCCCAAATAAACCGTAAACTTAAGTTTGTAAAAGAGGAAAATTTTTTTAAAGCCCCACTGTTTCCACTTGACAAGCACGAAGCAGAAACTCATCCCCAAGCCTCTCTAGCTCTTTATACCCAGAGCAGCACTCACAGAGGGGCACCGTGTGTGTGCCCGGCGGGGCTGGGAGCGATGCGGGCCCTCCCGGTGCCGAGCGGGTACCTCAGATCCGGGCCGGGCAGAACGGGGTCCGGGCAGGGCCGCAGCTCTACCCTCTCCTCTTCTCCCTCTCGCGGGTGCGGGGCCGGCCCGCCGCAGCCCCCGGCTCA
>WEIT01015527.1:0-46665 GCA_013389985.1 Dryoscopus gambensis | reverse complement strand
CTTTGGGGTGGTCGCTTGGGGGTCGTGTCCCGCTCTGCTCGGTGGCGGGACCCTCATCTGCCCTTCGGTCTGGTCTCTTGTCGAGCCTCCATCCATTCGTCCCCCCTTCGAGGCGATAAATAAAAATAACGGACCCACATCTCCCCGTTCGTGGGTGAAGTTGTGGGGCAGCCCCTCGGTTCCCTTCCAGGCCCTGTCAGGCCGCCTAGCCTTTTCCCTTCTGTCTTTTCCCTCAGGGGATCACACCCCGCTGGTGGCTCTGCCTGCGCTGGCATCCACACTGGGGACACCACTGGGGTTTTTGCATCCACTCTGGGGACACCCACTTGGGGTCTGCCCCAGTTCCGGCCAGGAGCACCGATTGCCCGCTGTGCCGTGGCGGAGGGGCAGGACAGCGGCCCTGGAGAAGTTCCCGGCTGCCCGGGCGGTGCTGCCTTGTCAGGCCAGTCCTGCAGCCCATCCCGAGGGGGTGGCTCCGTACACGTCTGCTTGGCCACGTAGGTGGCTGCCGGGCTGCCACCCGGATGCTGAGGCAGCCGGGGTTGTGGCCTGGGAGAGGACGTGAGGTGTCCTACAGCGATTGGGAATACTTGCACTTCAAATGGATCAAGGTCCATGTCTTCTGAGGCCTGCCCCATAAATGTTACAGCTGGTACGGCAGACATTGCAGGGCGTTGGCTTTTTGACCCAGTGCCATCTCAGTAAGTTGTGGAAGTAATATGTTAAAAATAGAACAAATTTTTTTTTTTTTCTGTGACACAATATGATAGAGGTCAAAGGATATCCTGATCCCATACGTGGTTTTTTAAGAGCCTAAGACTGACAGTATAATTTGACTAAACTTTCAGTTATATTATCAAATTTTCAGTTTTCCAAATACATTTTTTCTGGTCTTTTGAGACAACAAATATCTAAGAAAGACTGGTGGATGATATGTGGTGTAGTACTGTCCTTTTAAACACCAAAAACCGCAGCGGTAATTACACTGTATCCAGGTGCATAATTACGGAAGTAGTTAGGGCTGAATGCTTCCAAACATGTGTGTATGTTGGATTTGAAACAGCTCTTTTATATTTTTTTCCTTTTTTTTTTTTACTGAGCAGTTGTATGTACTTTTCTTATTAAAAGCCAAATAGGATCAAAGCTTATCCATACCCTCACTGAAAGAAATGGCTAAGAACTGTGGTGATGCCCATGTTCCTGAAACTATTGGTGGGAAAGAACCTTAAAACTCCTGAAACAGACACGTTGTGTGTGTCCTCTGTTCTGGTGGTGCCCTGGGAGTGCTGTTACAGTTTATCCACGCTGCTGTTACATCCCAGACCTCAGTGCTGTATAACTAAGTTAAGTGAATTTCGTCCCGACTAAAAAATGCCGTTATGACTTTAGTTCTGAAGGATTTAAACCTGAAATTACAGACTTGCATTTAAACCAGCATATTCATTAAATTAAATTGTGGGATGGAAGGTTCATAGAGCTCATAAAGCCTTTTTGGTAAGGTCAAATTCAGCCCCTGGCATGGAGCAAACAAATGAGCTTAAACTATAGGGGAACCTTGTAGGCTGTCATTAATGGCTTTCACTAAACCGTTAGCGTGGCCTCAGGGCTGAGGGACCTTGTGTGGCTTCTGGCCTGTGTTTAGGAGGATAAATGCCTATGGCTGGATAGGCTGATATAATTGGATAAAGACCACTTTATTAGGAGGAGTTCAAATGAGCCATTGCTACTCAAATTGTATTTCCCACTAGAAAGAAGAAAAACCTTGCTTGGGCTGTATTTATCTTCTTCTCTAAGCCTGGAAAGGGAAATCCAGATTGGAATAAATGCAAATTTGCTTTAATTCTGCTAATCCTGTTCACCACATGGAAAGAAGTTTATTGAAGTCAGTGGGCTGACAGTAGAAAACACTCAGACCTGTTGAATGCAAAGGACAACCTTGCTGCTGGCTCAGACACCTCCATGAGAGTCACTGGCTAAACTGGGAGGCACAAAGGGTCTGCTGAGGTAGTTTAAAGAACAGTTGGACTGATGCAAGTGTGCTGGAAAACTTTACAAAAAGGGCAAATGAACAGAGAAGCGTGGGTGAAACACAGCAGAGGTACTGGGGAGCAGCAGCTTTTCTAAGCACAAATCCTCAACCTGGCCCCTGGCAGCCCCCAGAGAGCTCTGCTGCAGGCGAGTGAGCAGCCTCTGTGCAGTCAATGCTGCCTTTAGGCTGGAAGTGTATTTTTATTTGTATTTTAATCCCTCTTGACAGTTTGCCACAGAGAAAAGGGGGCTGTAGCTGAGTAATAATAAACCTCATTCATCCTTGTTGTAAATGGACTGAATAATATTAGTTTACATTTGGAATGAATCTGACTCAGTATCTTGCTGTAGAGCTGAAGGTTGTGCTGAACAAAAAGTCAGTATGAGCTATAAATATGTCTTGGTTGCTATTCATGCATTCAGATTTGGGACAGAGCACATCACATGTGGAAGAAGTCTCATTTGGCTGAGGTGAGATCTTCTAAGATTTTAGCGTCAAACCATTTTTATTAAAAACCAAAGGTGTCTGTGTTTTGTAGAGTAAAGGGGATATTATGTAATTATTACCTCGGAACGATTTCTCAAAGAAGTGTTGTAATTTTTTTGCTGACTGTGCTTCACGTTCCCAAAAAAGGGAGATGGGCATCCCATGTTGCAGGTGAAATATGTGTTTAAGTACCAGCCTAAATCATAACTGCTCAATATGTGTGTGCTGGAGTCCCTGAATGTGGAGAAGGCATGTATTCATGCCAAATTTGGACGCAAATGGAGAAATTATTTGAGGGAAGAAGACCTAACAACAAGTGGAAATTACTATTGACATAATGTAAGAAAGGGAACAGTGGGTAAGTGATTAGGATTCTTTATCTCCACAGATAAGATTGGATGAGACAGCTGAACCAGGCTGGTTTTCTCTGATACAGAAGGAAGAGTCAACTCATGTATGTTCCACAGACGCACAGAATTGTCAGGGAAATGCAAATGCAGCAGAACTGCTGCTGTTCTGGAGCAGTTCCTCCTATTCAGAGAGGGATGAAGCAGAATTCCCTCTTAAATTCTTATCCTCTCCCTTCCAGCTCTGCAGATTAACTCCTGAAACCTTCCACAGCTTTGTTAGGTGGAGTTTGCCATCATCTGGGACTGTTGCGTAGCTGCCATGTGAGGCAGAATATTTGAGCTATAGTTGAATGATGTCATTTGAATGCAGGTTCTTGCAATAACCTTCATGCTTTCCACAGTGTATCTTCTGTGACTGTGAGATAATGAAATATGCTTTAGTGCTGACTTCTGAACTTTGCTTATAAAATCATTATGGTAAAGTCAAGGGAAAATGCATTCAGCAAATCTGCACAAAATATGCTTTCTTGTGCTTAAATTTTAAATCCTTATAACCTCTGCCTGAGATTCAAAGCTCTTTGGTTGGTGGGAGGAATAATAACTAAATCACTTGTCTTTATTAGAAGCAAGATTTGAGATGTACTTTTTTGTCTGTTTATTTTGGCAAGGTGATCTGTAGAGATTTGGGGTACGCAAGACATTGCTCTCAGTGTACCTAAAATATAATTCACCTCTGCCACAGCCCTATTCTGTATGTTTGTGGTTAAATCTAAAATTAATTCCACGAGGTGGGATGCTGAGCCGTCTCAGTTTTATAAGAGCATAAGTTAATATCCAAATGGAAAAAGCTGTTAAGTTGCTTTGGGATATACGATAAGGAGATTTCCTAGGGTGAAGGAAACAATGCAAAGAAGAATTCATTGTATCAGAAATGCTTCTCTGAAAGTGGTGGAGGATTTAGGTTTTGCTGTCATGTGTTAATTGTCTTCTAGAAGTCCGCAGAGATAGGTGTTAACTTCCTTGGAGTAAAAATGGGGTTTAAATTGTTTGCTTTAAACTCAACTTCTGAAATCTCTTTAATGAGCGTCAAATATTAGTATTCTACTTAGCCTTAAGTTCTCATAGTTGATTTTTAGAATAAAATTATATTTCTGAACTTTGGAGGTTTTTTTTTTTAAACATGGTAAGTGTTTAAATCTACCCCCTGAAGATTTATTCCTGAATGTTTTGATTTTGCAGAACACTGGGCATTAAATTTTGGACTTTCCTGAGCATACTGGGTGGCTTGTATAGAGTCATTGCTCCTGAAGCACTGGGGTGCTCTGTTTGCCCCCCTCTCCCTTAGGGGCACTGTCATTGGCATCTCCATTGTGTTTTTGTTTGTTAATATGGGGGTTTTGTTTGTTTTTCTTTCCCAGAGACAAGAACATATTTCAAGTTAAGAAAATTTCTTCCATTTTTTTTTAATTGGAATAGGCAGACAGAAAGTCTATTACTGCATTATAGTCTGTACCCCAAAGATTTAATTCCATGTGCTAATAGGACAGACAAAAGTTTTCTAGGTTAAAAAACCCCCCAAGGCTGCAGAATTTACACAGTTCTATTTTTATTTTAACTAGTTCTTGAATGGTGTATGTAGCAAATTTTGGTTGTTTCTTAAGGTTGCCCAAGATACGACAGGTCAGAACTGGGGCAATAAAAGTTTGTATTTTATTTGTTTAAATCTTAAGCCCTGTGACTCTCATTTTCAAACTAACAATGATAAGCCAAGATAGGAGTCAAGGTCAAAGCAGTAATTTGTGTTTCTCTTGCTTCTTGGCTTCTGCTCCCTTAAGGAAGTCTCCAGCTGTGTGTTCAGTGGGGAGATGTGTTGCTGGACCACACAGGGCTGAGTCAGAAATAAACCCTGAGCCCCTTCGAAGGGGCTGTGGAAGGAGTGCCAGCGGCAGCTGCCGCACACCACCGATCCTTCCTGACACCTCTGATCCTTCCTGGCTGCCCGAGACTGCTGGGGCAGACTCCGCCTGGTTCCAGCGTGACACAGATGTGACTCATGGATTTCCAGTTCTCTTCATCTGTTTATTGTATTTACTGAAAACAAAGCGTGTTCTGTCTGCAGAGTGAAAGTTGCAAATCCCGGCTGACAGAAGGAAGCTGGAAGGGCTGGAGGATAGGGGAGGGAAGGGCATCCCGGGGAGGCTGCAGTCTTGGGTTGCAATTTGGAGATGTGAAGCACACAGCTTGTGTGTCCCAGTTTGTCCTGCTGCGTGGGGACTGACTGGCCAGGCAGAGAGACACAGACAGCAAGTGGTGTTCTGATCTGCTCTGTCCTCTACTGCTGTGGTGGGATTGATGGAAACTTGAGCTCGCTTTTCCATTTCACTGGGATTTTTTTTTAATGATTTTTAGGTTTTATTTTTTTAAAGCAAAAGAGGAGGATGTCTAGAGTGGTGCTGAAGACAGCACTTTTTCATTCACAACTGATTTTTGTAAGTTATATGTGGAGATCCATAATTCAAAAAAATTAGTTTTAAAGATAATAAGGACTTGTGTAATAAGTAGACATGGTGCTCACACTCCTCTTGCCAGTTTTAATCAAGGTGTTCAGGGCACAAAATTGTCTCTTTTTTTAGGTGAGAGAAACCCTCAGCAAGCGTCCTGAATTGGAGCAAATCATTGCAGCATGAAGGGCTTGCACTACTTTTGTAATAATGAGAACTTGTGTAATAGTAACTTACCAATTTAATCTTTTTTTCTTCTTCCAGATCACACCAGCCTGACAGCAGAGCAGAAAATATTATCTCTGAAATACTTTTTAGAATAATTAATTGTATATTTTCTTTTTTCTTCTCTGTAATATCAGAATCTCTCCAGATTTTAGGTGCTTGGCATCCAAGTAGTTGGAAATTTTTTTGTTTACCTAATTTTTTTTTTCCAAGTCATCCTTTCAGTCTGACATTATGTATCTGGCAAGAACTGGGGAAACTGCTTTTTCATTGTCTGGCAACCACAGTCCTGCTCCCTTTTTGACTGCAGAGGAGAGGGATTGGGCGGGAGTGGCAACGAGTCCCATTCTGGGGATTGCATCAAGATGTGCTTGGCACCGCTGGAAAGTCGTGCTGGCACAAGGCAGACCTTCCAGGACGTGGGAGGGTTTTGACCCATGTTTTGTGCAGTTACATCACAGTCTCTTCTGCGAGCCCTTGGCGCTGTGATGATTTGCTCCAGCTCAGGACGCTTGCTGAGGCTTTCTCTCACCTAAAATGAAAGAAAACTTTGTATCCTGAATGCCTTGATTAAAGCTGGCAAGGGTAGCATGAACACCACATCTCTGAAGCCTTTTGTGTGTGGAGCAGCAGCCAAGCCGTTCTGCCCCCTTGTTTGCATTGTTTAAACCGACGTGTTTTCTTTGGCTCTTGCCTCAGTACAGTTAACAAATAGATGTTTTGCCCCTGAAGGAGAGGTTTGTTTTTCTTAGTGCCTGGTTAAGCCATTCTGAGGGTTAGTCTTAAATATAATTTATTATTATCTCAAACAAGTCTATTTGTATAACAGCACTTTAAAACACTTCTGTCTTTTACTTTCCAGTTCAGCTGTTAAAAAGCACTTTAGTTTGCTGTTGCAAAAGTCGGAGAATTCCAAAAATTGTCTGACTCAATTTCGTTTTCATGCTTGAAAAGGGAAATGCCAAGGAAAATTAAATGGTTTGGTAATCCTCTAAAACCTAAGGGATTATATTTTCCTCCTGTTTTCTCCTTTGTAGAAACCTGATGTTAAAAAAATCATTATTCTATAACTTTAGCGAGAAGAACTACGTATTAATTTAGCATTCAGCAGAGTAATGTTTCTTGCTTATAAGGAACAATTTATTCTGGTTTATGGCTTCTGTAGGTTATAAATATTTAGATTTACAATTAGTTAGGCGTATCCAAATGCAATGTACATTAAAGCAAGAGTACAGTGAGCTTACAGAGGATGTCTGTGGAGCTTTTCCTTCACAGTTACTTACAGCAAAATCTTGCTCCTGTTTTTTGCCAACTGTGTACAGTTTTGGAGATTTAGGTAATTATATCCCTTCTTAAATTATGACTATGGCAGAACTAACTTTCCATGCTTTTGTGGGTGAAATTGGAAAGCAACTGAAATGTTTTAAAGTCACTTAGTGGGTTGTGTAATACTTCTGTTGTACTTAGTTTGGTAGCCGAGTTTTTAAATCCTAAGTCCATAGCCTCACCAAGTGTGTAGTCACATTATTATGCCTCTCACACACCTTGTTTGAAATTTGCTTTGGATGTTGCTGCAGCCAAACTGATAATCTTGAAGTTTTTTGCTGCTGCTTTTGTTTTGTATAAAAACTTTCAGATGAGACTGTATATGTGTGCTCTGTTTTGGATGTATAGCTAGCTTAGGCACTCACCAAGGAGATGTCTTTATTGCCTGTTTTTATGGGCTGTATTTGGTCGAAGAGCATAGTACACTTTGTTAGTTTTCTTGCGGTGTTAAATGAGCTGAGAAAACTATTATTTTGTGCTGTGAAATTTCTTCTGTAACAATGTATTTCTCTTAGGTAGGAATGTATGTGTATGCTTGCACTAGGACCTATTTCCAATGATAAATGCCTGAGAAATTCAAGTGTAATAAATACTTTCCATCAGTATTTTTTATTAGTGACTATTTTAGCTGTAGTTTGAGGTGAAAGAGCAATGGTGTGTGCTGTTCTCCTGCACACTGCTATCAGATTGATAGATCTGAACCTGATCTCTCTGCTCTCTCTGTTTACTCACGTGGTGTGACACAGGGTGGCACCAGTGTAGCTATTTACCTTCATCTGCCATGTCACCCTTAGGAGAAGTCACTGGTTTTCCCCAAGGGCTGCTCTCTGAGTTTGTTATGGTCATCCCAGGGAAGGAGGTAGCAGGGGCAGGAGGACTGTGCTGCTGCCGTGTTATAGGTGATTTCACGAAGGTAGGAGAAGAAGTTGGTGCCAGAACCACATGAACACAGGAATTTCTGACTTATCCTGTGTTTGGGACATTCCTCCAGCTCCAAAGGACCTGCAATCACCTTATGTGTTTTCCCTAAGTAGGTAATTAAACAAAATTCTTGTCTTGTCTTGTTTCCAAACATAACAAAATTGCCATTGAAAGCTGTACACAAATACCTGACCAAAGCTCTGTTGAGCATTTTACCCAGGGATGTCCAGTTCTGGTCCCTCACTTCAAAAAGACATTGAGGTGCTGGAGTGTGTCCAGAGGAGGGTAATGGAGCTGGGGAATGGTCTGGAGAGTGAGGCCTATGAGCAGCAGCTGAGGGAGCTGGGGGTGTTTAGCCCAAAGAAAAGGAGGCTGGGGGGAAACCTTGTCATTCACAACTCCCTGAGAGGAGTTTTACTAAGGTAAGAGTCAGCCTCTTCTGCCAGGCAGCCAGGAACAGGACAAGAGGAAATGGCCTGAAGCTGTACCAGGGGAGGTTCAGGTTGGACATCTGGAAGAATTTCATCACTGAAATTGTTGTCAGACGCTGGAACAGGCTGCCCAGGGAGGTGGTGGACTCACTGTACATGGAAGCATTCAAGAAACAGCTGCTTAAAGCTTTGTTTTCATTGTCCCAATGGTGTTTGGCCAAAGGCTGGACTCAGTGATCTTGGAGGTCTTTTCCATCTTTCATGACTTTGTGATTCTTACTGTGTGTGCTCTGTGCAGAGTGTGCTGTATTGTCAGATTGCACACTGAAGATGGAACAGATCCATCACCACCAAGATGCAACTCCCTGGGTTTTTCTGTTGCACTGCAGAGATAAACGGGGCTGACACTGTTGACTGACGCTAGGTTTGCGCAAGTGCTCTGGCTGAAGGGAGCCTGTGTTTGTTTTGCCTGTTGCAGAAGTACGGCTACACGCACCTTTCCGCCGGTGACCTCCTCCGGGACGAGCGGAAAAGGCCGGGCTCCCAGTATGGAGAACTCATTGAGAACTACATTAAGGAGGGGGAAATCGTGCCGGTTGAAATAACAATCAGCTTGCTGAAGAGGGTAAGGAAAGGGCTATTTCCTTGCAGGGTCACTCTTGCAGACTAAGCAACAAAGCAGTGGCTGTGTTCTGACAGAGCTGCCTTTCTTCCAGTGTGAGCGGTATGAATGGGTGGACATGGAGGTGCTTCTCTCAGCAGTCACTTGTGTTTCTCTCTGACTGCTGGAGAGCTGATGGCCTCTCATACCTGGAGATCTGTGAAAATGGATTATTTTTATTTTCCTTTATTTTTTAGTAGCTCTAGGAAAATCAGTGAAACTGTGTTTCTTACTTCCCTGCACTAGCTTTTGGACCTCCTGGTCCACTCGGTCACATTTGATTGGAGGTTAGAGGCCTTAAAGGCACTAAGATTTGTAAGTTTAATCACAAAATAGATAGTCAGCTGAAGGAGAAGAGCACCTACTGATGTTCTTGTGGAAGGAAAAGCTCCAGCCTTTATCCTTATTGGATGTCCATGAAAACAATGGGAATATCTCTTTTAAGTCAAAAAAAGGCTGCTGTTCCTGGCACTAAATTTATCTGGAGCTTTTCCCTTAGAATTAACTCTCGATCAGGGATGTTTTGATGTCTTATTGTGTAAAGACACTTCCCAGTATCTTGTAGAAAATCAGCTTTAAAGCTGGGATTGTGTTACGAGATTTTGAGCTTTGTGAAATAATGAATTCAGTTTGAACAATAGCTGTGTTGGTGCATCAGTGAATTAACCAGCATGCATTGAAAGTGAAACAAAAGCACATTTTGTAAATCTGCAATAATCCTAAAATAAATGCTTCTCAACTTACCTGTCAACATTTTGGGGGTAAATTAACAAGTAGATAAATCAGTGTATGTGCAGGAGATTGTGAACTGAATTATCTTTTATCAGGCTATGGATCAAACAATGGCTGCCAATTCCCAGAAGAACAAGTTTTTGATTGATGGATTTCCCAGGAATGAAGATAATCTTCAAGGCTGGAATAAGACTATGGATGGAAAGGCGGATGTTTCCTTTGTTCTCTTTTTTGATTGTGACAATGAGGTAATGAAGTGTGTAATTCTGTAACTTCCTTTCTTGCAATATTGTGAGAATCATTCAAGAAGAACAATTAAACTCTGTCAGGGAGAATGGACTAATGTACGAGTAGAAGGAAAACTTGGCCTGTGAGTTTGAAGGATTTTTTGGCAACTTGTTTTAGCAGATGAAAAGCTGCATGTTTATTGAATAGACAGCTAATGATGCTTGGTATAATCATATGTAAATAAATTATATTAAGGAAGTACTCCAGGCAATTGCATTCTTAAAGAAAATTTATCAAAAATTTAAATACATTTTACAAAATTATTTGGTTACTTTTCAGAAAATATTACTCTGTTCACTCTTAATAATTTGTTGTTTAGTCCAAAATGAACTTGATAAAAAGTCTCCTTTAATTCTGAAGTGCAGCAGCAATCTTTATTTTCATAGTTATGAGCTGTGCTATAGGATAGTCAGTAATCAACATTTTATTCAGCAAGTCATTAGATTACAAAGGCATTTTGACAGTGATGCATTACATTCATTTAACAAGTGCCATGATGTGCTGTCTTTTTAGTATGTCAGTGCCCTTGAGCATAAAAACTGATACGAATATCCCAGTACCTTAAGCTGACTTTTTGCCTTTTACCCCTTTCCCCAACTTCCTGAGATTTTGTTACTTTCTTTGTTTTACTTATTTGCAATTATTTTGTAATCCTAAAGAGCATGTGAGGGATTATTATTTTTCTGTTAAAACCTTGAATAAGATTAAATTAATTTTTCCACTTGGTGGGGCTTTAATTTTGGAATTCTGGTTTTTTTACTAGATCTAAAAATAGACAATGCCGAAATAATACTTACCATGATTGTACTGTGTAGGGAAAAAATAATTTTTAACCATTGTCCTCTTGCATGAGTAGGATAAATGTATTCATGGATTGTACATGAGTCAGCTTTGCTTATTTAACTAAAGGTTTAAAAAACTTAATTAATTGGAACACTTCTAGCTATGGTTAGTTCTTCATTTTTTACTTAGATTTTGAAGTCTTCATTATAGCAATGTCAAGTAAGAATATTTTAACTGACAATAACTTGGTATTGTCAGTTAGCCTTACAGAATTCTTGAGAGAACATACAGTGACTTTCCTTTAGTGCAGGCATATATTAATAGTCCCATTTGACATGCTGCTTTTCAGAAAGCCTGAACACATCCTTGAAAATCAGGTAATTCTCTTTTTTTAAATGTCTTGGGTTGGAGATCCAGTCAAACCACAGAGCTTGATGCTGCTTTTACTTCCTCTGACCCCAATCCCATTTTAATAAATGGAAGTGTAAACCATCATCCTTGTTCTCTGGAAGAACCTAACTTCCCTTTTGAGTTCTGCTTACATCCACCAGATCTGGACTGTATTTTGTGTACCAGGCCAATTTAGATTTTCAGGATTTTTGCTTGTTCCTGCTCTTAGGATGATGGCAGCTTGTGTTCCTGGTTGTAGTCATCCTTTTGATGTTTTTTTTGTAGATATGTATCGGCCGCTGCCTTGAAAGAGGCAAGAGCAGTGGTAGGAGTGATGATAATCGGGAGAGCCTGGAAAAGAGGTATTGTCCTCAAAACTTTTCAGTTCCCTTCTCTTTACATTTCATTATTTAATGTGGTTTTTTTCTCCCTGTGCTTTCTCTTAGAATTCATACATATCTGCAGTCTACTAGGCCTATCATAGATTTGTATGAGAGAATGGGAAAAGTCAGAAAAGTGGATGCCTCTAAATCTGTTGATGAAGTAAGTATATAAGCCAAAAAACCATGGGGATGACAGTGGCAGGGTACATATTTTTGGCATTCTTCTGAGATGTGTGTGTGTGTGGTTAGCCTGCTAATGAAGCACTGATGTTAGTACTGAGGGAGGTTGTGGAACTCTTGATTTGACTCTTGAAGGACCGAGTAAGATGTGAATAACTTGAGGAAATTGATTAGTTCTGCTTGAGTGTGAGCTCCAGTGTTTCTGTGTTTAACAGGGTATTGCCTTTTTCATTTTCATGAGCTTTTGCTCTTCTGATGTAGTGTTGCTCTTCTGTCTGCTTCCCAAAATTGATGCCGATTTCACTGTTAAAGAATTACTGTGAATGTTCTAAAAAAACACTATATATTTTTGAAAGTACTGTCAAATACTGTTTATGTTGGTTTAACTTAGAGTAACTGTTTGATGGACGCTTCATAAAATTCTTCTTTATCTTTTTAGGTTTTTGAAAAAGTTGTACAAATTTTCGACAAAGAAGGCTAATTCCCAGCTTCAAACTTCATTTAAACTTGTGCTTGAATCTTGCTTGAATAGCTGCTACTGCAGTCCACTCTTTGTAATTATTTTAAAAGATTTTTTTTTTATTTTTTTCACATATCTAATGATGATTGGAAAAGCAGTTGATTAGAAAGGGATCTGTTTTTTAAATAGGAAATAATTTATTGTGGCTATAGTATACAAGTTTCAGGGTTCTGCATTAGTGCAAGTTCAGTTACTCACATGGCAGAATCACAGTTAATGCATCTTGCTGAAGAAACTGTTTATTCTGTCACAGTTCTGTGCCTGTCGTGGGCAGTCCTTCTTCTTCCTAATTGCCATAAACCTACTTTTTTTTTAAGGATCAACTGAACAGCAGCATTAAGCAATGAAGGACCCACATACCCTTGTTTGTTTTTTGGATGCTTGGACCAAATTTAGCAGGTTGTTGTTTTTTTTTTTTTTTTTCCAAATTATAATTTTGTCCAAAATTCCCTTATATCCCCAAACCTGAATTCTCTAAGTCAAGCTACAGTTAGTATGAGAATCTGTTTTAGCAGTTCTCAGAAACTATTAAATATGCTTTTCAGGAACAGACATACAATACTTCATGGAAAGTGGTGCTTCCTTATGACTCTGGATGTAAACTGTCTTGCAAGTTCTTGGATGACATGGCCCTGGATTTTTCCTTGTTTTCATCTGCAAAAGATTAAGCAAGTCAGTTTAGTATTTCAATATTCATTTATCTTAAATGATAGTTATGTTCTTAACTACAGCATGGTCTTCACAAGATGGCAAAGCTCTTAAACAATGTACAGTAAACAAAATCTTCTAACATTTCTGTCTTTTGTAACAAGTGGAAGGGTTTTCCCTTATTATTATTGAAATACTGTGTTACCAAATGCTTTAAAGTTTGTTACCTGGGGAAATATTTTTATGGTTAAACTGGTGAATTTGTTTCCCTAAAAATGTGTAATTTTAATAGCTGTTTGAGAAGTTTCTAAGTTATTGCACTTTTGTTACGATGTGGTCAGCTGAGGGGAAGATAACTGCAGGAAAAAGTTTCATTCCCTGAAACAGAGTTCTGCTTCACCACGTTCTCTTGAATTAGCCAAGTGCAGTCAGCAGCAAGAGCTGGGGTGAGCAGGGAACTGGTTGAAACAACCTGGTTGAAATGTTTGCACAGATGTGGTGCAATTTTGTCTTTTGTTTAAGCTTTTCTGTCCCCTATATAGTGTGCATAGGTCTGGGGGGGCCCAACCGTGCATTCCTTGCATGCCCTAAGCTTCCACTGAAGGCCTGAAGATGAGAGTTTTAACTGATTTTAGTGATAGAATGGTTGTTCCTACATTAACTGGCGCTATAATTGGTTTGTAACATGCTAATTACACAGAATTGCAATTTGGAAATCTTGACGCTCAGCTTTTCTTTAGTCATGACTTTCTCTATTTAGAAAAAGGTTTAAATTAAGCTTAGCTGTTAACTAGAATCAGATACATTGGTCCTCATCCTGCAGTCAGATTTGTATTTTCAGGAATTCTCATCTTGCTGAGGTTGTTGAGGCTGCTGGACTGGGGAAGAGATGAGTACAGAAACAAGGGTAAACTGCAGTAGCTTTTCCAGTCTGGTAGGAGTTCAGGCAATGGACTGGCCACAAATAGCTGTTTACTACTGCAAAATATATGGACCATGACTGCTTCTGTGAGTGTGGGAGGCCAATGCTCTCAGTTTATGAATTTCTCCTAAAAAAAAAACAAACCAAAAACCAAAAAACAGAAGGAAAACTTGGAATTTAATTCTTACTGTATAAGTATGCTGACATGGATAGGATCCAGTAAACTGCATGTTTTAATATGAAGGTTAGAATCAGGGTTTTTCAAAAAATACTTCAGACTGGATTCTTTAATCCAATTAGAGAGATTTAATTCACTCTTGTTTCTAAGTTATTGGTTTTTACAAGTTCTGTTCAGAATAGAGTATCCATTTTGTCTCATCATATACTTTTCTTTGTATTTAAGTGCTGAAATAAAAAAAATCCTCTGGAACAAGTTTTAGAAGAACACCCAACAATGTTTTGGCAATATTGAATTTGGAGTGGATTGTAATGTGTCTGTGCAAGGACTAGATTTTTTGTCATTTTATTTATTGAAGATGCCATTTAATGTGTTACCACTTCTTTCAAGATGGACTTACGATTGAAATAAAGATTAAAGGCAATATGCCAATGTGTTGTGTCCATTTAGCAGCAAAACTGTATAAAGACTTTGAGGAGATCAATAAACTTTGTTCTGTGGCTTAATGATTGCCTGGATTATAGTTATCTGTCACAAGGGATATTTTTCATATATATCCATCTATATAAAGTGAGTATTTATTAGAGTTGGATTCTTCACATGGCCACATGCACAGGTATGTGTATGAAAGTTCACTTTTCACCATCAAAACTGAAGTCATGAAAATGCTTTTAGGCACAGGATAAGATCAGGCCATTGCCTGTGGAATTGGTACCTTGTTTTGATTATACAGTTTATCAAATGACTCCTTTTGTGTAGTTGTGCAGTGATAATTCATTTGACATATGTGAAAGAAAAGGGACTTGGAGTGGTCTAGGAAACACAAATCTGCTGTGCACCTGCTGTTGGAGACACTTTTTGTCTGGTTTTCTCATGATTCCTTGCTCAATCAGCAGCTGATCTCCTGACTGCCATTCTGCTGGCTCTGCAGCACATGCCTACGTGCTGTACTCCAGGCTGTTCTTAAAGGAGATTGGCACAGCATAATATTCTCTTTAAAAGAAGCTGACAGGCTGCCAGGCTCATTTTAAAATAACCCATTTGATGTAAAGGTTTGTTACAAAAGAGCTTGTTGTGTCACGTGTAGCTTCCTATTAAACAGCTTGTTGGACTTAGAATCATAGAATCATTTGGGTTGGAAAAGACCTCTATGATCATCAAGTCCAACCCTTCCAAGCTGAAAGTTTGCTCTGGAAAGATTTGTAGAGCTGGTCTGAAAGGGGTGGGGAAAGCAGGGGATTTTTCAGCAGTGGTAGGTATCTTTCTGCTGGTAAAACTGTAGAGACCAAACTTTTGCCGAAACCTCACCCTGAGGTTGTAGCGTCTCCTCAGGGACATACTGACAGGGGCAAAGCTGCCCATCAAATTGGCACCTTTTGGACAGAGATTTTGAGTTAAGTCTCCCACTGTGGGAGTAGGGGCAGGCAGAGATGACCACAGCATGCACTTGAGGATTGCCTCATTGGAAGATATCCTCCACTAGCAACAATTTGTCCTTAATAAGAAGAGCTGGCTCATGAGGGAGTTCTGAGATCTTGTGGAAAATTCTGTGTCTTACAACAGTGGGGACATTTGTGTGCTGCTGCCCAGGCTGGTCTGGGGAGAAGGGGAGAGTTAAATGGAAAAAATGCTCAGTTCAGAGCAGAGCTGCCAGCTGTCATTACCGGCTGGCAGTCTCTGGCTGCCAACATTTAGGAAAGTTGCAGCTTAGGGGATTACTTTCCTCCTCTGGTGTGAAGTTCAGTACCAGTTCAGTCCCTGTTGTGGCACAGATGTCTCTGAAAGCTGTGATCTGTGGCAGCTCTGCTGACCTTTGCTCCGGGGGGGCAACAGTTGGCTCCTTGGCACCATCAGGTTATTTCTTCAAGCCGTGGTGCAGCAGGACTTGGAGACCTGGGGCTGTGCTGTTGCCGCAGCCCAAACATCCCCAGGTTAATGGCTGATAATGAAAACTGCAGGACAATGTGAAGAGGATTCACCTGATCAGGTAACAAAGACGACAAAATATGAAATAATATAAAAACATTAAAATGTGGTTTCATATAGCAGCAGTGTGCACACTTGATCTGCAGACCTTTATAAACCTTCCATGGAGATAGGGGAGCATGGAAGAATTTAATCTTGCATCTCTGCTATTTTTCGTGGATTGCTAAGTTTAAGATGGTGGGTTTCAGCCTGTGTATTTGTAGAGTATTTCTCTTGGTAACAATAGGCGTCTTTATTGAGTCTTCTAATCTGCTCAGCTGAGGTATGCTCTATCCTCTTTGCTTTCTGCCTTTTAATGCCTTTTCCTTACCTTTCTGAATTACAGATGCTCTTTGGGATAGGGAAGGGGGTGCTGTTGCTGATCTCTACGTGCCTTGCTAAATAAAGAAAACCTTTAAACCTTCATCTGGAGCAATCTGAACCTGTTTCTGACACGAACTTGGTACATAAGCTGTTACAAAACCAACATAAAGCACGTTGCCTTTTTTTTTCCCCCAGCTCCAGGAAATCTCAGTGTAGTACCTCTGCTCTTTTCTCCTGTGTGAGTCAGATCAGCTGTGTCTGCCTTGCTTCGGCACAGTGCTTAGCAGCAGTTGCATGAGAAAACCTCCTCAGTCACTAAATGTTAAACCAGCAGTGACCAGTTATGCATCAGTGGAGGCAAGTGAGATGGCTGAGGAGGGGAGGGAAGATGCTTAGAGAAGCTCAGACAATTCTGCTTCTCTCATCAGACTTCAGCTTTAGATAAATACCTGTTCCACAGGGCAGTGATGCTTGTGGGGTGCGTGTATTGTCATGATTGTGCTGTATAGAAATTAATGCAAAAGCACTCCCTGCCTACAAGTTCCTCATCTTCCCCTTGTTGACTCTGCCACCTCTAATGCCAGAGCTTGTGGAGACAGGAATTTTTCTTTGGGATAACACTATAGAAACTAAGCTGGGCAGGGTGAAGGCAACGTGAGCCCTGCATGTGAAGCATGAGATGCACAGTGTATTTCACTGGGGACACCAGTGCCAGGCTGTTTTGTCACCCTGGCTTATAACTGCATTCAGACAGCAATGCAAAAATTTTCTCTTACCCCTCAAATGTTTGGCAGAAAGCTTGCTTTTGTCTAAAATGCTTCTTAAGCACTGTGTGAACCATTCAGTCCTAAACCAAATACCACTTTTGAGTTGTGCTTTTTCTATCCAATTTACAAATTGGAGAGTTTGGTTTAGTTTCTTGTAATAACTGCTGCAGCGAGACAACTCTTGGAAAATACAAGGCACCATCCCAAAAGATATTATCTGCTTTACTCTGGAGGGCTTTTTAGCACAATGCTGTTTCTGTGTGGTAAGAAATGGCAAAGAGTGCTGCGTGACTACCAAAGTGTGATGGGGCGGGTATGGTACGTGAAAATGGTGTCTTGGACAACTACTGTTCTCAGCATGCATTTTCATTTGGTGCCATGAGGTATAAAAAGAGATTGGGGATAGAATTAGAGCAAGTCTTATGGATAAAGCTTAATCTATGATGGAAGTCTTCAGAACTATCAGGATCTATCAGGGTGTATGGAGGATGTTAAATCTGGTGGACCTCTCTCCTGACTGAGCACAGGGCAACTCTTTAGGTTTCTGTTCAGGGCATTAACTGCTGTTGTCTTCTTCAACCAGAGCCAGCTGAAGTTCCCAGCTATGGTCACCAAGTATGCTGAGGTCTGTATTATATTCTAACTCAAATACCTCTGTTGTGTCTGAATACCCCCTCCAGCTTCGTTTGGATGTGATGGAAATCATCAGGAAGAGGACAGGCACAGTTAAACTGCTGCTCCACCTCATATTTTGCACACAAACTTCTATGAGAGCAGCTATTTTCTGGGAGCTGCAGTGGCTTCCTTACTTCCATTTTCCCTTCCAGACCGCGCATGCTGAATGCACAAGAGTTCCCAAGGTATAGCAGTATCTCCATACCCCAAGAAGGGAGGTGGTAGCTGGACCATGGAAGAAGCCCTTGGGCAGAGATGACAACAATAGCCTGAAACATCCAGGCTGCATTTTTCAAATGAAAGTATAGTCAGGAGCCACTTTTCCGCTGGGTAATCAAAATGCTCGTGGAAAAGAAACAGGGATGATTTCACCATGTTCTTTCTAATTTAAAATTTTCTGTGGAAAGAAAGTGCATTTGACCACTTCCTCGCTACAGCAAGCACAGGGTTTTAAGTGCTGTTCCTGAAGCAAGCATTGCTTTTGGCTTACTATGTGTGACTCCTTGTGAAGCTTCCCTGGGCTCTTGGATAGCTGCTCTTGCCAGCGACAGCCCAGATTGCTTCCAGCAATAAACATCCCACAAAATTATGTATGTTCTTTAAGAAAAGTACCAAGATTTTCTGCTAATTGCAAAAATACATAATGGATGCTTTCAGCATCTGTTATTTATTCTCTAACCAGCTTTCATCCAAAAGTAACCTTTAAACAAACATTAAGATTGAGGAGTGTAACTGTTTCAACGTGTCACGCGTCTACTCCCTCCAGTTTAATGATGTTTGAAACGTGTGCTTAGAGTTGACTTTTAGTAAGAAGCAGAAGTTGTTTATATCTCTAGCTTGGAGACGTTCACAACATGGAGAAGGTGGTGCTTGGTGCCAGAGATGATGGATGTCTCTGCGCTCTTTTTTATTGGGAGCCAAAGCCCAGCAGAGAGGATTTTGCTCACACGACAGTTGCTTCGATGCACCACAAGGAGGGGTGCAAGGTTCGCGGAGAGCAGGATGCAGCTTTGGAAGTGGCGTTATGGGATGCACAGCACTGCTCGTATATTGAAAGACCTGACTTTTAGTTTAAAAACCTGACTATTTGTAACGGTGTAAATTAAAAAGAAAAAAAATCCACATAAAGAAATAGATTTTTTTTTCTGAGTTTTTGTTGCACGGAGATCGACCTGCTATGTTGATAACTTGACAACAGTCACTGTCATGCCTCTTCTTTTTTTTTTTTTTTTTTAGTCAGCTCATTTAATTGTATCTAATAAGGACAACTAGATGGGGACAACTGAATTATTGCGGCTGTTCTGTGCAACTACATTCATGAGAGCGAGGACCAAAAGGTAGCTTACGGAGATAATCTTGAGTAAGAGCTTTCCACGAGTGAAGGGGTTTGGTATCTGGTACCATGGCAGAGAAGTATTCCTGAGGCCTCTCCATCCCAGAGTGCCTCAGAAGTTGAGTCTACCCGGGGATGGCAGACGGGGCACTAAAAGTGAAGCTGCTGGGAAAAGCTGAGTGGTAAGCACCCGATTCCCTTTCATGGGTGCATTGCATCTGATTCCCTTCCACAGGAAAATTTTAGAGAGAAAAGTCTGTAGCAGCACAGTCAAAACCTTAATTGCTTTGTCTGTTGATTGATGTTTTTTGTCAAAATCTTCTAGTTGCCCTTCCATCCTATTATTCTTTCTAAATGACTCTGATGGAAAAGCATGGCCCAGTTTACTCCTTCAGGCATGGCTGTGCAGATGCTACCTGAGTATCCTTCAGCAATAACAAGCCCATGCTTTCCCAAAAGGACCTCAGGGTAGGGGAATGGGAAGAGACAGAATGGGGTTGGCATCTTGGCTGGTGCAGGGCAGAGATGAGAAGTGTGGAGGTGCCAGCAGGGTTAGACTTTGTTTTGACAAAACTTTGTGCTGGGGCATGGCCAGTAATTCTGACCATGGGGCATGAGCAGGACAGGCTCAGCATCCCTGCTGTTCCAGTGACATCTTGGTCTTGTGACACTTCCCAGATAGACAGCAGGGCACCACTGCTGGGGGCTCAGCACTAAAGAATTTGTAGCCCCTTTGCAGCAGATCTATTCCTCTCTGCTTAGATGTGTTCCCCTTTTCTAAGCAGCCTGTATTACAGATGGGGAGATCAATGTAAAACGGGACTCTCAAATTTAGCAGAAGTGCATCCTACATGTCTGGCAAAAGGAGAAATAGCCTTTGCAAAGAGCAGCTGCTCAGATTTGACCAAACTGGCTCCTAACTCTCTGCAGTGAACAGGACAAGGTCCTTTAGGAAGGGCAGGCTTACCGGGGTTTAGGACAATTCACTGCATCTCTTCAAGGAACCGGGAGTCATTTCCCCACAAAGTTAGTCCAGGTGTTTAAGTTAGGATGTTAATTCTGCTGTTTTTCTAAAGGACTGAGAGGAGAGGGGTTTTTTTTCCAGGGAAATTCATCAATGCAACTTTTAGGGCACCTGCTGATGCTGGTAGAGAAGTGCCTCAAGAACGAATTAAGTGTGGACAGAGTCTGAGAACCAAAACGGGCGTGGAAGTCCAGTCCTCCTTGAAGGATGTGACACCTGTCAGCAGTCACAGCTAACCTGCTAAAGTTCATCTGCACTGCAGAATAAGAGAGTAGATAATTATGTTTTGGATAACATGTGTTTCTAAAAGTTAAGAAGAACGTCAGTTAATGAAAATTATAAAGCACAAGTGACATTATCATTAATAATAGTAATTAAACATCATAGCCTTAATGGGGGGAAATGATGCATCCGTTATATGACACTGTGATAGAGATTGCTCTGGAGATGGGAGATTTTGAGTTTCTTTGGGAAAGCAGGTAGGTTTCTGCTGTCTGAGTAGGCACAGGGTCACTATAGCAGCTAATGAAGTTGGAGGAAGCACAGGAAGACCCTTAATTAGCTTGGTTGTTGTTCTTCCATCATGAACAATTCATTAACTCCTGCCTTATCTACACTGCTGTTCCCTCCCTGAACTGCAGTCCCTTAACAATACGAGCTCTGGGGGGAAAGGGTAAAAAGCGAGGGGATGAGAGCCCCCACAAACAGCAGAGGAGAGGCTGAAGGGCGGGGAAATGGGTCAGGTCTTTGACAAATACCCACATGTGAGAGTCCTTAGCACAAACGCTGATGTGCTGCTAATTGTTCTAATTGGTTCCAGCAGGGAACCCAGCCCAGATGGGTGAGGACAGGCATTTACTAACTGGGCTCCTACTGGTCCCCAGAAGTCAGTGTGGAATTGCTGACAGGATGTCACACCCACCGAAGAAAGTGCTGGTCCTGCAGCCCCAGTTTGGGATCCAGGGAAGGAGCAGAGGTGAGAGCTCTGGGTTTAGTTGCTGCTGCTGCATTGGTTTCTCTAGGGGAGAAGTTGCTGTATCCTTTGGGCTGCCTGAGAGGGGCTGGGCTGGGTGAGGAGAAGGTGCGGGGGTGTTTTTGACCAGGACAAGACAAGGATGTTTGGCTGAGGAGCTCCCTTGTATTTCATAGGGCATTATTGGAGGCAGAGTGGGGACCGGAGCCCAAAACCTTGGGATCCCTTAGGCACAGGTCTCCGTTTTGCTCAGGTCTCTCCCGTGCTCCTGGTCCCTTTCCCCCACCAGTAAATGCCCCAAAGCTCCCAAGTTGCTGAGGAGTTTGATAACTGAGGAGTTACTTAAGGGGAGGGACTTTGGTGCCCCAAAACCTTCGTAACTGGAAAGCCTGTCAGGCACTCAGAGAGCATGAAATCCGGTTAAAAATCATCTGAAGCTTGGTTTTGGGGGTTTTTTTGTGGCTTTGTTTTCTTCTTCTTTCTTTGTTGTGTTTGTTTCTGTCCAATAACCACAAGGAGTAGGAAAGGTGGTTTGGGGTTTTTTCTCTTTTTAAGTGGACTCAGATTTCTGTATCATCTCTTGGAGCTTTATTTAAAGCCAAAAAAAAAAAAAAATCCTACCCAACTCCCTTGGACTCCAGCATTGAAAGCTTTAAGGAAGCATTGCTAGCTCTGTTCAGTGGGAAACTTCCTCTGCTGTGTCTGTGGTGCAGGCTTTAAATTTAAATAGAGAAAATGAGTAAAGGCTAACAGGTGAAAGAAATGCTGAAGGTTAGATGAATTATCACGCACCTGTAGCAAGTCAGTGAACCTTGCTTGCTGGAGGAGCTGCCCTGGTTTGTCAGACTGGTGGCAAGATCTGCCTGCCAGGGCTCTGCCCTGCCCACACATCAGCAGCTTGTGTGATGCTGAGGAGTTGGTCTTTTCTTGGCTCGGTGTTAAGTCAGAGCCAGCTCTAACTAATGGGCAAGTGAGCTGCCTGAGTAAACCCTGACCCCTCCTCTGCAGCTGACAGAGGTGAGACAGAACACCATGACCCACCAGCCCTGCTCTCTGTTTCATGTACAGCTGATGCCATTTTCCCTTTTCTGCTGCAAAAGGATGTTTTTAACACCTGAGAGGCATAAGAGAAATGAGAACTGTTTGTCCCAGTGCTGAGATGCTGTTGAGGACCTGCTGGCTGCTGCTGTGCCTGGCTGCAGTGACAGACTCTCTGCTCCCCAGCAAACTCCCAGCCTTGTTTGTACTGTTAAATCTGTGATGGTGTGAGCAGAGGAAATGGGTTCTTTGTGTGCCTAAAACCAGGTGTCCATTAAAACATGGCTGTGGGATGGGTTCACCAGGTGGCCATCCATGGGGACATGGGACCCCCATCTGGGCTCTGCTCACCCCATCCCTACACACACAGACACTGGTCTCCAAAACCTGCTTCTTTAGGGCTGACATTACCAGCTTCCCACGAGGTCACTGGGGGTGAAGTCACCACCAGCAGAGTTAAAAAGCCTTTTTGGAGGTAAATAAAGCCCCAAACTCTCCTATTCTTTTAAAGAAGCTGCCTCCCACGTGTGACCTTGGGGTGTGTGTTGATGGGAGCCTGCCGCAAGGGTTTAGTCTGAAAACAAATCCCCTCTCCCTCTGCCTTTCTCCCCGAAATGGGAGCTGTCATCATCCTGCTCAATCTTTTAAGTCAGCCTGAATGCTGATTGTCTCCCTTCACTAAAAGGAAAGAGTCTGGGATGCTGCATGAGGCTGTGGCTCTGTTTTAAGGTGTGCTCTCACTTGCTCTTTGGTCTCCTCTGTCATGTAACTCCAGTGAAGGTGCATTCCTGATGAAAGGTTTATTTTAGTGAAAGTGGGGCAGATGATGGCAGGGCCTGCAGGTCTGTGAACAGACTGGTTGCTGAGGTCCCTGGAGTCTCTTGGAGTGGGCAGTTGTTGGTAGGGAGGGGAGGAAGGACAGGCACCCAGGGTGGCTGCAGGTCCCCTGTGCTCTGTGGGTGAGAGGAGCCCTGGGGGTCACCCCTCTTCTCATGGATGAGAGCGTGGCTGTGGGGTAGATGAGGGTGAGGCAGGCAGAAATCGGGTTCTTGCTGCTCCCTGATAGAAAACACAACCATGAAACTGCTTGAAATACCCAACATAAGTAACGCACCCACCAGCAGCTGCCAGAAAGCTTTTGGGGATGGACCAGCACAGGGATGTTCTCTGTGGAGCCCTGGCTTGAGAGCATTGGGCTGATTCAGTGGGAAGATGATATACCCCAGGTGAAACATAATCCCTCTGCCAGGGATGGAATAAGCTCTCACAGCGGGTACTTTCCCTGCTGACTGTGGTCTTTTCCCTTTTTGGCCCGGACCAAAGCCTGCTTGACAGGGACACCTTTAAGCAAGTCAGCCAAAGGATGGTGGGGAAGAGAAGGTAAACATGGTGGGCTGTGATACAAAATATCTGTTTGGCCGGTTTGGGTCAGCTGTTCTGGCCATGCTCCTTCCCAATTTCCCATACCTCTCCTCACTGGCAGAGCATGGGAAATGGAGAAGTTCTTGACTCAGAGTAAGCCCCACTTAGCAACAATTAAACATCAGTGTGTTATCAACATTATTCTCTAAATTACTAAGTACAAAACACAGAACTTTATCATCTACTAGGAAGAAAAATAACTCCATACCAATCAAAACCAGTTGCTGTCTGGAGTTAAACCATGACACTCAGGTGAAGAAAAATCCCTCTGCCAGGGATGAAATAAGCTCTCACAGCAGGTAGATTTCTCTGCTGACTGTGGTCTTTTCCCTTCCTGGCCCCAGACCACAGCCTACTTGACAGGGACGTCTTTAACGGTGTCAGTCAAAGTGCAGTGGAGAAGAGAAGGCAAACAGGAAGAGCACAGTGGAAGGGCAAGTTTGAGTGACCTGATGACGGGGTGGGGACACAAATCATTGGAGCGTGGGTGAAATGAATGGCTCCAGCAATGAAATGCTCAGTCTTTCAGTGAACACGAGGAGGGAAAAAGTGTCTGGCTCCAGGACAATACCTGGCGACTTGTGTAGAGGAAGAGCTCTGGCACCAACCAATGCATGAAGCTGATGAGAAGTGATCTGGGCAGGTCATTCAGAAAATCTGGTTTGTTGGCCTGGGAAGGACATAATCACCTTGGGCTGATGTTATCTGGGAGGCTGTGTTGAGGAGGAGGCAGCAAAATGGGCGGGCAAGCAGGAGCCTCCGGCTCAAAGTCAAGCCTTGAGGTGCCAGGGAGGGGCGATGCTGGTGGGAGAGGGGGTTTGAGTCACCTGTGCTGGGGAGGGATGCAAGGCATTGGAGGAGCTGGCTGGGCTGAGTCTGCTTTAAGCTGGCTCGACTTTATCTCTGTCCTTTCTGATGCTGGGTGCAACAGTTTTCAGTTGTGTTTCTAAGCATGTTGTTTTAATATGGTTGGTAACTTGAATCTCCCTCCCCCCAAAAAATTTCATCAAAATCTGCAGTTTTTAAGAAAAGTTTCAATTTTTATCTGCATGCACGCCTTTGAAACTAGATGTTAACGTACCATAAATCCTGGCTGGGCAAGGGTGAGGCTCTGGGCTTCAACGTGCAGTGAGGTGGCCCCAAATCCCACAAGATCCCAAAATGTGAACCTCTATGGGAGCTAGGCATCTAGCTCCTGATAAATGGAGCTGAAGTGACTTTCCCAAAGGTTCTGGGGCACAAAAGGTGAAAGTCTCCAAATGTCCCAGCTGATGTTAAAGCACCAAAGCATCTTGTTCCTTCCTTAGCCTGCATTAACAGGCAACAAACTCATGGTACCTATGAGTATTAAACCTTGTTCATACTGGCTGGTTTAGCACTGAAATTGGTGTCTTTCTAAGTTAATCATAAAAATGTCTTGGTTTATTATTATTTTCCATGACATTCTTATTTTCAGTTGGCAACATCATGAATAGGAAGGACCTGCTGAATAAACAGCTATTGCCTTTCTTTGTGAAGAGATTATGTTTTGTTGTGCTTGCGAAAATGACTTCTGCTGCCATGTGTTGCCCTTTAAAAGCTAAAGAATAATAAATGAGCAAGAACAAACATCTCAGATACATTGGAAGGAAAAATCAGGTTTGGTATTGAGTGCGTCGTTCAATTTATTTTATGTTAATTTGATCTTTTTCTTTTTTATTTTGGTGTAGCCTGATTAGTTCCACATGTTTTCCCCTAAGGATTGGACAGTAAAACTGCTTGTCTGAGTCATCAACTAGATAAATAATTGGCAAATTCAAGGTCTCATCTCCTAAATCATTCCACAGTTGCTTGTGGCCCTCACAGAGCTCAGTTGCTTGTGTGCTCGAGTCAGCGGTTCAGTCCCCAGTCTGGGCTTTCACTGGTCCCAGGAGACCAACAAACCTCCGATTACGGGGCCTCACATCAGCTTGTCTTGGCACATCTGCTGCAAGAACGCAGGGAGCCGCTGGGATCCTGCGGTCAGGGCTGGTATTTACAGCCAGGGTGGAGGAGCCTTCCCAAAATGGGCACCCTGGAGTGCACACCTGGCAGCTGTGCCACCCCCTGCATGGGGCTGGGGCCATCTCCTGTGTGGAGGTGCTGGGGTGCCTCCTTCTCACTGGGGTTCCTGAGCCTGCAGCTCGGGAGGTGCTGACCTGCCACACAGGCATGCCTGGGGATGCCACACTGACCTCTGTGATTTAACAGGCTGATCCCAAAATGGGCTATCCCAGCATCCTTATCTTCTCCAAAGGCAGGTATCAGCCCCGGGTCCGGCTGGCCTAAATATAACCCCACTCATGGATCCTGCAGAGAACCCATGAGATGGGAAATGAGAACATGAGTACAGCCCCTGGGATGCAGCCATGTGCGAGCACCAAGAGATTTGAGATGGACACATAGCTGCTTCTTCATATGTAGTGGTTGTCTGGTTTCTGAGAGAAGAATGAGTCCCTCTACTTGAGTAAGAGAGATGTTGGGCTTCTGTTCTTCTGTCCCTGTGGGTTATTTCTGGCTTGGATTATTTTTTTTTTTTAAGGGATGCCACTTGCGTCTAGTGGGAATCATATCCAAAGTGCAACACTATCACGGTTGGGGAAGTTGTGCTGCTGTCCCGGGGATGTTAAAGGAGCTGAACTGGATGGTCCCTTGTCTGGCTATGTTGTTTTTGTTGGTTTGTTTTGGGGGAGGGAGCATGATTGCAGTTTAAAATGAAAGAAAGTGCCAAATGTAGAATGAGAGACAGCTCAGTGGTGATCTCTGAGCTTAAGGAAAAACAGTGTAAATCTGGAACAGGCCCATAGTCTTCAGAGTGAGCTCCAGGCTTCTTAGCAGGAGAGTCACAGTTTCTGCTGAATTGGAAAAATAAAGCAGCCCAAGTGCCTCTTGTGAGAGGTCCTGGCCCCTTGGCTCGAGTCAGGCGTGTTTGGAGCAAACCTGATGCCTTCAAAGGGAAGCAACTGAGCCCCAAGGAGATCACTGGGGATGCTGGGCATGGGGGATGCAGAGCCCTCCCCTCCTTTGGATGGTGCCAAGGAGTTAAAGGAAGTGAAGCTGAAGGAGAATGAGTGGATTATGCTGTGCTGGAAAAAAAGGTCACCCTAACACACTGCAATGTGTGACAGTGACACCTGTGAAAGTTAAATTGGCTCATTGAGTTAAAGCTGAGCAAACCTGTGTGGTTTTTCGTACTTGTCCCCATCAGGATTTTAGCTACCTTGGCTTTTGTGGTGGCAGTTTTGGATGTGGGCATCCAGAACCCACTCAAGTCCTCCTTTGGCCAGTGTCTGGTTTGGATGCTGGGTGTGGGCACTGCTGGCAATGTGGACACCTGCTTGCCTGGGGAGGTGACCCAGATCTTGTGGTGGTGCTAAGCAGGAAATCAGAGCTTTCTCCTCTGTAATGCCTACATTATCCCAATTAAAACAATGATGAGGACCTTGATGGACACCTTCCTGCAGGGATTAACCTCTGGTCTGTGGTGGCCTGTCTTTGGTCCTCTCCTTGCTTCCCCTGTTTTTCCAGGAAGCAAATTGGTTGTGCAGCTGAGAGCTTTCTTTTTGTAGGTTTCACTTTCTTTTTTATTATCAAGATCTTGCTGCTTGGGGAATGGTTTCCTAAGAGAGCACTCTGTGTGACTGTGTACAGCATGTACCATGAGATGTCAGCACGGGGCTGGGGTGGAGAACTTCGCCCCAGTCCTGGAGTTGCCTGGGTGCTCCCAAGAGCTCATCAGCCACTCTGTGCCAGGGAAAAGGAGCTGAGTCAGCCCCTTTCATGGATATTTCCCATGCAAATGATGAACTACCCTGGCAAGACAACTTGGAGACAGCCACCAAGTCTCATTTTCTTCCCTAATCATTATCTTATACTTAATATAAACTTTCTTCCTTCTCCCCACCCTTCTTAGCATTTGAATTTGGGTCTAGGTCTAGCTTTTCAAGAGAACAGCTCTCCTCTCTATCGGCTGCTTTGGCCCTTCTCATCCTCCTCTTCCAGCTCAGGAAAAACTGGAGTGGTTCTTCTTTTGATTCTAGAGGGTCCCTCCATGTACAGTGAATATTTGGTGGTGCAGAAGAGTAAAAAAGCAGCAGAGGACTGGAAGAAGCAATTTGGCAGTCAGTGCAACTGGCTGGCTTGAATTATGTGTTAAAGTTTTGCCAGTTGTCAGTGTGTTGAGCATTTTGTTTCATTATAAGATTTCAGGAGTCCCAATACAGATTCTTGATATTTTGTTTTCTTAGATTTGTGTGGTTTTTCTGTTGTAGAAAGAAAACTCGCCCAGCAATTTGCTGCACACATTTATACGCTTTTTAAAAATGTACAGTTGAAACAAGCATCTGAAATCATTCTGCTCCCTCTGAGAGCAACATCTGTAAAACCTTAATGTTGGAAGGAGGCAGGAACCAAGAGATTTATAACCCCCTGCTGAAATATTGGAACAACCTTATTTCCCAGCAATTAGCTTTGCTCAAAACATTTTTGTTTCCTATTAGAAGCAATCTACTAACATTTACATTGATGTGTTTAATAGTTGTTGGCCATCTCTGAATTCAAGCAGGCAAGGCAGGAGGAGAGGGAAGGAACATGCTTTGTGAACCGTGAGAGTATTTATGTTGCACTGTGTGTTGTGTGTGTCGATAGTGGTGAAAACGTCCGTCGTGCTCTGCTCCAGAATGGGAATGACATCCTTTGGGAAAGGGAAGAGAACCGGTATTTGGCCAAAGCTTCTCTACCACTGCTGCATATCAAGACCAGCCCCAGCAATTGCTGGAGAGTGGATCTTGATTCAGCTGCAACCCCTGAAGAGTGGAGAGGCGAGGGAAGAAGGGGAAGGAGCAGCACCGACGTGCAAGATGCTGTAGGAATGAGTAAGGTCAAATGGTGAGGAGTTAGGCTGAGGAATGGGTGAATGAATGGATCATTTCCCTTCTTCAGTGGATGCACTGATTTGCAGCAGAGACAGCAGCTCCTGAGATCTCTCTGGGGCCTTCAGCAAGAAGTAGATTTTTGAATAGGTGGCTGAGTTTGGGTTTGTTTGGGGGTTTTTTGTTATTTTTTTTTAGCGTGTTGAGAACATGATGTAATGGGATGAGACGGAGATTCAGATATTTCAGGTTGAGTTGCAATGTGAGGAATGCCTCATGTCTGGGTGCACTGATGGCCTGGGTTGGAAGTGGCAGCAAATACTGTGGCAGCATTGTTTTGTAGGAGCAGAGGAAAGAAATGCCTATTTTCTCCTTGGCTTTGAGATCAGGAAGATTAATGTGTATCTAGATGAGGTCCTGAGTGGATCTGAAAAAGATGAATTGTTTAATTGTTGAAAAAATGCAATTTTAGGGATGTTGAAACAAAGTTGAACTTGAAATATTGGGGATGCTTAAGGACAATGCCTTGTGTCTTTGTTTTGAAATTAACGTGCCTTGAAAATGGAAAGAACATAAAAATTTCAATTTAGGATATTGTTAACTGGCTGTGGGATGTCCCGGTGAGGGGCAGCATGGAAGAGAAGATTCTTGGGGAAATGCCATGGCCCTGCAGGTGATGGATGATCACCCTCGGCATTCCACAGGCTTTTGTTGTCTTTGCTTTCCGGAGGTTTCCTTCACCATGAGATATCATTTTAGAAGTTTGCTCCAGCATGGGCGGCAGATGGTGCCAACTCAATTTTGCTGAAGTCATAGATGATTCACTCACTTTGGCTGAAAATGAGCTTTTCCTGGCCCAGTTGCTCTTCCAGCTATGCCTCAGTTCCCCATCCCTCAGGCTGTGTGGCTGTAAGTGTTTTATAAGGCTGAGTGTTTAGCTGGATACCCAAATGGTCTGGGTTAAAAACTAATCCCTTTTGGAGGTGTGGCAGTGAACTGTAGCCTGGAGCTGCAGTTAGGATGGTAACCTCTCAGTCTGGCTCTGCTTTGGGAGCCAAGGCTTTGCAGAGTTGTGTGTGAATATTTCATCATTCAGATGATCTCTCTCCATAAATCATCCTGGTGGCCAGTTGCTTCCTCAGTCACGGATGTGCTGACAGAGGTACTTACTAGCAAAACCAGAGGTGAAGAGGGTTTTCTGACAGCCTTGGGCAGCAAAGGTATGTGCCTCAAAGTGGCAATGGTTACCTGCCCCCTCTACTGCCCTGGGGACACTGGTTGGGTTCTCAGTGGGGTTTGGGACACCTCTGCTGCATCTGATTGGTGTGGGGGTGAGGGTTGATCTCTCTCTTTGTGGTATCACATCCAAGTCCACCTGGCCCCTTAGTCCTCATGGATGGCTGGAGCATGAAAACACAAGCTGATGACTGAGACCTCAAACCTCCACTGATGTGTAGAGGCACCAGGGGCTGAGATGAAGCCGCCTCTCCTGCTCTTTGCCACAGCCTGCTGCAGAGGGAGGGTGCTGCTGTCACTCGTCGGCCTGTCTCACTCCAGGCATTCCTGGCGCGAGTCTGTTCAGGTTTACCTCTTTGTGCAGTGTCTGGTAATTCCTCCTCTGAGGAGTTTATTTGTCTTTGCTTTTTTCTTTCTGAGAGGCTGGAGCAACTCTGCTCCCCATCCTCCCCTCCTGAGACACAGCCTGAAAAATTACCCTCCTCTTCAGCTGCAGACAGGGTCCCTGGCACATGCCTTGGGCTGTCCTGGACAGTCCCTGCAGCAGCACAAAAACTTATTTAAGCACTGGCAGGAGAAACGCTGTGGCTGAACACCAAGGGGGAGAAGAAGGGCTGTTCAGGAATCCTGTTGGTTCCCCAGCAAGGGATAAACTGGCCATGGATTAACTTTTGCTTTAAGCATCAGAAGGTGAAGAGCTAAAGCCTACATTAATACAGGATTTGGTGAGAGACAAAAACTCAAATGAGTTTTATGGTAGATCTTGGTGTTTTTCTGGAAGGGACAAGTTGCCTTAAGAGCCTCTTTAACTTATCTTTCCCTGTGGAATTATTTCCATAATATCCACCCCACAGAGACTACTTGCCCCCTTAAACAGTGTTGTGGGTAGAGGAGCACCGGGAAGGCTTTTTTCCCTCCTTACCACATCTGTACACCCCCTTTCATCCCCCAGACTGTGAGTGTTGTCCCTGTGCTGTGCTGCTGCTACCCCAAGGGCAGTGGGAGGAACAAGCCAAGGTTGGATTGGACTCTGGCAACTTGTTTGGTTTGGATCTTGTTCCCAGAGCATCATCTGGTCACAAGTGATGTGTGTAGCTGGGAGAAAGGATGCAGAGATGCAAACTGCTCCCCACTCTTAAATAGCTGGAAGTATTTGGGAAAAATGATGTGTTCATCTCACACATGGCACCAAGGACTCACCCCATGCAAAACTGTTTTGCTTGCAGCTGCCTGGGACGGCTTCCACATGTTCCCCCCTTGAAATGGAGGGTGCCCTGCCTTTCTCCTCATCTGCTGGACAAAGAGGCTTTTCAGCAGTGGAGATGCCTTAATTCAACAGGGTGTTTTAACTGAAGGATGTTGCTCTGTGCTTTGGGTGTTCTTTTGTGCCAGAAACTGTCACACAATGTGTGGGAAAGTCCCCTTTCCCTTTTCCTGAAGGACAGGTTTCTTTTCACCTCCCAGCTGCAGGCAGGCTCAGCACACAGATTTATTTGGGGCCAGGGATGTGTGTGTGCATGTGTTTATTTAATTTTTTTTTTTGAAAGAACAATGTTGTGGCGGCTGACAGCTAATCCTAAATTTGGGATACCTGACATGGTAATGAGAAAACAAACTTTCCTGCACTTAAAATGAGTGACAGGTCAGGTTTGGCCCCAGCAACCTTCAGAACTGGTTTGACCTTGCAACCAGACCTCCTGGGCTGACTGACAGCTTTTTACAGCCGCATTTAGGGCTGAGCTGACCTTGTTTATCTGGGGATTCACCTGGGAGACAGCAGACGTGTCCAGGGATATTAAGTCTCCAGCTGAAAATGTTTGCTCAGGTATTAGGGGGAGAGTTAATTTAGGCTGAATACCTCCTATGTGGCACCAGCCACTGCTCTGAGGGACACTGTGCCCCCTGGCCGATGACAGTCGGTTTAGACTTTCTTTAGAAAGTGGAGTCTCCTTTGAGTGGAGCAATGCAGAGCCCTTCAACTTGCTCTGAATTCCCCTAGTCCGTAGTGTGCCATCCCTCCTTGCAGATGGAACCCGTCTCTGGTGTTGTTGGGAATATTTTATTTAGTTATATCCTTCCCATTTCCCCTGCTGGTATTCCCCGGTATCACCCCCTGCATTTCTTCTGCTCAGGTTTCACCTCAGCCCTCCTTCTCCCCTCACAGTACTTGTTTGGGAATGTTAGGGTAATTGTTTGCTCACTGTATTGCATATTTCCACCTTGGCACTGGATTTTTGGTCCCCAGCCAAGGAAAGAAGTTAAAATGCCTGTCTAGTGTGAGAGAAGACAACCTTGTCAGGATTCCCCATAAGCATCAGAAACTGGAATCTTCAGGGAGGAAGGCTTTAAAGCAGATTCCTCTGCAGTTTGTGGAGGCAAGGGTTGCTTTTCTTTGACTGTCATAGTTCCACAAAAATTTTGAGACCAGATAGGAGAATTTGAAATCTCTCATTACAGGCTTGACTCCACTCAAATATCACACGATGTGCCGAAGTCTAAAGTTTGCTGCTGCTCTGCCAAGGGACAGCCAGCAGCCAGCCGTGGAGCCTCCTGTGTGTGCACCACACCAGAGCTGTGTCCCTTTCCTCTGCATTGTTTCTGTCTAGCCCAGGGTCTCAGTTCCCCAAGGAGCCTCTGCTGAGGTCCCCACTGTCCCCAGGTAGAGAAGGGAGGAAGGCACAGATGAAAAGCTCCCAAGGAGGAGTAGGATGTGGTGGTGCATCCCACAACTGGAGAAAGAGCAAGAAGCTCACTGAGTTATGCAGGTGCCCCAAATCCTGAATATTTGTTTCTATTTCTGACCCACCCTGCTTTGCCTTCCTCTGCATCAAGGTCTGGCAAGTCTCTAAAGGCAGCAAGTTCATATGGGCAAGAAAAGCCCTCTGTACCAGCCTGGGAAGGATGTCCACACTAACTGGTGTTTCTGCACAATGCTCTTGGGAGCTGGTGGGGAAACATAAGCTGAAAGTGCCCTCTGGATATGTGGATCCCTCATCCACAGCATGAGCACTGCTGTGGGTCCCTCCTGAATCAGTCCACCCTCAGTAATGAGTTCAGCAAAGAGGGGAAGCATGCAGCAGTTTGGCCTGGAGGGCTGGAAATGTGGCTGCTGCAGCGTGAAGCCTCCCTGTGCTGGGGGAGGCTGGGATCCCACTGCTGAGCTATTTATTTAAGAAAAAAAATATTATCATTTCAGGCGTTGGCAGCATGGGATGTATCAGCCATTGTATCAAAGATGTGGTTTTAATGCACTTTCCTCCGCTTAAATGCTATTTGCCTTCTCCTTCAGGCAATTGAATTTAAGAAAACTCTGGTTGCCCAGGTTTTGTTGAACAAATTGGTCCCTGCACACACAATTCCCAGGAGGAGCCAGCTCTGCAGAAACTCTGGGAGCTGTCACTTCAGTGCATGGCTGGGATGGGCTGAACGGATTACCCAGCTCTGCATCGTCTGCTCTTTTATCTGTCTCAAAGCAAAGGGAAGCCAGGAATAACCCCTCGGGGTTCCTCTGAGCCTGGCGGTTTCTGGAGCCCGCGGTCCGATGACTGTTATTGTAGCTAAAGGTGTTTAACCCCAATTGATTTTGACAAGCCCTATTAGCGAATCCCACAATTACTTATTGGGTTTGGAGAGGAACGTTGTCGATTTAAGGCTGGATGCTCTAACCTGAGTGCTGCTGACAGGATGCCATAGGTACCAAAGCTGTTTCTGCAGGAACTGATTGAAAAACTCCCCGTCAATCTTTGGGGCCAAATTCTGGCCCTTGCCCAGGGCCCAGCAGCTCTCCAGGGGTATCAGAGTCAGCCCCAAAAATAACGGGTTGGAATAAGATGTATGAAGCCTCCTATTCTGCAAAGTACAGAGCATTGCTGGGCTGGGCTTAAATAATCCTTGTTTGCAGCACAGCTGCCTGCATCCCAGTCCTAGGGAATGGTGCAGGAGCCATGGGACCTGGTGCAAAGCATAGGAGAGTCCCTGGAAAGCTGCCCAGAACAGGCCGAGGGTTGTTTCTGCTCCCCTTCAGACCTGACCTCTCCCCCAGCTCAGTCCCCACTTGTGGAGAAGGGAGCTGAGGGTGTCTGGTACCTGTGGCTGCACGAGCAGAGGGAGACTGCTCAGCATCTTTGCACACTTGGGCCCAATGTTTATCCCATGGGATTGAGTTCAGAGCCCCAAAGCCCTGCAGGCTGGAGCCGCTGCTGGGCAGGCAGAGAAACTGCATGGAGACTTGTGTCTGAGAAATATCAAGTGATGAGTTCTCTGAGGCTTGTATCCCAAAGATGCCTGAGACCATTTGGATGTGAATGGGAGTTTTGTGCCTGAGTAATCTCAGAGGATCTGGGCTTAACAGCATTGCTGAATTTCTGGTTTTAAATTTTTTTTAATATATAATGCAGCAACTGGGGAAATAAAAGCATGATCTAAGGAAGGAAATCAGTGCATTAGCCCAATATTTTAATGGAGCACTATTGCTCTACAGGTCAGGTGTAGGTGTTTGTAGGTGGCAGGCAGCAGCCTGCTCGTCACCCATCCTGGGGCACAGAAATGTGGGCGTCACACGGGCGAGTGCGGTTTTGCCCAGACATTGCTTTCGGGCAGCAGAGCAAGCAGCCTCTTGGAAGCCCTGCAAGTTTCACACTTGCTTTTGCTTCTCCGTTGCTTGGGGAGAGGAGAGACCCGCTCAGGGAAAACAAACAGCCGGCATCGGCTGCCTGGCCGGGGCTGGAGCGAGCGCCTGGAGCTGCCGTGAGACTGCACCGAGCCCTCCGGGAGGTTTTGTAACAAACACCTTGTAAAACGCAAATATTTGAATAGCCACGTTCACGGCTAATGTGCCAGGCCGAGGAACAACTGCTTATGCTTTCTGCTGGTTGTTTGAAACTTAAAGGGTGAACTTAAGGATTTTCCAGAGACAAAAGCGTTGAATACAGCATTTACATACTCATCCTGCAGTTAGTGGACAGGATTATGAGCCATTTATTTAACGAAGAGAGCCTAGTTAATCAGCAGTCTATTTATTGTTTCTTCATCATTTGGCAGTAATTCATAGCCATGTCTTGTTTTTCATTATGGGCACAATTGCACTAAGTGTGCTTGCTCCCCATGTATCATTTCTGAAATTTATTTTCCCTTTGAAAATTGCTCATATTCTTAAATAAAGGACCACATTTAAATGGAAAATATTTATTTCAGATGACTGCCTTCAAAAGAACCAGTTCCTTGCCCTGTTTTGGGTTATTAAATGATTTTGTTTGTTTTATTGCAGGCTTTTTTAGCTCAGCCTCCGGAAACATGAGCAACAGAGGAGGCGGCTGTAGGTGTTGGAAAGCACTTGGGGTCAGCTTTGGTCATCGATGTCCTGTGTAACTGGGTCAAGTCACTGGATGCCTAAAGGTAAGGAGGATTTTTATGCTGATTTTGGGGCTATTATTAGTTAGCTGGCCAAGTGTCTCTGGTCTCTCTGCCTACCTGTGGGGTGTGAAGAAAGGCTGAAGGAGCTCCCAGCCTCACCAGCTTGCTCTTGACTCTGGTGGGGTCCAAGCCTAACTGAAGGGACTCCTTGGGAGGAGGGCTGGAGTTCATTGACCTCGGTCACAGGCGATCTCATGTCCCAACCTGCCTGGCTGGCATTGTGATTTTCACCTGGAGATCCCGAACCACCGAGGTGCTTTTATCCTTCCACGGGCACAGAAGTCATTCCTCCTTCTCCAGGTGCTTGTCTGACCTCAGGACTTTTGATTTCCAGTTGTGTGAGGAGAATGGGGCTTTGCCTGTTCCCACTGGCAGGCAGAGAGCTGAGGCAGCAGCATGGCCAGGGAGCCATTCCTGGCATGGTCAGTGCCAGTGTGAATCAGGCCATAGTGACCTGCAAAGCCTTGTCCTGAGTATTATCTCTTCTCCCACCAACTGCAATATTCAGGGGAATGATGATATCAGTGAGAAAACCCTTGGTGATGGCTGGGAGAGAAACAAATTACTTTCCCACTAGGAAAAGGTCATCTGTGAAATTTCATGGACAGTCTCCCCCACTTGTTAAACACCCCCTTCACTTGGCTTTTTTTTTTTTAATTTTATTTTTTTTTATGTGTGTAATTGCGTGTCAGACCAAGTGCACTCAATGTGAGCAGGGTCTGATACAAGGAGGGTGAAATGAGATAATCCATGTTTTCATCATCCATAGGCCTCTCTTTTCACGGGCCGTGGGCCGTACTTTATTAGGCTGAGCAGCTCTGGGCCTGCAAGAAAGAGGAGCCCTTTCTCATCCCGATGAGAATAGTGCAGTGAATGGATTCCAAGTGTTTACTCAGCATTTGTCTCGTGGTTTATCAAAGGAATGAGGAGGAGGTGCCGACAGACCTTTTGTCCTGCTGATGTGTTATGACAATGTTCCATGAATATGCAGAATGGCAGAAGGGATTAGAGCCAGTACAATTCCCCTCCGGCGCTTTTTTTTTTCTTTTTCTGTCTTTTTTTTTTTTTTTTTTTTTTTTTTTTTTTTTTTTGCCTGGGATGTTCAGGGGTTTAAGAGTGACCTGCTCACAGTCAGGGCACTAAACATCAGATTTTCCTGCAGATAGGGGTGTAAAAATCCCACACTTGTCCAAAGCTGTTAGCATCTGACTTGAAGGTTGGGCTGTCTTAGTCACTTGCTGCTCTTTATGAAATTTCAGCTGGCAGGAACTGCCTGGCTGAAAGCTTTGTGCTTTGGGAGACATGGAGATATTGGGGCATAATTAAAACTTGAGTCAATCAGTGACACGTGAAGCCCAGGGCCAGTGGGGATGTGACCGCTGCTCTCTGCTCTGCTGCTGTTGGTGTAGGCTGGCAGTGGTACTTTGCTGTGTTCTCCTGCTGCTTCCCAGAGTCCTGGCCCAGGAGTTTGGGTGTGATTCAGTAAACAGTGCTGACATCAGGCATCTTCATGTGCTGTTTTAGACGGACAGGTTAATGAGATAACCCTTGTACACACCTCCGAGGTGATGAATGTTATCTCTGTTTCCAGGATGGGGAAACTGCAGTGGGATGGTGGGAGCAGACACATGGTTCCACAGGTGTAATTCCAGCCTTTGGTGTTACTGACTCCTCATCTTGAGGTAACTCTGCTCAACCATGGCCAGCAGGTATCTGCTGGTGGTGTGGTTTTTTAGGTGCAATTATTCAAAATTTCCCATAGGGAGGGATGACTCTCCATTGGTTTCCTACATCCCAAGAATCTTTTCTGCCCTGCTGCTTAAGTGGTCTGGTGGGGGGAACTCCCCAGATGCATAAGGGGAATGATGAAGTTGTGTCCATGTTGGGTCTTACCCTGGGAAAAAGGGTGTGGGTCGTGCTCTAAAAATCATGGTCTGATTCTTCTCTTGTTGAAGCCAACAGACCAAGTCATTGCTGAGAGCTGTTGAATCCACCTCAAATCCCCCTTACCTCAACCAGAAAGTTGAAACTGACCTGTTCCACCACTGCCATGTATGTGTAAACTGATTGTTCGGGCCCTTCTAGCATGTCCTGCCTTTGTTTGGGATTTTGGTTGCTCTGTGGAGTATCTGGAAGACATTTGGTCTGAATCAGAAGGGAGGTGAGACATAGTCTGCTCTCTCTCATTGAGCCCATGGGAATCACCCTGGCTGTGATGACCACAATATCTGCTGTGGGGACATCCAGTGAAGACCACTGGGGAGAAAGTGCTGTCATATCCTCCTGTGCAGGGATATTTGAGCAGTGATGCTTTGAAGGTGGTCAAGGACACCAGGCTGCTCTGTTCCTGCCCCCTTGGAATATGTGCTGCACAGAACTGGGGTCTGGATCCTGCACAGAGCATCCCACGGCAGGCTTAACCTGTGGCTGTGGCTGCCACTGTCTTTCCCTGGAATAGGTAGCAATGGGGGAGTTTCTTCACAAGCATCCACCTAAACAAGGCCTGTGAGACCCTCTGGGGCATCGAGTTTCTGTTTGCAGAATGAGGCGTTAGCCGAGCAGGGGGTTGGTGGGTTTGTAGTTTGAGTGTGTGTTGGGGAAAAAGAGAAGAGGCAGAGCCTCCTTGCGAGTCCTGGCACCGGCTGTGCAGAGGTACCTCCTGCTGCTGAGGCACGTTTGCTCTCCTTGCTGCTGTCCCTCTCCACCCGCCTGGGAACACAAGTAGTAATTAGGTTAATGGATTTTGATGCAGTGATCCCAAGCCCAGCTCTTGGCTGGTGGCCCCATGACAGCAGCTGGCAATGGCTCCTGCTGACGGAGGACGTGTGCTCTGATTTGCTCCCTGGGGAGCTTCTTGATTGGTCTGTGAGGGAAAAGTGACTGCCTATCTCCAGAGGCCAAGGGCCATTGTCCAGCCTGTGCTGACGTCCCTTCTGTGGGGTCTGCTCAGCACTGGGATGTGTTGATGATGCAGCTGATGCTGGGGGGACCTGAGGCACTTCAGGCTTAGCTCTTAGGCCAGCCAAATTCTGGACACTGGGTTAAAAGGTGAAAGAGCGTTTTACCCCATCCGCCAGCTCTTGCCACCATCAGCAACAGAGGATCTTCCTTTGACCTCTGGGGGTGTGCACAGAAGACCACAGATTCCATGTTGTCCTAGGCAATCTGGATTCCTCAGCTGTGTAAGGAGTAAAGAAAGCAAAACAATTAAATGGGAGCAAATCCTTCCCAGTCTGAGAAATCTGTGATGGAAACACGAGGGTTGGCAGCCCTGGGAGGGAGCACAGGACGTTTGGTCCCACGGAATGTTTACAGCACAGACACCCCACTGTTGAAGCAGCCTTCAGTTCTCTGCTCATCTTTTATCCTCTGGGATTATGTTGATGGCTGAAGGCTGCATCTGAGTCCCTTTTCCTTAAGGGTGGACTAAGCAGTGGAAGAACAAGCCAGAAGACACCAGCCTCTGGATTTTGTGGGTCTACAAGGCAAAGCCATTAGGACCCGTTTGACACCAGCTAATTCCATGGTGGAGGCTGCTGATCCCTCTGGTGGGATCTGCCATGCTGCTGGCTGCCCACCCTGGCACCCCATACCTCCTTCATCCCAGTGGATAAGTACGTATCTCAACCTCTGTGATGCTGTGCTGCTCACCTGGGACTTGAGACAGTGTCTCCTTCAATGTCCACACTGCCTGAATGTGTTTGGGCCTCCTAGGACTGCTTTTTGTTGCTGCTGATTTTTTATTTTTCTTTAGGAACTTTATGGCAGGATGTAAGTGCCCAGTTCTCGCTGGTTTGGATGGAAGCTGGATTCCTAACTTGCTTGAACAAACCTCTTCCAGACTCTTTATCCTGGAAAAATGATGACCAGATCCCATATTTTTTTTTTTTCCTCTTTGACCCAGTCCCAGGTTTGGCCCAAGTTTCCTCTGTCTCCCTCTGCCTCAGTTTCCCTCCCTGTGTGGTGAGGGGCAAGCTGTCCCTTTCTATTATTTTAGGTCTACAAAGATTTGCCCTGCCTGCTGAGAAAAACACAAGGCAAGAAAATTTGTGCAAAGTTTGTACACTCCATGTTTGGTGTAAAGAAAATGAATAATAGTCATTTCATTTCTTCCAAAGAAGGGTGTGTAGTGCAGCAAACTGACTGAGAAAGGGAAAGGAAGCAGCTGATGCTAAATTTTGTCTCCTAACTTGTTCTGGACCTGCATAAATCTGTATCAGCACCTCTATCTGCCTGTTATCTCCTGGAGACCTCCAGACGTTGTTTTCTAGTTGATGATTTTGTTATTTTGAAGAGGATTTCTTCCCAGTGCACTAAGGGATGGCACCTCCCTCCCAGCCTGGCCCCCACCATGAAGCTCTGCTCAGGTATTTAACTCAACATTTATTCTGCAAGGACAAAGCATGCCCTTGGTCATCCCTGGGAGAGAAATCCCTCCCTTCCCTGGACGTGTCAGCATCTCAGGTCTCAGTCATACATCACAGATGGCCTCCTCAACTCTGATGCTTCTCCTTAAGCCCATGAAATGGAGCAGGGAGAGAAGAATGTGAGATAAAGACTGAAGTTCTGGCTGCAGTGGAAAAATAAAGGTCTTCTGCTCATTTACCACAGGTTTTTCATTCAGAAAACTTGACCACAGGCTGTTACTCACCCATTTCTATTCAAAAGCTAAATCATGAAGGTTAAGCCACCAGCTCTATTCTACAGAATCACGAAAATCTTTTCCATGCAAACAAAAACTAAATGTATGCGATATATAACACTACGTATGGGGGGGAGAGCCTCCAGAGACACCAGCTGGATGCATCTGCAAAGTAAACGTAAGATTTTTGGTTCCATCAGAGAGTATTTGAATAGTGGTTGTGATGATGTCACTGCCTTGTTGCTTTGCTCCGGATAAGTCAGTCCTTCGTGCTCTACTTGCATGAAGAAATGGGCAAAATAATTTCTGACCTTCCCCAAGGGCGAACTCTATCGGACACTTTTAAAGGAGTTCTTATTTCTGATACCATGAGGTCCCCAATCCTTGCTCATGGGCCCTCCTTGATGCTCAGATGTGAAGGCAGAGCTATTCTGATGGTAAGGGAGGTCAGTATCTGTTTTTGCACCTGTCCTCTTGGGTAACCAGGATCCAAGCCAGGTCTCAAATCCAAATCCATCTCCCTCATTGTTTATACTCAAGGTGGCACTACCAGATGGATTTGCCCCCGTTGCTAACCTTCTAAATGAACCCTGAGACCACCACCTGGATGCTGCTCGCCTCCCTGCATCAAATACTGCCTGTGAGATGGAGATCCTCATCTCAGCTGGATCTGGGCACTCCAGTGCCCACAGAATTTCAGCAGTGGCAGATGGAAATGAATTCACTGAACCTCTGTGGATTCCCAAATTAAAGAAAGGCCTGTATTGATTCTCCCAGCCACAAGAAGCACCAGGCAGGGATGGTTTTGGCTGGAAGGAATGTGGGACAAATGCTGTGATTCACACTCGCCCAGTCTGATTGGAGTCTGAGTCATCTCTCTCCTGTTCTCACCAGGAAATCATGGGATGAACACCAGCCTGTCATGGCTGGAGGCTCTTTTCCTGCACCACGTGCACTTTGAAGTCATTTCACAGAATCTTAGGTTTTGGTCATTTGAGGAGTGGTCTCAAAGGCAGGTGAGGTTGTCAGAACCTCAGCCAGCTTCTCCACCAACACGGACAGGTGGTGAGCTCTTTCCATTTGGGACTAAAGGGCTGGCCAGTGGCCAGGGGTGAGGATCTTTGTTCTTCTTCCCCCCAGATCACCATCTCATGGCTTCATCTCTGTGTCCTGCTCCCTCCCCACCACCTCATGAGACCCTATTTCCTATGCAGCCTCCAGGCACCTGGTCCCACCAGCTTATGGGGTGCCCTGTACCTCCTGCTGAGGTTAGTGTTCCTTCCCAGAGGTGCCTGGCTGGGCTGGGGGGATTAGGGAGTCTTTGTTTCAAAAGCATTTTAAGTGGTGAGAAGAAAAACAACCCGCAGCTCGGGCTGCAGGCAGATCAGGCTGAAGGGACAAGAGGGGAAGGAAATTTTCATGACAGAGGTGTGCTCCTGGCCTGAGGGGAGGGAAAAGGCTGCTATGGTTGGAGTCAATGAAATCACTGCCGGCAGGAGCATTAAACAGAGGAAAAACTGAGCAGGTAGAGAGCCGGCAAGGTGGGATTTTAACCATCTGCCCAGGCTTGCAGCTAATTGGTCTGGTGGTTTTAAGGGAGCAGCAGATAACAAGGAAAAGGGAAAGTTTTGCAGTGAAGTCCTTGCCTGGGAACCCTGGTGTGCAGTATTTGGGGCAGCTGGGCATCAGCTCCTTGATTTCATTGACAAGCCTGAGCCTCAGCAGGCTTTGGGAGCTGGCGGGAGACAGGGTGTGGGCAGCAGGAAAGCCTTTCACATGGCAGCTAGGAAGTCCTGGGAAGAGGCAGAACTTCCAGTGCGGGGAAGGCTTGGGATAAGGTATGGGATCAGGGGGAGGGAAATGGTATGGCAATGCACAAAGCACTCCTGGCTGCAGTGGCCCTGTCCAGAATAAGTTTTCCTGCCAGTTTCTGTCCATTCTTGTGATCCTCAGGTGGATTTGTAGTGGTTTCAGGCACACCCAGTCTGCCAGGTTCTCCCATGGACCTGGCTGCCTATTTCTATAGTGAAAGCATTAAAATTTCTGGGCAGGGGTCAGAACCAGCCCTTTAGAATGACCTCTGCAGGGCAGAGAGCTTTAACCACCTACCTGGCATCCTCTAAACAAAGCCTGGAAAACTGGGTCAGTGGGCATCAGCGTTTTGTTGGCAAGGGACATACTTTAAGGAGAATTGGAGCTAGCTGGAAAGCAGGAGACTGTGGGTTTATAGAGTATTTAATACTGCTTTATGAAGCCAAATAATTAAATATTATTTACTAACCCCCACACTTTGCTCTTCTCAGTGTGTCGAAGCCACCCAGCAGGATGGCTGAGACACCAGGGAGAGGGACCAGCTCAGCCTGGCCCTTGTGCGTGGCCTTCTCTTAGGCTTGGGTTCTGGCCATGAGGTATGGATCTGGGGCAGAAATTTAAGGAGTATTTTGTTCCAGAAAGAGGGGAAAATGAAATATTTATTCACCCCAAATATTAGGGTTTGTATTGAGCAAAAAAAAGCAACAAAGTTCATAGAAGTGAAATCACCAAAACTCCATACCAGACTTTGTCTCCCATGGCTTTCAGTAGCTAAAGTCCCTTGGAATCTATTTTGTTTTCTTTCAAATTTAAACAAAAATATGCTTCTGGTAGGAATATTATTTTTGATAAACAGAAAACAAAAAAATGTTTTTCTTCCCATCCCCTTTTTTCTATAGAAATAAAAGAAAACTTAAAAATATTATATCAAAATTAATTTGAGGAAGAAAATCTGAACTGCTTGTAGTGGGAAAAAACCCAAAATTTGCCCCAAAAGATGAAGAATAGTTCAAAAGTCTCTTTCTCTAGAATTTTTTCCCTGCTGTTCCACAGTTTTTGTACTTTACCTATACTTTTTGTGAAGAAATATGATTTTGTCTGGACCTTGCTGCACAGTTGCCTACAAATACATGAGTGACTCGAAGAGTTAGTTCTCAGGAAGAATTTATTTGCTTTGGTTATCAGTTTCCTGCATCTTGAAGAAATGGAACAGCTCAGGAAGGCTGTTTGATTGTGGCTCCTTTGACCCCAGCCATTGCCTGGTGTCCTGGGCTGGTTTCTCCGTGGCTGCTGGTCCTGAGCAGCGTGGTGGCCCCACCCCTGCACGTGTGCTGGCTGTGGTCACAAGCCACAGAGTGGACCTCCAGGTCTGCTGTTTGCTCTCATTGCTGTTCTCCATCAGATGTTCCTCCCCTGAGAGTGGCACCCCATGAGGGAAATGTCCAAGGAGGAAAGGATTTCTCGCACACACCCTCAAGCTGTAGTCACCTCATTCAAATGTGCTGAGCTCTTACTTGGCTCTCCTTGGTGCTGCTGAGCAATAGGACGAGAGGCAATGAGTAGAAAACGACAGACAGGGAGCTCCAGCTGAACATGAGTAAGAACTTCTTTACTGTGTGAGTGATGGGGCACTGGAACAGGTTGCCCAGAGATGGAGCCTCCCTCACGAGAGATATCCAAGGACATTCCAGATGCAATCTGGTGCTCTGGGATGATTCTGCTTGGGCAGGGAGGTGGGACCAGAGGACCACTGTGGTCCCTTCCAGCCTGCCCCATTCCGTGGTTCTGTGGGCAATGTGATTCACCTTCTGGTGGAAAAGCCTTCCCACTGCACAGAGCAGCTGTGGTGGGAGGCTGCCTCGAGATTCTTCTGGGTGTCTCTATCTGGGAGTTTAGAGCATGGATGGATTCAGACATGGATATGCAGAGGGTGGGAATGTGCTCGAGTGTTATGTCAGGGCAGTGCTGCTCCTACAGTGTTCAGCCAAGGAAATGCCCAAATGTTTGTTTGTTGGTAAGGGATGGGGTAATTCAGGGCCATCCTAAGAGCACCATCAGCAGGTTTTATGTCATTGAAACATCCCCCAGGGGCCACTGCTGGCTCTGAGGCTGGATGATGCTTTGGACTGTTCTCTCTGGAATTTCTAGGGAGAGGAACCAGAGAAGTCCCTGCTCTCAGGGCTCCCACCCCCTCTTTTTCCTTGCACATCCCAGGGGGACTGAGAAACAGATGACTGCTTCATAGGTGATCACAGAGCTCTGGAAGCAGGGATGGTCCAAATGCAGCTGTGCCCAGTGCAGACATCCAGGCTACGGTTTTACTCAGGACAGGACAAAGCCACTGGTCTCTCAGCATGGCTGCATTAAAGATCATGCACCTCCTGCCCAGGTACCCCCATACTCCATGTGGTTTAGCAGAACATTTTTTTGTTCTGGGCTTAAAACAGAAGCTGGCTGTGGGTACACAGCCCCATTCCTCTGCAGTGAAGCATGTTCACCTGTGCTGTAAAGTGATTTTTTTTGTGCACAATCTTTCTAGAGGAGGCTGCAGCTCCAGTGCAAAGCAGTTCAGGAGCTGGAGGCTGAAATCACTCTGCGTACTCAGGATGAACTGATGCAGAAGGCCGCAGTAAATGTGATTTATTCCTTTCTCATCACCTCATTTTAAAGAGAGTTCCAGATCACACTTGTTTGGTAGCCACCTTTATTATTGTCTTCCACTTTTTAATAATAGATCTGGGCCAAGGAGCACCCTGAGTGAGAAAGCATATGTGGGAATCAGAGTCTGTGTGTTCTGGCCTTCCTTATTCCGTGCTAAAACACAGTTTCCTGCCTGTGCTCCTGCCCACCTCTGTCCTGCTGTTTTATCTGTCTGTCAGAGCTATTTTGACATCTGGGTCTTAACCCACTGAAGTTGACAGCAGTTTGAATGGTCCCGTCAGCTTTAAAGTGACTGCTCACCAGCTGGAGTCTGAGCCAGCCCACAGCCCCAGACAAGCCAGGGCTTCTCCCTCTGTGTGTAAAATGACATGAGATCAGGGCCTGGGACCATAAACACTTAAAGCAGTTGGGTCTTCATAGCCCAGTGTCCAGATGAGATGTCTCTTCCTTTGCTAGATGTGACCTCAGGTGCAGGCAGCTCCAGATCCAGCCATACTGTTGGGTTTTCTTTTTCAACTCATTTTCAGTTCTTAAGACTAATTAAAAGAAAAAAAAGGGAGAAAGTGAGTGATAAGTAAGGGCTGTTTGCTATGATTGAGAAAAGCTGTTCCTCTTTTGCTGTCCATAACCCTTTTCCCTCCCAAACCCATTCTTGCCAGATCAGAATACATTAAAATCCTCGCACCGACGTGAAAATCTCTCCAGCTAATGTTTGCAAAGCTAAAGGTTTCCATCTCCCCCAGGTGGGTAACTTTCTTTGTGCAGTCTGGACTGATCTTTAGTGACTCCCTTCTTGGATATCCATCCTGCCGCCCTCTCCAGTGAGTGGAAAAGTCAGATCCTCTGGCCGAAATTAACCACCTCCATTCAGATACTTGCTTGATTTAAGTGTGTGTGCTTCACGAGAAATATGAATCTTCTGTTCTTTTTCCCTTGGCTCTCACAAGGTGAATGAATGATCCCAGCCATGCCTTTCATTTACTTTCCTCCCTGAAGATCTGTGTCTGAAGAAAGGCACCTTTCTCCAAGGCTGTTTCACCCTTTTTCACCTGTTCGCTGTCCTCCAGCCAGTACCTACATTCCCATTATCCTCATTTGGCAGAATGGAAACTGAGGCAGTTAACGGCAACAGCACTGGTCTGTGTCAAACCAGGACTGGACCCATGATTGCCTGAGCCCTGGAGAATGGAGGAAGAGCCACAAATAGATGCAGGAAAAATAAATCACGAATAAAACCACATGCAGGCACAAGAAGGGGAATTAGCGTTGGTGGGAGATAAATCCACCATCCAGGTTAAAACCACTAGAAAATGCTTAAAGGAAAGGGCTGAAGACTCTTCTCCAAAAGGCTGGGTGGCTTTTTAGTTTAAAAAGGAAGGGAGGAGGATGATAGGACCCAATCAAGCTCATCTGCTTGCTTCAGTGGAAAAAGCCTTTCATTGTGCTCTGCTATTGGAAATACCTTCCAACAACTGACAAACTTGAAGGCTTCAAGTTCTACTCCAGCAGGACATATGAAGGGATCTGCCACTGCATCCATGGTAGACTTTTCCCTGTGTCTCCCCAGGCCAGGGATGTATAGCTATGCCTAAAGCTATGAGCTGGTTTTAAAAGTTCCTCCCGGCTTGTCCAGCCCACCCTTAAAGAGAGGCTCCCTGCCCTGGGCTGGGGTCTCCTTGGGCAGGCATTTGGCTTAGAGGTGACTCTCGGCAGCAGTGGGTGAGCACAGTGTGGAAGCTCACAGATTTTTTGGTGCTGCTAAAGCAGCCAGCAGCCCCTCAGCCCCGTTAGCGGCATTTACTGAGGATGGGAGGCTGCAGTTCTGCCCAGCCAACTCGCTCTGCAGAACTGAAGAGATCTTCCTGAAAGCCAGTAAGGAATTCTGAGACTGGTGCCTTCCTTCAGCTTCACACTCTCTGCAGCGATAGAGACCCTCATTTTCTCTATCCATCTCCAAAGTGCCGTCCCCATCCCACCTCTCTTGCCCTCATTGCAGGAGCTACCTCCGGGCAGCCCTGAGCTCTGCGGACGATTTCCCTTTCTCCTGGGAAAAAGAAAAAAAACTTTTCCCAGGATTTCCTTACCTAGGAGGTCTCACCAAGCTGCAAAGTAACTAAACTGACGGGCTTGGTTTCGGGGAGAGCCCCCGGCTCTTGCCGGTGCTGAGTTGCGGCCGCCTCTGAGCGCTTTTCACGGGGAAAAAGACAACGAAATCCGAGCGCAGGAGGCGTCCCGGCGGGAGGTTACCTGCTGTACTGCTGAGGGCTGGCGGAGGCACCAAACTTGCCCCGGGCTGGCCGTCGGGACTCGTTCTGTTTGGTTTTTCTCCTGGGAGGAAGCACCAGTTCCGAGCAAAGCGAAGCGCCGCGGAGAAGGGCCGGGAGGAGAGCCGGCCGCAGCGCTGGCCCCGGGACCCCGGGGGAGGGACCGCTCGGGGGCATGGCTATGGAAGGAACCCCAGGAGAGGCTGGGGGATTTAGTCGTGGGAGTCGGGACCCCTCCCCGGGGGCCTCCTCCTCCCGCCGGGGGAGAGGGGCC
>WEIT01015525.1:40220-67088 GCA_013389985.1 Dryoscopus gambensis | reverse complement strand
GGAAAAACCCTAAAAGCGTTCAATTTATAAGTAGCCACATTATGTTTATTTACTATTATATTAATTATTTTTTGCTAATACAAATATACCCCTGCAAAACAGGATCTCCTATTCCACCCACCCTTCCCAGTGTCGTGTTAGACTGGGGTCTAAGGGACTCTTGGAGAATTATTTCCTTCACTGTCTACAGTTACTCCCTGACTTAAAGACACAGGTTATTTGTGGATGTCTTCCACATATGCAATAATGATAGCCATGTATATACTGCAGAGATTTTTGGTTTATGTGGTCGTTTTGTTTATTAGCCTACCTTCCCAGGATTTATATTGAATTTCAGATCTTACATTCATTCAAGTAGCTACCATTTAATACCTCATTAAATGAATGCTTAGTAATGGCAGCATGTTAAGCCTATCCATCAGGCATTGCAGTATTGCAGGCAGAAGTCAGGGGCTTTCAGAGTTTTTCTGCTGGGTCTCCCCCATCTACTAACAGTTACATCCTGGGAAGCCAGGACAGATATGTGCCTCTGTTTTTGTTCTACTGATTCAAAAGAGCCAGTGACCATATATTTTAGAACACTGTTTTTATCTGAACCCTGAACTGCTGGTTTATGACAATTCACAGGAATAAAAATAGTCCAGGGCTGTTTCTAAATTGGCTTCTGGGTGGAATCTCATGTACAATTAGTCCAGTCTCTTGATGGATGCCCCTTGGTTAGCATGATCTATATTTATTGCTGGAAAGGATAATTAGTTAACATGTGTAATAGCTTTAAAGGTGCTTGGCATTATTAAAGTATATAGACTTAGAAAAATATGGAACTGATAGTAGTATAAAATGATACCAAACCTAAAATGTAGAATCTTGGCAATTACCTTATGGGTATGTAAACTGAATAAGCTGAAAATGAGATTAAACTGTTAGGGTGGTCTCTGCTTGCTGGAACCAAGCTTCCTGGCTCTTAATGACTTTGCCCTTTCCATAGTGCTGAGCAAGGTTTGCATCCTGCTGTTTCCTCTTGTGTTTCATTTATAATGACTTCAAGACTTATCTTTGTCACACTACACTTGGTTTCACTAGAAATACCTGTCAAAAAGCAAGCAGGACATGGGGGAAAAGCCCCACATTTGTACAGGCTGATATATTATACACAATTAAGATAATGCACTATGTGTTGGGAAGAGTTTTTTTCCAATGAACTCATTGACTTGATTTCTTTTAACATATTTTATTCAGATTTAATTTCTAAATAGGAAATCTTTTTCAGCTAAATCTTTATGACCTTTTAGTAAACCAAACACAAAGAGAAGGCTGTGCACTAAGCAACTGCTATAAGTAATCAACAGAAAGAAAGTACATATAGTACTTGTACAGATCCTTCAGTTACTCAGCGTAATTCAGGGTATGCGCACTTGATAATTTTGCAACAAAAATTGCTTTTATGGCCTATCTTCCAGATTTAACCTGCTACAGATGCTTCTGAGTATTTTCAGCTTCTGAGCACTCATTAACTCTAAAAACTCTGCTATTCAGGGAAACTAGTAACACCATCTTACCAGCACAGGAATTCAAATGCTACTGGAGAGTGACTGGAGACACAAGTCTGTAAATGACTTGAATATCAAATTCTCTTAACTTTTGCTTTATTCGTCTTCTAAGGCACAAAGAGAAACTTAGTTGTTGTTTTTATTTGCAGACAAAGGGGCATTTCACACTCTACCTTTGCCATCTGCTCTCCTGTTGCCTGTGATGGTGGGATAGCAGTACAGTACTAATCTGTGGCCCACTCTGAGTACCCTCTGGTTGAGGGTGGGCTAAGCCTGGAAGGACATGAATGAGCTTGAAAGTATCCATCAGAAAGAACACAAATGTGTGGTAGGTAGTGAGAGTGACTAAATACAAAATCTTTCACAAAAAGCTGAAGCTTTTTTGTACCAAAACTTGCTGCTGCTCCAGCAGGTAATTGCTACTCAAGTACAAAATCAGTTCATTAGAAGGAGCTCCTGGCTGAAAAACTTGATCTATGTCATACCAGAGATCAGACTGAATGACCCAAAAATCTCTCCCTCTAGCCAACAAAGCCAGGAAGCAATCAAAGAAAAAACCCACCACCAGCAGCAATAACAAAATTGGATCATTATCCAGTCATACACTGACTGAACTGGCACCTAATGGCAAACTGTCTCTGTCCTGTCCAACTTCTGAAGCTGCTTTTTGCAGCCAAAATGATCCACAACTTTAAGTGTGAATTGTGATTAATTTCAGCCACAGTTTTGTGGCTGTAACAGCTGTGGCTATAACATCTAGCAGAAGAATCAAATTCCTTTAATAACCTAACCCTACATTATCACCTTTTAATTGGATTCATCCATTAGAAAGACCCCAGCAAGAAGGATGGTCAAGAAGGAGGATGAAGCTGATGGCAACAGCCATAAACTGTACAGACCTTTCCTGCAGGGACACAGAAACCTCAAGACCCCCCAGACATCTGCTTTGAGCAGGCAGCTTTGTCGTGGACCTATCAGGACTGTAGATTAAAAAATTGTGGGTTTTTAAAATTGTATTTTATCCTCTACTCTGAAGAGGCTTTGTAAATGCTGGCCAGACATACATGGAGCTGTGCTACAGGTTAGAGGAAAAATGATTCCTGTGTTATAGACAATGCTGCTTGCAATATTAAGGTCACAGCACTCCAACACGATGCTGCTGCAGGGATGAACACGGCTCCGATGCACTGTGCTGTGCAGTGTCGCCCTCAATTAACTGAAGGCGCTTTGCCCCAGGGGCTGCCGATTCAGCTGTTTGCTGCAGCTCACACCGAATTAACACACAATGAAACCGAAAGGTTCTTCCAGGATGAACAGCCTGCTGATTCATCTGCAGTTGCACTGTGCTGCTGTACGCATTATCACATTTGATTTCATTTGTGCAGTGCTAATTGGGAAAAATACACTGTCAGGCCCTTGCTCTGGGGCACAAAAGATCAACAAAGCAAATTGCTGCTGCCTTTTGGGGCAATCAAAATACACCACGTAAGGTAAATTTGGAATGGCTTGCAGATGCTGCAGAGTAGGGAGCTCAAAAGGTTTTAATCCTTGTTTAGAACTTTGTGTATTTTGGGGGAAGGGGAGAGGGAACGTGACGGTTTTTTATCTGATTTGCACAAGCACATTGTCTGAAGGATTCCTTAATATACATAATCCTTTTCCCTTTCAATGTTCATACATTCCCCACTAATAAAAGAATAAGAAAGTCAGATCCATGTTCTAAGGGGCACTGTTTGCCAGAAGAAAAAGAGTTACTCAGATCATTAACCTGAGCAGTGAAAGCAGTTAAGTGGCATCTCATAAGCACCTATGAGGAGCTATCAAGCTGCCACCCTGGATTAAAAACTGAAGTTGTATTACTCATTTCTGTTCCAGTTCATACAGAAATAGGCTTATTTACTATGCAATTTGAAAATTACTTCGAGTTAATAATATGACATTCAAGAATTCTCAACAGTTGTGTTTAAACTGCTAAGACAATTTTCTTTTCTGGTACCTTTCTAAGTTTAGCAATGACAGCTGGAAAGACATGAATACAGCAGATCAAAGGATGAAACTTCCCTCTAAATTCTTGCTTTTTGGCAGCAAGTAAAATCTTAACTAATGAGAATTACTGGTAACTAAGATTCCCTTTTAAATAGTTTGTGATGAATTTCCAATAATATAAAATGAAAACGGACAAAATAAAATTCCATTAAAGATGCTGCATCTATTCAGCCAATAATGCTTTTGCCCTTCACACCATGTGACAGCAATTAATGAGTGTTTCTGTCACCTGCAGAATGCTGTGTGGGGGAACCTGTGGGCACACTTCTCTAAGCTCCCCCGCATCCACCCTCACCAGCTACAACAGTCAAAGGGTGGAGAAGTAACAAACACTAAAAAAAAAAGACATAAGATTCATAAGCATGTTTAAGGTTGCTCCTTAAGCTAAGACATTCCATTAATTTATCAGAGAAACAGGAAAAGATTTCAAAGGTCTGTTTCAGGATGTGCTATTTAAGATTGCCTTAACATCCCACATTTCTTAAAGGTCATTTTAAAAGGTCGGGTTTGGAATTCATGCAAATTTATTCCTTTTAGCTAAAACACAAAGTGTGACAGAAAGTCTTCATTTGTTGTTAGTAGTAGTGTTCTTGTAGTTAGATTGATCCAAATATTTATTCAGCGTTTATGTGGTAGCACATGTAATCACCTCATCAATGCCTTGTTCTCAACTATTAGTTCTTAAGCCTGCAAGATTCTAAATACCCTTCTCCCTAACTGAGATCCAGAATAAAGTCCCTCCTGGGTGGAGAGGAACACATGCATTTATGCAATTTTGTACCAGTTCTGTGGAGTCTTTCAAAATGTTAACTGGTAGTTACCAGTAATTCTCATCAGTTAAGACTACCAGCCCAGATTTTCATGGCAATGAGGATGTAATTTAACTTACATAAACAAACAAAACACACCATACAAACTGAATTTATTTAACTCATACAGTACAACAAGGAATATAAGAACTTTTGCTTTACATATGTATTTAAAATTCTTTTAAAGTATTTTAATTTTAAAACCTAACATTCAGTAAGAAAGTATACTATCAAAAGCCAAGCTTGAAAACCAGTCAGGAAGTATTTTTACTCTGTTTCTTCACAGATTGTCACATGGGAATGTTTAAAACCAATTTTTTTCTGCTTAAAAGTCAGAAAAAAACCCCTTTTCTGTAATTTCTTGTGTACACAGTTGCAAAGTGTTCCAGCTGCATTTGGGTAAGCATTATATTTTAAGATGACAAGAAATTGAAACTCAATCTTTTCCTGCTACTCAAAGTAATGCAAGCTTTGCCACAGGAATGCATTAAGAATAGTTCATCTACTTTGAGCTGGTGTTCTCAAAATGTTGTATGGGACATTTGCTCTGGCTAACTTCTTACATAATAAGAAATATGCTCATCAGAGCATAGTAAAGTGCTCTTTTAACTGTTTGATGAGCTGCTGTGTATCAACATGGCCTGGAAATGCTTCTTCAGATTTCTGAGCTGCTGTGTAACTCCTCTGAAGATCTCCAACCTGTAAGGAACACACAAACCAATTTTGAAAAGCCAAGTACTGCAGCGTTTGCATCATGTATTCTTTGCATTCTGTGCAGTACATTTCTGATGCTTGCAAATGTTTAAACACAGCTGGTCCTAAGAGTGAACGGAGTCAGTACAAAGACATTTGGATGCAGGATTATGTTGCACTTACATCAAGGGATGAGAAAGACAGAAACATGATTTTAATGGGAGGGATGCTTCACGACATCAACTTAACATATTCCATTTCATGCGACTTCTTGGAGAATGGACAAGGTACACACCCTGCCCAGTGCTTGAAGTAAGGAGGAATAAAAAATAGAATTTTTGTTTTTAAACTCCATAGAAGTGCTATTGCATATACAAGCAAAATACAACCCATCAGGCATCTGTAAAAATCACAACTCCATGTGATTTCCTGCTTCCTCACAGAGATGCACAACAGCACTGGAGAACTAATGGTGCTCCTCTGTTGCTTTTATAAGGAACTGTTTCCTACTTAGGGAACTTCATTTTTTTCCTAAATAGCCATCCTTTTTTGGAAGGATTAAAAGGAAAGCATCTCAGAAAGTGGGTACAGCAAAAAAGAATTCAAGTGTTTAGGAACACATCTAGTAAAAGTAATAACTCCTGAATGGAAAGGAAGGAGCTATGGACAGAGTCCTTTTTTGCCTGTGCATCACTCAACACAGAGCTTCAGCACAGCAAGAATTCTCTGAAGGAGAAGAACCCAAGGTCCTGGCCAGAGAAGTCATGTTTTGTAAACCATGGCCTTACACTAAATGGAAGGATTGCACCATCCCACTGCACCAGCACCTGGCTGATGGCTGTCTGTCTTCTGCCATAACCTATAAGGGTTCTTTGTGCAAAATCTATCTTTGCAGACTAGGATTTACTCCCTAATCATTAAGTAAAAAATACAATTATTCAACACCCTCTTGTGTTTCACAATGGAGAGGATACGCTTACAAATTAATGGGTTATTCTCTTCTTGATGCGTGTACTTCAGGATCTGTAGGAGTGGAGCTGCCCACACAACAGAGAACCATAACAGAATCATGATGGTGTAGGCACAACCAAAGCAGCAAATTTTTCTTATGAAAAACATAAGGACTTGTACCAGTTTCTCTTATTAAAGGAATGTTGGACACTGTAAATACAGTGTCTTAGACCCTCTGGATGAAAAAAACTATTAACAAAAAATTCAGAGGTTGTAAAGCTGAATAACAGACTTTCCTTTTGAGATCAGTAAGATATTATCAGTAAAGGATATTCTTTCTATCATTACTGATAAATCATATGATATTATTTCACTTCACATTCTGAAAACGCTTATTATTGTAAAGGCTGTAGATGGAATTGTTAAGAAATTGTTCATCTTCCAGGCATTTGAACAATTATAAAGTTACTTCATAGCCAGTTGGCCTCATTTATTCTCAAAAGCAAACACTGGAATGGCTACTTTGACACACTTCAGGGTATTAAAATGAAAATGTACTTTAGCATTTTCCTTGGGTTTAGACACTCTGTATTCTTTTGTGTTACCTATCTAGAATTCTCAGTAATAGCAATAAAAAACCACCTGCCTCACCAAGGCTCAATTTTTAGATTACAAGAACAGGATAATACATTACCTTCTCTGAGAGTATGGCGACATTGAAATGGGGCTCATACATGTGAGGTGCTAAAGATGAAGCAGTCTGCAGCAAAGCTCTTGCCTATGCAGAGAAATAAAAAAATAATATAGTGAAATCTGGGAGGGAGAGTAACAAGAATCTAATGCAATATTCATATTCTTGAAAGAAATCATCCTATGTTTTCTTTACTAAGTCTTTACTAAGAAAGCCATTTTCAACAAGGTTACACCAACAGTGTAGGCATAACACAGTCAGATAGCACTGAAATGAATAGAGACTTTTGGCTGAGTCATAAAAAGAATTATTGGGACATACTCAATTAAGCAATTCCATTTTAAACACTGAAGAGAATGTATCAAGTATATTAAATAAAACGCAAATTATTTAAAGAACACCCTGTTGTATTTATCTGTTGTCTCTGACAGCTCTGTCTTAAGCATCCCTGAAACCATAAATTGTATCATATAAATGACAGCTTTCAAACTCAAACATTTTAATAAGATCAGGGGATTTTTTCTCACTACAAAAATAGAGGCATAAAAAAGTAAAACAAACTAAGTATCAGAGTGTATGCTGTAAATGCAATACAAAATAAAGGTCCACTTGTGAAAGATTTTACTAAAAAATGGAGAATGTAAAGGGGAAAACTCCAAAACTTTAAAAAAAAAAAAAGTAACTGTAAACTGTGGCAAGACTGAGCTAGGAACTTATTAAAACTTCCTACACCTGGAAAATCTGAGTACACGCAACAGTAGTTATGAAAGAACATTGTGAAATAAAATCNTATACATGTGATACAGGAAGAAAACTGAAAATTTTAAGCTAAAAACTAAATGAGACAGGAAGCTATTCTAATGGAAAGACTCTGCAGTGCTAGTTAGGAGCAATCACAACTTCCACAACTTAGGTTATACTCCACTAGGGAATTAACTGTCTATAAATTTACTGATTATGAAACTGAAACTAAACCCAAAGTTTATTTGTCACTGGAAACATCCAGTCCTGGGTTCATTTCAGCGTTTTCATGGTAATTGCTAGGTTATCTGAATAAAGTTAACTTGTATCTAAGAGAATCTGCTCTTTAAGAAGGTATTTACAAGTCTTTGTAACTTATTGTAGCTCTGTGAGGTATATATGAAGCCATCAAATTAGCTTGCTCTCATGAGGTTTAAAACAAGCCCACAGTAGTTCAAACTGTCCAAAAATATTCATTTTCCTGGCATGTGTATAAAAATGGTTACATTTAATGCACCATGCCTGTCAATTATACATCCAAGCACAATACAGCTTAGTATACTCACATTAGGTAAGTACTGAAGCTTATTGATGTAAAAGTATTTACCAAGAACCTGCTGCTTTGTGACAAAACTCTAAAGCAATCTCCTTGCTAAAAAAAGCCCCAACTTTCAAGAGCTAATCTGATTGCTCTCTTCTGCCACCCAACAAAAGTATGTTCTCTATATTTATAAACTGAATATACAATCAAAGTTGTCATTTAAGAGATGATTACAAAGTCATGGAATTTGCTTTTTTAAAAAAAACATCTCAACAACTTCAAATCCACTTTAAACCTTGCTTGTCTTTAATGATTCATTTAGATACGCCAAAGACTGAGCAGTTTAATGGGAGATGGCATGACCATACAAAGCTTACACTGAAACACGTATAATAGTTATTCATGTTTTCTGCCTGTAACAGTGAGACATTCATATGATGCTTCCACCTCAGAGAAATGACAGGTTTGTTAAATATAAAAGGGCTAAATGAAGCATTCTGTTAGGCTGAGATTCAGCACTGACCTGTTCAGTGTGACCTTTTCGCATTTCCAGTACAGCCAAGTTGTTGTAAGCTTCTGCATAGTCGTTATTGTTGACTAATGTTAGCTTGAAACACTGGTAAGCCAGATTCAGGTCTCCTATGCCCTAAAAGTAAGACTGCATTTTCACTTGTGAAAAGGTTGGAAACAACATGCATCTATTTTGTTTTCTGGAGTATCTTTTCACCCATAAGTACTAAAATGGCTGGCAAATTACAATAAAAACATGCTTATCAGAAACATATGTGCATTCTTTCCAGATCCTCTAACTTTTTCCCTATTCTTTCTCTACACAGAATCATTTCTCCCCAGCACAAACTTCCATGCTCCTAGTGATATTCACTTCATCTAATTTAACTTTTAGATGATTAAAGTGTCATCTAAAGATTATGCTATCTGCTACTGTCTATAGCAGGGTAAGAAAAACTGAGATGTCTCCAGGGAGGAAGTCATCTCTCTGCCTCTACACATATTTAACTTAAGGGAGACTCACTTCTCAGATGGAGCACCTGACTACTACTACTGTAGTGTTATGACTGAAACGGACACAATATCAGGTTAAACATCAAAAGTGACAAATGCTGAAAAATACAGTCACATCAGTTCAAATTTCAATGTTTTAGGCAGTATAAATTACTGTGTTTATCCTAGTTGCAGTACAAGCAAGACAAACAGTTTTGTTTCTGACTCAAATCATCAGCAATTGAAGACAACTTATGTTAGAAAGCTGTCAAAAACTTAATTCAGCAAATATATTCTGGGCATGCAGCTAAAGAGAAATCTAACACAACTTCTTGAAGAACATCTGCAAAAATGGGCAAGAATGTAAGAAAATTTGCGTAGAAATTTAACAAAGTTTATCACACAACTACACAATATTTCTATAGTTGTCTCTAAGACAGAGGAACATACTTTCTCAACTACGACCTACTTAGTGCTTTAGTATTACCTACTTGCTATTGAATGTGTATTTTTAGGACAAGAGATTCGTTTCATTGCTCCATGTAAAACAAATAACAATTCCTAGAAAAATATCTTGAATTCCATTTCTTTTTGGTCAGATTAGCTTGTTTTGCAGGCACGGCCTTCAAGGGCTGGTGTGTGTTGCAATTTTTTTAGAAAGATGGGAAGGTTAAAGACAGTGGGGAGTGAGCATCTTTTAGCAGGAGAAAGCCACATTCTGTAAACTACAGAGTTTTTTTCTCTTGTTGCTTCTTCCCTACTGAAATGCAAATAAACATTCCATTTGTACTGGACTTTATCCTGTACACGATCAGGTTTTATATTTCCAAGTAGGGAAATTACTCCTTCCTAGTTTTTTTAATACATTTTTTATAAATCATATTTATTCAGAAAGATTGTTAATATTTTTCATACCACAGCCACATGTCCCAAGTTATACCACACATCTGCTGTCTCCTCCTCATTTTCAGCCAAAAACAGTGCCCGTTCAAATGAAGACAGTGTCATATCGTATTGCTGGGCATAGAAGCAACAAAGGCCCAGATTGTTAAAGAGCTGGCAGTTATAAACACCCATCTGCAGGAGCCGTCTAGATTGAAAGAAAATATTTGTTTCATTTATTTGTTTCATTAATTTCAAGTAGGTGTTCTACTCTAAAAGACAAAGTTCTCTCCTCCTTTCTCCCTGTTCTGAGGGGGTATGAAAACTAGGTATTATAGCCTCACACTTGGTAATTTCATGAAGGGCAGTGCAGGGTATTTTGTATTAGAATCCAAACTGTGCAAACCAGTCTGTGTACATTAGTAACTTCTGTCTTCTTGACTGGGTCACATGATCTGACTTTACTGTAAGACAGAGATGTAGCAAACTTTCTCTGTTTCCTCTTTCCAATCCCTCAGCATCAATCAAGCCGTAGTTTGTTGCAGTTTATAAAACTCGTAAGACTTCAGTTTTTTGCTTGATTCCCATTCTTCAGTACATATCTAATTAGTAACAGTACATTTAGATGTAAATCTACATTAATCTTACACATCAGGCACAACTCAGATTTTGATTCACACTGATACTGTTTAATGTGTCATTTAAAATGGAGATGTATTATAAAAATTCTGTTTATTAATATTTGTAGGAAAACCAGAAATGCTATGAGGGCTAGGGAAAAGGAGGGCTCCTGTCCGCAGCATGACTGTGAGTTTCTGAACCTAAAGCATAAAAGAGCTGAAGTCCAACAGAAATGTGACAGTAGTGCTCTTACTGACTTAATCTACTCTTAGCAAGAGAACGTCAGGCTCCTTTGCACTCTGACTGTATTGAAATAAAAACCAAGCATCAGTGTTTAACACTATCTTTTCATGCTTTCAGTAAAACACACAGGAAGCCCAGCCCACGTTCCAAGTCAGGGATTTTGTAGTCACAACTCCTGTCACTTCAGGTGGAGTTAGGGCTAAAGAAGAAGTCCTTGTGCCTTCTGTATGCTATTGAAGCTGGGAGTAAGATCACCGTTCTCAAAGTGCCTCATGCTGTGAAAGAACTTTCCTTGTTTATTAGTTGAGTGGTAACAGTTTTGATCATCTTTGTTGATACTTCTACATACTCCTCATGTAATGATTACTAGGATGTAGTGATGTAATTATCACTGTATAAGAAGATACAAAAGTTGGTAAACAGATTTTATGGTCACATTTGTCCAAATGCTCATTCATCCTCCTATGCCAATCTCCTAATAAATTTTTTTTTGCATTACAAAAATCAACCCTTTATATTACCTTCCCACATATTCTGTTCCCCCTCCCTCCCTCTCCGTAAGTACAGATACCTGTAAAACCGCAGAGCTATCTCGGGTTGGTCTGAATAAAAATGGTTACTGCCAATGCATGCAATGGCTTCCACATGAGTATTGTCTTGTTTTAAGACGTCTTTATAGTACTCTGCAGCTGAGGAGATATTGTTCATTTCCTATACAATTGGACAAAAAATTCCAATTACTTCTACTGTTTATCACCTATTTTAAAGTGAACTTTTTAAAATGTTAATCTACTGAGTGCTTTATCTATGCCCTGTACAGTCACTAATTGAGATTAATTAAATATGCTCTCAAAGTTCTCTGATCGTACCATTCAACATCACTGCTTGGCATCTTCACAAGCAACACACACATCCATGAGAGGAATGCATATTAATTTCTTAGTAATATCTGTACCTGAAATGAACTCTATGCCATAGCTACGAAGAGGCTTACTAGGTTTTTATTTTTAGGAAAAGAGACAGCCTTTTGTATCGGGTTTGGAAGTTGAAGGGGGACTACAGGGCTGGCTTCTGTGACAAGCTGCCAAAGCTACCTCCATGTCCAGCAGAGCCAATGACGGCTGATTCCAGGATGGACCCACTGCTGGCCAAGGCTGAGCTCATCAGAGAAGGTAGTAACATCTCTGTGATAACATATAACATATTTAAAAAGGAAAAAACTGTTATTGCACAGATGTAATTGTGGGCAGGAAGAGGAGTGAGAATGTGTGAGAGGAACAACTCTGCCAAGTCCAAGGTCAGTGCAGAAGGAGGGGCAGGAGATGCTCCAGGGACCAGAACTGAGATTCCCATGCAACCTGTGGTAAAGACCATGGTGAGGCAGCTCTGCCCCTGCAGCCCATGGAGGTCAACAGGGGAGCAGAGATCCACCTGCAGCAGGTGGATGAGCCCCATGCTGGAGCAGGTGGATGCTCAAAAGGAGGCCGTGACCCTGTGGGAAGTCCATGCTGGAACTGGCTCCTGGCAGGAGGAGAGGAGCCCACACTGGATCAGGCTCACTGACAGGACTTGTGACCCCTTGGGGACCCCATGCTGGAGCAGCACCATGTGCAACAGACATTTGCCGCTTCTTGCACAATGCCCAGAACTGAGCAGTCAGGTTCCCGGTAGGGTAATACAGAACAGACTTACTTCCCCAGTCAATGTCTCATTTATTTTCAGTGCTTTCTAAGTCAACTCATTAGTTGCTCTGAACACAAACAAGAATATAATTGCATATGAAGATCTCCTATGTGCCTTTGAAAACAGGAATCATGAATTTACCAAAACTTGTACTACCTAGGATATGCCAGTTAAGAGAACTGTATTGTATATAAATATATGTTTGGATGTGTGCTACTTGGAAGATGAATTAGGGTAAACTCACTGCTGTAAAGGACAGTGCACTGTCTCTGAGGGGTGCAAGGCCCTGAGAACCCTAACCCATACAAGAAAAAAATAAATTAAAAGATCAAACTCACTTCCGTGTTTATACAGAAATGATTTCTACCTGTGTGCAGTAGATACAGTGTGCTCCCAACATAACTAAAGAATAAGCTTTTATATAACATCAGCAGTGTACTTAGCTATTAACAAAAAAGCATTTCTTGTGATTAAAGGAAATAGTAATAAAACAGTCCCTTTAAAAATTATGAGGTTTTTTTTAAACCAAAAATACTCTACAACTCTTTGTACTGTCAAAAGTTAGTGATGGAGAAGAAAAGCTCTGATTAAGATGCCTGATACATATATTCCACTTGTGAGTCTATGTAATGAAAGCAGCCCCGTGTTGCAGTACAAATCTTTGCTAATGAACCTATAATCCTGCACTCAGGTGTCAGTGCAAAACTAGATCCTATCAAGTATATGCTGCTCTTTAATAACTCCACAAAGGGTTATGCAATGTTATGTACAGTTCTGCAAAATAATATCCATATTAAAAACTATTCAACAATTCAGAAAGAAAAGCCTCCAAAAATTATGCAGCTGTTTTCTTCCTTGCTGAAGGACAAAAAGGATTTAATATGAAAATGGATTAAGGCTTAGGGGTGAGATGAGAATGATGAGAACAGGATAGAATGCCAAGCATGAATATAGACAAAAAAAATTTCATTACTTTGTTTTTAACATTTGTTCTGGAACAGCACATTACCAACTTTCAGTGAAAAACAATATTAAGTCCACTGTTTGACATGAAAATAAACAATTTTAAAATACAAAATACATGGTTACCAAGCTAAAGTGAAACTACTTTAAAACTAATCCTACTTAATACAACGTCTACTTCCTAACTAAGAAACATTCACATTCTAACTGTTCTCAGAGGACTAAGAAACTAATGGTAACACATAGTGCTAATAAAAACAGCACAGACAAATAAACTATTTCGTTGTTTAATTTTGCTAGTTGGTGACTTGAGCAGTTTTAGTATTGATGCCTTGAGTGGCTACCTAGAAACAGAGAGGAGTAAGGGAATAAAGGTAGGTATTTATTTGAAAGGCCTTCAAAGGTACATCCTGGGGAGCCAGAGGCTACTTCCAAAATGGACCCCAAGATGGACGGCAGGTCACGAGTTCTTCACACTTTTATAGGTTTGGTCCATTTGCATATCAGCATAAATTCACCAATTAAAACTTTAGCTAATGATGTAATTTTTTCAATTTCTCCACCTCTCTAGGGGCTCTAGTTGACACTTTTTGGGCCTAGGACAATCTGAGTGTCCTTGAATAGCAAGCTCAGAGAAGCTTTGTTATGTCTATCTGGCCTAGGAGAGCAGCTAAAAAGCTACAAGAAACTTCAGAGTTACACACTAGGCAATACAGGATCTGAAAAATATAAAAGTTAAAACCTAAAGCATCAGTATGATGAAGTATACATAAACTAGCCCCAGCTGCAAGGACAACATCTGGACAACTTGAGTTAATGTGGACTTGCTTCTGCTTGCCAAGGGCAAATGGGATTTCACTGGTGTGATTAACCATTGAAACAAATAAGCCTGTAGGGCTCCCCTGACATTTCCTTGGTACCTTTATGGAAAGTTACCTGCCTCGCATTAGTTACACTGACAATCAGCACAGTTGGTTTTTGATGAATTTACAGTTATATTCAACTACTGACTCTTTTTTCTTGCTCAAGCAGCTAAATTTGGCCATTATAAGGATTGCATAGTGGGTGCATACCTCGTAGATTCTGGCAATTCCACAAATAAGAGTCACTTCTCCAGGAAATCGATCTAACCCTTGCTTGAAAAGGTTCAAAGCTGTTACAGGCTGATCCAAGCGCAAATACACCTAAGCAAATAAAAAGTGTATATAGATGTCAGATGTCTGACTTTTATACACGTTCTGATGTTTAACAAGGGAGACAAATAAAAGAGATGACACCTCCATTTATGCAGTAAACCATTAGCTGAGATGATGAATAATACTGGGAAAATAATCGAGTGGATACTGAATAAATCTGTGTAATGAAGCTAAAATAGGCTACTTAAGATAATTAAATTTACCTCATACCATCTATACATTATTAATTTGAATGTTACTAATTAAAAATATCTGGTTATTTATTATCATATATAATATACTTTGACACTGAGGTGAAGGTATCAGCTTGAATACTTCCCTACTTAATGCATTTTCAAAACCTTGTGTTTAGGCTTTAAAGAACTGAATCTTCAGTTTGATAGTGCTGGAATATCAGCACTAATAATAATTGTTTTACTTAGTCAAATAAAACTGCACTGCACAGTGCAGTGACACTTTCAACTTTCTTTACTGCTCAACCAACCTTCCCTGTCACAAACAGTAAAATCCTAAGGAAAGAGAGCAGTTTTGCCTCTGTGATTTTGGCTTCTGTGTTAATTATGAAAATGTGCAATGTGGATAATAATTGTGTGAGAACTGGACATCCAATGTATTGCAATGTGTTGATAAGGACCACCTCTGAAGCTGTCACTGTAAAGCCCTCCTGCTGTGAGGTATGGTAAACACAGCTACTGCAAACAGGAAAACCCTGCACATGTGCTTTGGGAAACTAGATGGCTAGAATGATTTATCTATCTCCCACTGAGTGGAAAAGGATTTTGTTGGAGAAAGAGTATATTAATTAATGCTAGTATTTGATACTACTAAAAAAGGGAAAGAATCTGTGACTGGTATCCTAATACAAACATTTTGTGATGAAATTTAAGACAAAGATCAATGTTAACTGAACACCTGAGAAACCTCCAACCATGATTTCTGCTTTTGCCCTTGAACTTCATGGACTTCTGACTGCCAACAATCAAAACTTACAGCTTTTTTGCAATCCCATAGATATATACTGCTGTAGACATTCGCAAAGAATTCTTTCCTATGACCAGTCAATGACATTCTTAATTGTCAAAGAGCTGTCAACTGTGACTATCTTCCAAGAAAGGGACTGCCATTCCAAGTTGGTCATTGGCGAAATGAAAAAAATACAGGCATTTTTTACACTTGTTCTGCTAATGTCATTCACATTGCCTGTATTAAGCTAGAAAACGAATGCCTTCTTGTGAAAATCTATAAAAGAGCAAGGGTTTTGGAGGGCATGGTGCTTAGTAGACTAGAACTGCACTAATTACATCATCAACTACGAATGACACATCCAATTTTAAAAATGGACAGTGGGAAACTCCCCTAGATGTGCTCTTTTTTAAAATATTTTTATCTTCATTTATGAAGTATGTTTTCTGAGCATTATTGACTTAAATCTTCTCTGCTGTTTTTTCTGGATGTTCACTCCGAAGATGCACTCACTACAGATGCTAAGACCACACAGCCTCTGTACTCTACTATGTAATTCCCATATCCAGTGTGACATCACTCTGTCCAACATCTCTGCAGACTGTAGAGCTGCTCTCTAGATAAGCGGAAAAAGAAGTTAAAAAACAGGTGGGGCAATTTCCATCTACTTGAAGTTGCTTTGGGGAGACCTGCTCTTTAAGAGTACCACAGCTATAGTAATTATGGTTTATATACTAAAAGCAGAATGGCTCCATTCTCTTTTTGGTCTCTCTCTTATCTCTTGCAAAAATACCCCATTTCTAGCTCTTCTAGGTCATTAAATACTTTGTAACTTTGCAGCAGGTCCTGATGTCTTTAAAGACTCCTACTTTTTTTTTTTTTTGGTCTTTTATCTTTTTGTAAATTACATTTCAAGGGAGAGATTGCTTTCAATAAAATATTTTTTAAAACCCAGATAACTGCTGCATTAATGAATATAAATAAAACTAACTGGTATCATAGTATCAGTCTATTTCCACAAAACTTTACGCACTATTATTATTTTTTAATGGTTTCTTAAGTCTTACCTTTTCCAGTTCTGTTAGACTGTTAGATATCTCAGTGCCTTACTCTACTGCCTGTCCACCAACAGTCATGTTGTGCAATGTTTTATACTTGAGCAAGCTGGTCTACAGAGTGGGAGGTGGAAGATCAAATGCAGCTCCTACCTGAGCTAGTACTGATGTGGGGGGATGCAAGTCTCCTGTAATGAATTACTGTTTGTTAATCCAATTACTCTGCCAATTTAATAATTCTCTGTAGTTCATTGAGTGAGTCCAGAGAAGGGCCAGCAAGACGATTAGAGGGATGGAGCACCTCTCCTGGGAGGAAAGGCTGAGAGAGTTAGGTCAGCCTGGAGAGCAGAAGGGTGTGGGGTCACCAAATTGCAGCATTCTAGTACATGACAAGACCCTGCAAGAAAGGTGGAGAGGGACTTTTTACAGGGACATGTAGTGGCAGACAAGGGGGAATGGCTTAGAACTGAAAGGTTAGATAGTAAGAAGACAATCTTCACTATGATGGTGGTGAGGCACTGGAACAGGTTGCCCAGAGAAGTTGGGGATGCCCCATCCCTGACAGTGCTCAAGGCCAGGTTGGATGGGGCTCTGAGCAACGTGGTGTAGTGGAAGGCATCCCTGTCCATGGGTGGGGGGGAGGGGGGTTGGAACCTTTGGCATCCCTTCCAACCCAAACCATTTTGTGATTCTATGTATTTTGCAGAATGACTCGTGTAGAGACAGGAATCTAAAATTACTAACCTTAATTGGGTCAATGAATTTCAAACACAGTATTGAACACAAGTCTCTAGACAGCAATGATGATCATTTAAACACAAAACATAAATTGCTCGAGAAATGTAAAGTACATATGAATATCTGAATTATCCACTAGCAGTGATGACTCTTGGACAAGCCTGTGACAGTTGGCTTAAGGGGAACTGATAAAGAGCAACTGGTTTCATCTCCTTCTAGGACACAATGCAGAAAAATGCAGTTTTAGTTTCTCACAGGCCACCTTTTCTTAAATGTCTTAGAAAATTTTAGACTCTAATGTGTATCCTGGTAAACAAGTAGTTCTGAGACTCAGCTGTGCCACTTGTTCCTTTAAAGCTTTTAATGCCTTTATTTTGACAGAACATTCCCTGTTTCAAGATCTCTGATTGCTTCCTTAAAGCTCACTTTGTTTTGATTTTGCTTGTGAAACTAGGATTTTGAGCTTTGCTCTTTATTTACAGATTTATTGCATTAGTTTCCTAGGAGACCACATATAGCCACATTGTTCTTCATACTGGAACTCCAATAATTTTTTAGCTACATAATACTCACTGGAGTTTAGAACAAAGAATCCAGTAACATAGGAGATTTTTTTTTATCTTGTTTGTGAAATCTGGGAGCTCTAATATAATTCTGTAAACTACTGACTTCCATTGCAACTGTTAGCATGTATTGCCTCAGGCATGGAGATCACACACTGTTAAACACAATGATGTATCTGTGACTTACTTTTGCCAAATACAAGATCGTATCAACCATGTCCTGCTGCTTAAGGGCTGACTTAAATTGTTTCTCGGCTTCACGGTATAATCCCAACCTAAAAAGAGAACAGATACATATAGAAGGTACTTGCTTGTTGTGGTATTTTTAGGGTTTTTTTAAAAAGCTTATTAAATAATGATGCAGTGCACACTAAATCGTACATGAACTGCCTGGAAGCACACTTCAAGACCAAACATTTGTGTGCATGTTAATAAAAAACATGTTGTTACATAAAGATAAAAAAACAACCATTCAAAACTATGAAAAAGACAAATCCATTAAATTTGGCCCACTCTTATACATGCAGCCTTCTGGTGCAACATGAATAATGATGTACTCATATTCACAGGACTTCCTCCTGCTCTCAGAACAGACAGCAGAAAATGAACAATTAATGTCTCAACTCTACCCAAACTGATTCAGAGAATTTCCTCACCCATGGCAAAGATCACACAGATGCTCTTCACTGTGAATGAACATCACAGAAGTCTCAAAGGCATCTCAAAGGCCTTTATTTTGCATAATTACAGTCAAATGTTTTGCAGTAATCTATAAAAGCTACACAACCAAAAATTAGGGGACTCTGCAAATTCAACAAGAAATGTTCTTTCTTTTATACAAATTGCCTTTTGTTTCTTTCAGCCAAAGAGCACATACTTGCTGAAGAAATGCAAAACACAACAGAACAAGCCAGCTAGAACAAAGAAACATAGCCAATGGGGAGATTAAGGTATTTTGGTATCCTGGAAGCCCATGTACCTGCTTGGATGCATTAGCCTCTACAACACAATTCATAAAAATCCTGAAAGTAATGAATGACCTCTAAGCTCATGTATTGGGTTTGCATGAGAAGGTTTTGGTAGCTGAGGGGCTATAAGGATGGCTTCTGTGAGAAGCTGACGTGTCTCCGATGTGCAACAGAGCCAATGCCAGAAGGCTCCAAGATGGACCCACGGCTGGCCAAGGCTAAGTGCACCCATGATGGTGGTACTGCCTCCATAACTAGCACAGGAATAGTGTACATGCAGGGATAATACATTTAAGAAGGAGGAAAAAACAGTGCAATGGCACGCAGAGAGACGAGTAAGACGCTGTGAGAAGAAGAGCTCTGCAGATGCCAAGGTCAGTGCAGAGGGGGCAGGAGGAGGTGCTCCAGAAATTCCTCTGCAGCCCATGGTGAAGACCATGGTGAGGCAGCTGTGCCTCTGCAGCCCATGGAGGACGATGAGGATGCAGGGATCCACCTGCACGCGGTGAAGGAACCCATGCTGGAGCGGGTGGATGCCCAAAGGGGGCTGTGACCCCATAGGATGCCCATGCTGGAACAGACTCCTGGCAGGACCTGTGGCCCTGTGAAGAGATGAGCCCACACTGGAGAGGGTCTACTGGTAGGACTTTCGACCCTGCAGGGGACTCATGCTGGAGGAAGGGAAGAGTGTGAGGAGTCATTCCCCTGAGGAGGAAGGAGCAGCAGAGACAAATTGACTGCAACCTCCATTCCCTGTCCCCCTGCATTGCTGGGGAGGGAGGAGGTAGAGAAAATAGGGAGTGAAGTTGAGCCCAGGAAGAAGGAAAGGGTGGGGAGCTGTTTTAAGAATTAAAAGGATATTTCTCATTATCCTACTCTAATTTGATGCTTGCGTGTGAGGTGCCAGCCTGAGACCTCAGCATATTTTTAACTGGTACTTCTTGGGCAATGTAATTCTGGCAGAAAGTGTCTAACGTGAATATTTTCTTCTGTATTATTTCATCAATCTGAAGCCCTTATTGAGAGGTTATTTCTCAAACTAATACTGTAATATTTATTTTATGTGGTCTGTTTTAACAAGAGCTCTTTACATTTATTGACTGACTTTTCAAATAATGACTTTAAAATCCATTAACAAAGGCAAAATTGCAACTAATTCATTTACTCAGTATGGATGCCTTCACCTCAAGCAGTGGTCTCCTTGTACATTAAGATTTAACCATAAGCACAGCACTCTCCAACAAAACACCTTCTGAGCTATTTCTGTGTTCAGCATTGCACAACACACCCAGCAGTACAGGTCCTGCACTCACACTCACTCACTGCAGAAGAAATGAACAATGGCTTACCTATAGTAGCACTTCCCAATTTGGACTTTCCACCACCAGTCCTTGAATTGTGCGTGCTCAGTGGCAAGGGCTGCCAAATCTAGAGCCTTACAAAAGAAACACATCATCTTAAAATTATTACCATCAACATTTACACAAAGCAAATGCTGTAAAGATTTTTGTAAAGAGAAAATTTTGAACAGAAGATCAGTTAACGTGAGGTTGAGGCACTGCTTTTTGTTTATTACTTTTACAGTTTAGTGCATGAAATAGCTGAAAGGATTATTTGTCCCTATAAAAGAAATCCAAACAGTTTCTTCTAAATCAAAGAGAAAATAGAAAATAATTTGATCAGACTCCTGCAGTGCCACTTCAGAACACACTATTAGTTTAAGCAGAAACACTGTTTCCAAACTTAGGAATCAAATCTGCACAACACGTTAATTTAAAACAAATCTATAACAGCAGTAGTGATATGCCTATCCTGCACTCCTGTGCATTGCTGAACATTGGTGTAGTCGTATTAATAACTGGAAGGGAAAAACAGGATGGATTTGGAACTGGCAGATACTGGTATGTCCATTTAGAGACTTTTGTTTCTAATACAGATACCAGTTCAAAACCTACCCTGCTTGTCCTGAAAGTTTTAATAAACTTTAGGATGTAACTCATCATCTGGACATACTGATGAGCTGAAGTTGCTACTGTGTAGAGGACTTAGCACACTCAAGTATACAGAGTCCATTTCAATAACAGTCTTAAATGTGAGAAGCTTCTCAGAACAAATTTGTTTTACTCTCAGTTCTGATGTTTGTGCAAATAAAAATCCCTGATATTTGGTGGATTTTCTGTTTTTTTCAAAAGATTTTTTTTCTTAAAGAATGAAAATTAATGTAGATTCTTTAATTGTATTTAGCATGACTCTGAGTTTCATATTTTTACCATTACTTTCCTTAGCTAAACTGTATTATAACTAAGACTTCCAAACTGTCTACCAGCTGTAACGCAGTATAAAACAGCTTGTAGGGTTGTGGCAACTTACTATTGTATTGCAAAATTAAACTGGTAAATGTAAAGTTGTTTGAAACAGTAATTTCATACAGATTATTGTATGTGCCAAGAAATTAGATAGATGGAAACAATAGTGAGCATCTGCTGCTTCTTTCATGTGCTGTTGAATGGCAGTAATTTTCCCAGCAACAATTACTGACTAAAGTCTTATTTGTAGACAAATCAACACCAGATAGTCTATAAGATAGCTGAGGAAATGACATTAGCCATAGTCAATTTAGCACATTTTGGCGAGCGTCTTCTGCATTTCTGTATTTTGTAGATCTAACATAATTCCATTTTAAACAGATTTCTATCAGAGAGTATAAACTACAAAGTATTGAGAAGTACTAAGGAAAAATGAGAGGTCATGACTTCTGGCCACAAGTACATATCATACAATCTTTGTGCTTCCTCAGGACAAAGTGTTTTATCATCATTACCCACCTGTGAATAATGGCAAAATACAATGTCATGGTCTACTGAAAAAAGTAGCAGCAGAATTATTTCTGGAGAAGTCTTTAAAACTGCCCTGCTCTCACAGCATTTAGCCCATAAAATGGCTTTTAGAAATAGCTCAAGGAGTACAGAAAGTCAGTTATTAAGTACATGTGTTCAAAAGGAAAAATTCAAACACAATAATGGATACGGAAATAGTATTTTCTTCAGACAAGTGTTTAATTTTTCATTACATAAGATGAAAGACTTTTGAGTACATTTTCAAGTGCTGAAAAGCTCCGTGCTCCTCTGCTCTTCTTGCATTCCCACGTTTCTGATAATTGATAATTACAGATGTATTTACTTTTAATTTGAACCAATTTCCTAGCACTATTTATCCAGTAGAATGCATACTGATCAATGGCATTTCTCAACTGAAATTGCTGAGTCTTTTTTATTTCTTTCTAAATACTGGTTGAATATAAAACAGAAGATAAATAATAAAACTGTCTTTGTTTCTTAAATAATAATGCAGATGAGAACAGAAAAGACTGTTTCAGTTCAGCACAGTGACAAAGAAAGAATATTGTCACCAGTGCTTTGTATTTTATTTGCAAAACTGCAGGAACTACTATTCCATCCATGCAGAAAGTCCAAAGTAAAGACTTTTCAAACTTAAGTCAATTTCCCAGGCTTCCAAGCCTTTCAAGCTCTTGCATCTCATGCAGAAAAGTGTTGGGTTTTAAGAATGTCATCACACAGCAGCAGGTAATAAAAAGATGCAAGAGATGTCAGTGAATGTTCTAACAAGTGATCAAGCAAGAGCCAAATCAGCTTTTAAACAGTTAACATACGTGCTGTTTCTCTGATGAACCCTAAGTGACCAAATTATTTTCAGGGAGATGCAAGATATTGAATTTGTGAAATGCCATTGCTAGGAGAGGTGAATAAACAGTGATGCAGCCACAGTTTAGCAGACATTAAAGTGTTTATTTTTTGTTTAAGAAAAATTAATGCAGATGAGGTTCAAAAGGAAGGGAGAACAGTTTGGGGAATGGAGTTATATTGCAAATGGTGTAGAAAGCATGTAAGAAAAGCATCAGTGAAAGTAAATGAGAGAAAGCAAACTGAACAGCTAAAAACAATCTCTTCAGAGACATACATTACATTATAAAGACACCTCATTCTGTGACGTGTGAATTCAATTTATAACAATATTTTTTTCCAACAAGATGCAATCATTAACCAAACACTGATCTCCCTCTCACTACACCAAAAATGGTGGTGATTAAGCTGACACTTTTTTGCTTACAGGTATTTACTCAAATGGCTCAGGTGGGTAAAATAATACAGACAGAACTTTTCCTGCAAGACAGTGATTTGGGATTCTCAGCAAGCATTTCAAAATATATGCAGTACAGTGCAAAAACACCTTTCAGTTTTTTCTGGAGTTCTTGGAAAACTACTTGCATTATATGAATCTATGTCTAGCCTACAGATGCTGCATGTCCTTAAAGTGTAGGCAAATGTAGCGTCATATCAAGTGACCCTTTTATTCTTAGTGAACTGGATTTTCAGTAACATCAATTTTTAATTACTAGTGGGCTAAAACCCAGGCACTTCCTTCATTTTCAGTACTGGATATGTAAATGTTAATTTCTATTTCTCTCTGACATTTCTGACACTTGCACTTACTGTTTCAATGATATTTTGGATTAATAGTGCATTACAATTCAATCCTCTTAACAGAATGCTATGCAATAAATTGACAGTGTACAACTATAATAATTTGATACTAGATTAAAAAGCTTCATATAGCAGTACATTTGGAAATGATTAGGCACTATGTCAACAACAGCAAAATATTTTTGGTGTGTGTTATTGATTAACAGGAGAGTTTAGCTCCAGACCTAATTGCACACCAGCTAGTTGCAGAAAGTTCAATAACTTCTTTCAAACAAACTTGAAGCAGACATTTTGATTCCTGTTCAACTGGGTGCATATATGTAAGACAGCAATGAAATATACTGACACTTTATTAATTGAATAAAGAGATTCTTTCCCTGGCTGAACTGCCAAAAAACCTCTGCAACCTCTATCTCTTTCTGAAAGCTTGAACAATATGTACCCAAACTTGATCTTCCCGTTCGGTGCAGTAACGTAAGAACCATAGAAAAAAAATTGTGATAGGTTAAGAGGGAAAATATAATTAGGAAAACATTTGAAGAAGAAATGTTACAGACAATCGTATGGACAATATAATCTTTGTGTTGATATCACAAAACTACAGCACTACAGATTTACATTTCTAGAAGAAATATCCAAAGTCCTATTGATATTTTATTTTTATGTATTTTCACCAAATATATTTTCTTTTTATTCACCCAAATGCATAAGCAATCATCTCAGGAGTTTAAAATGTCAATTGATGTTCAACAATACCTATTCTGTCAGGTATTTTCACCTTCTTCTGTTAATCGACAATCTTTTGTAACTTATACTCAAGGATACCCAGGATTCTGAACTTTCTACGCAGTTCAGCTACCTGACATGTAGTTTCAGCTATGACTTAGGCTCCAATAAATTCCGTTAACATGAATTCATTAGACTCAGAGACCTTATCATATTGATAGATGAGGGACCCAGTTCTAAGAATTAGAATGTTTTGCTTCTCAAAAAAGATGGCAATCCGTATCTTGGTATTTACCAATCATCATTCCAAATTGTCATCCCTGTCAGAAAGGATTTCTCCCTCTTAAACAACTATTAATGCTTCACTTGTGTACTTGTGATTGTCTGCCTGGATCCTTAGTTTAGCAGAATGCTGACGGAAATAACTGAATCACACACAATAAAATCTGAAAAAGGAACATATGAGCTACTTACATTTTTTACATCGTTTTCATGGTGAAAGATATATTCAAACAATGCCTGTCAGAAGAATATTTAAAACATTGTCATATTTGAAGAGAAAATTTGATAATATTCTTTTAGAGGAATACAGAATCTTGATTATGCTAGGCAGAAATTAATTCTTTGGGAAAACAATCACATTCACACATAACAAATGCTGAAATTTACATTTATTTTAGACTCCAGTAGACAAAAACTGTAGATGTGCTATTGTCATCACAGGAAAGCATCTTAATTCCTAATTTGTTGCAAAAGATTAGTGGAATTGCCTCTTATCTTTGGTGCTTAACATCACTTTAAAACAAAAAAGGCAGCTGTAACTTGAAAGTGAATATATATTTGAGAATCTGGTACCATTTTAATGACTTTTTAACTGTAATATCAACCAGTGATGTAAAAAAAGCTTTTTGTAATGGACAGTCAGGTGCTTATGCAGTGCTAAACCTGCTTAAATTAAACATAGGTTTATTAAGAATGCAAGCTGAGCAAACTTTGCCTTCAGGGAAAAATTTTTTTAAGCTCTACAGTATTTTGGGATCTGTAAAGGAAAAAAATTCTTTAAAAAAATTATTTGTAAATGATAAATAAATGCTAATAACATTGTGCTTCTGAAACTCAAACACACCATCATAATACCAAAGCTTAAAGAAGTCACATGCATCAGCTGTGCNGACATTGAAAGCTACTGGATAACTAAATGGAGACTGGAAATCTCTGTTCCCAAAAATGTATTTTGGGTGCTAGTAACACAAGGTTCAATTGAGTTGAACCTTGAGCTTCTTCTGCATCCAAATCCCAGGTCCTAATTGCTTCAAAAGAACAGAATGTTTTTTCTAAATTTGTTTAGTTCATTCTAAAAAAACAGGAGAAAATATTGCCCCATGAGGAAAGAAATACAGAACAAGACCTCAGTCTCCTAAGGGCGTCCATGACCCTTCCGCCAGATTTTCTTAGACAAAATTCTTAAAATATTTACCTTCAGGAAACCAGAGAATTACTAATGAATTGTCATATCTTGTGAGGAAAATAAACCACAACCTACTTTTCTTCTAGTTTTGGTCAGAAAAGACTCTGAACAGATGATTAAAAGACATTAAAGAATTATATATAGTAACACATTTATAGGGAGCTTAGAATAGGTAGGTTAGAAAAGATTAGACAATAAAGAAGTAGTGGAACATTTTCTCCTCCAGTAACAGAGAAGCATTGAGTAAAAATGTGTAAATCTAAAGTGACAAAAAGATGTTTTCTTGCATGGCTGGCATGAGGAATTTACCGCTGTTATGCACAGACTCTGACCTTCAAAAGTCAGTCAATTTAAGTGACTGAACATTCACTTGGATAAAAATATCTAGAGTTATCTTAAAAAGTCTATTAAAAATCCACAAGCTAAAAAAGATAAAACTTTCTGTTTCGTATCAGAGAACAGTTGCTAACTGGGATTTACCAGAGGCTTTCTCTGGCAACAGGTGATACCTTATATGTTTACTATGGTGTTTCCTGGGATAGTCTTTAACATGGCTAACGTTAGTCAAACAGAAGCCACATTTCTGTATACTTAAACACTGGAAAACTTCAGACAGATAATCTAACTTTAGAAAAGATACAGTGAGGCTACTCTGCAAACAGATAAGGAAGAAGTACGTAGGAGGTAAGCATATACAAACATGAATAGACTGGCTAATTATGTGAATTCAATAGCTGCAAGGTTTATCACCTTTATGCACTGGGAGGGGAGACAGCTCAAAAGGTTTCAAAACTTTAATCAATTATTCTTAACAGAGAGTGCAGTCTGCATTCTCACCTTCTGCTTTGGCTTTAGCCTTAATGCTGTTTTGTTTAAAAAAAAGTTATAAATCCATGTAGCTCCAAATTTAAACTTAGATCTTACATTCTGTGTGAAATGTTAATGTCATAATGTATTAGCTTCATAATACTGACAAGTAACACTTGCTGCCTATGGATGTTTCTATGACTGTCGATTTACATTTTTTGGCTTAAGCCTCTTCTCGTATAAAACTGAAGGAAGACAAATCTGCCACAGAAAATGCTAATTAAACCCCAGAATTGTTAAAAATATATATGTTTCTCATTCCTGAGAGCCGTTGTTGAGAATATTTCCTCTGAAAGCTACCCTATCTACTTAAATAGCATGTAGTTACCAATCACAATTAAAAGTTAGCTGTCTTCAAGCAGAAGAACTAAGCCTAGTTTTTATGGATGTGTCTTGTGTTTCTTAA
>WEIT01015525.1:21288-40181 GCA_013389985.1 Dryoscopus gambensis | reverse complement strand
CTTACATTCTCCCTGTTTTCCAGACTGTAATGGATTTATAATAATCTGTCTGCTGGCTGATTGCCGGTAAGGACATAATTGGATAAAAGCATGCAGTATTTTTTCAGCACTGATAAAGAACTGATTTGTAACTGCCCTCAGATGATAGTCTGGAAGTCTTCGATTACCTCACCAGAGTAGAACTTACTGTATTTCATACCTATTCTTCTGCCTAGTTTGGTTAGGAAGCCAAGGGACAATGATGCAAGCAGTGGGTGAAGGACACAATGCAATTACACAAGACTTATTTCCTTTGAAAACCACACTGAAATGCAATGCCGTACATCAGTCTAGATCAGGCTTTAAAAAGCAAAGAAATTTCCTGGTTGCTTATGAAAAACTGTTAACCAAAGATTTGGACTGGAACAGCTAATTTCCACCAGCACATTTGTTGTAATGCTTGTTGTAATGTATTTGAAAGGCGATAGTGTGCCCCAGCCAAACCATCTTTAATCAGGCGGAAAGAGCCTGAGGAACATAGACANNGCTGACCCTCGCGGAGGTAACTCACAAGAGAGAGGAGAGGACTACAACTGAGAAGGCATGCCAGCAGCTTGAGGAACACCTTCTTGTTACAATCTTGGAAGAAAGCCAGGTTGCTGACTTGCAGAATTCCTTCACCCAAGGTGAGCTGGGGACTGTGTGCATGAGGAAACCAGTGCCAGTAGATAAGTATGTTGCCCAGCAGACAACAGGGAGGAGAAAAGTCAGATGGCAAAGGAGAAAAGCAAAACAAGTTTAGAAGAGCAAAAGGAATTTGTAGAAAAGCTAAGATACAATTGGAGAGAAAAGAAAGCAGGACTGAAACAGCTTTAGGGATAGCAGCCCCCTTTTCTAATGTCAGACTGAGAGTTGGGCTTTTGTTTGCCAGTAAGTTTGGGCTTCTGTGAAATCATATTGATTTGTTGTTCGGAAGTCCTGAGCTCCCGCACACATTATTAGATACTGCTAGTTTTCTTAATAGTGTTCACCACTGTTTCTCAAAATAGACTGCATTCATACTGTTTGTTCACCTTTACGTTGAAAGCCAAATACAGCTCCCCAGAGTGTTTGATACCTTGTGCTCCGTAGAGATAACTGCTTGATATCTTGTGCAAAATGAGCTGTTGGCCTCAGCCCAACAGTTGTTTTTGTGAACGCACTATGCACAGAAAACATGTTCAACCATACGGCTAACTGGTTGTGTTGGGGAAGATTCAACTGAAAGGCAACAGAATGATAAATCTTCACACAACTTTCAGCTCCCTGCCACTCAGAGCTGAAACCTGTAAGTTGGGCAGATAACCTGGATAAACCTGTTCTACTGTCAGATAGTTTCATTGACCTTCAACTGGATGATCTTAACTGAAAATGAAGATGTATTCTGAACAAAAAAATGGCACCCCTTTATATAAAAAGTGTTAACTCGTGCCATAAAAGCAAAGGAAAAAAATCCAAATGTTGTGAACATTTTTAGGCCGGGATTGCCATCTATTTGTACACAGAACCACATTTTCAGACACTAAACCAGTTCTGCTGGTTTTTGCTCCTGGCTTCTTTTTTCTTTTTTTAGTTGCCCTTCATCACCCCTAGATGCACAGTTCAAAGTGATTTACCAGTGGAATATTTTTTCCTATACAAATGTTTTTCCTAGGTTATACTTTCACCATAACCTCCTTAGACATACCTTCAACTTCAAGTCTGGTAAACACTGTCAAAAGGTGAGTAACACACTATTTTTCTGAAGTTCATATCTAAACCACTGTTCATCATTGCTTTTATCCCCAATCCCACGTACAATTACATTAGAATGACACCAGAAAACAAGACAAAGATATCACAACACTAACTAAAATAGTTACATACCTTCGCCAGTTTGGGTTTCTGAGCATATTTTGTTAAATTCAGTCGAGACAGATTTATGAAAGGGCCATCTGGATTTGTTAGCATTGAAGCCTGAGGGGGAAAAAGAAGCTTTTTAAGTGGGAAGATCCCCTACACTTTTCCTGAAGATTTTCAAAATATTATCAGTATACCAAAAAACCCCTAAATTCCAAACAAAATGTGTAGATTCACTGCTCTACTGTGCAGTACACAGTCTTCCTTTTCCATCTCTCTCTCTCTCCCCACTATTTCCATACAGTGCCTAAGCATGTAGCTTGGTAGTTGGGATACACAACCAAAAAAAGTCTTCCAAGAAATACTCAGGAAGATTAGTTCCTACCTGCAATAGTGAGAAGATGCCACATTTTGCCATTAATGTGATGTTAATACCTACTACATATTCATGGTGGTTGAAATTTACTAATTTTGCCGATAGAATGGGAAAAAAACTAGTATAGATTATTCTCCTTAGCTTTTCAAGTGACAAACACTGAGTGCTTAGCAATTCTTTTGTAGAAGACACTTATGGTGACATCATGTCATAGTCTTTCCATGGCCTTCCATGAATAAAAATGTGTCTCAAAGAGCCTGTAAATTTGGAATTTATATGAATCCTGGTGAACTTGTGAATTTATGTACATTTTTTTATATAAACAGACTAGCAAATGCACAAGAAGCAATATTTTCAAACTCTATTTTGAAAAGAATTTAGAAAATTAAAAATATTCACCTCCTTCAAACTTGAGTTTAGATGCAGCTTTTAAGTAAACTACAGTGTCACTGTGCCAGATACTGTGACCAAGAAATCTTCCATTCTGAGAACAGAGGCAAGCAACTCACCGTGCCCAGCCTGACATATCCCCCGGAAGCACTAGTGATTGGACGAGCTGTGAGAGCTGTTCGAGGTGTTCTTATTGCCTGTTCCATGGTACTTGGCCGTCCACTCTGCGTGCTGGGTCTCACAAATCCTGTAATAGGTCTTCCTGACTGATTTACTGGCCTAAAGATGTTAAGTACATTATCCTTATGTTAGGTGGTATTTATTGATAGAGAATTGAAACAGTTGTACCTGAAGCATTTCATTTTCAGAAGTTAATTTTATGATTTGCTCATTTTTAACTTCTCACATTTTAAAAAATAAACTATCACATACCTAACAGCTGGGCTGGGGCCTCCACCTTGGCTAGTTCCAGGAAGTTTCAAAGATGTTCCTGGTCCTACAAAATAAGAGCATTTCTCATTCCACATTGAGATATTACTCCCTTGTCCAGAGAACTTCAAACATGATTGTGTTTTACAATAAACAGTAAGCCAGAAATTTCTTTACTCAAACTGAGGGGACAAAGAACTAAACAAAGAAGTTTAGTTGCACAAATATTGCATTCTACTATTGATAAATTAATAGACTATTGCAAGAAAACTGCCAAACAATGAACATGATTTTCTTTCTTTCACCCTCTCCATTCTCTTCTCCATCCCACCTGGGGAGAGCAAACAAGTGCCTGTGTGGAGCTTAGCTGCCTACTGGGATTGACCCAAACAATTTGTAAGAACATCTTAGAAACACCAGAAAGCACTAAAGTAAGAAGGTTTCTGGAACAAGAAGACCAGGCTAACTTGAAATGGTGTATTTTCTATCTGGCGCCCAGACTTGAGTAAGTAAACCTAAACCTTCACCTACAGAGCAGATGGAGAAGGATGTATCATGTCATCAGACCCTGGTAAGGTCTCCACCCACAACTTAGAGCACTGTAATGTGTGAGCTCATCCATATCCAAAGGTCATCAATGAAAATACTGAACTGCCTTGAGCCCAGGTGAACTGATGAAGGGCTCCACTTTTCATATATTTCTGTTTTGACAATGGATCATTAAGAATTACTAGTTCCTGCATGTAGATTTTCATTCACTGACATTTGATTGGGCAGTTTTTCTAACCTGCTAAGTGAATGTCAATGAGATTGACACTGGGTTAAAAGCAACATATGACATCTATACCTTCCAGTCTCTTCACTGCTTGTGACTATGTAGAAATGAGATTTAAGTTGATGCAGACAATTCTTGACAAATCCCAAATGCTACATATTTTCTATATACATATGAACTCCTTTTATTGCAAACATTTCCAAGAACTGAAGATAAACTGATAGGTAGACAGTTTCCTTCCTTCTTTTTTCCCCAAGATAAACCCTAAGTTGCCACCTGACTACAGCTGCATTGATCTAGTTGAGGTGTTAGGGCATGGGTTGGACTCGATGATCTTGAAGGTCCCTTCCAACCCATACATTCTGTGAATTCTGTGTGAATTCTGTGAATTCTGTGAAAGTTAAATAATACAAAAAAGGTATTAACCATGATCTCTTTGGTAAAACCAACTAAATATGCAATTGGTGCTAAAATAAAAAAACCTAGGACTCTCTCTCTTTTGGCTGGACACACTTAGGATCTCTACTGCTTACCTGCCTTTTATAGTCCTGTGCATATGGAAGTCTTCACAACAGAAGGAGTGGACAGTTCACCCAACACAGTTTCTAACATGATAACTAGGGCACTTTTCAGAGGAATGGGGAAAGTGGCTTTCAGCTTTTCAGACTGGCAGACAAATGTATTACTCTTCCACATTCTGAATCCTTTTTTAAACTATTGCTGTACTATAAAAGAGGCAAGACATTAAAATTCCTTTTTTCAGACATGTTTTTTAATAACTACAATTGTTTTGAGTTTTTGGTGTACTGGGAGAATGCTTACAGGCTATAGTTCCTTTGACCTCACCCCAGGCAACTCAGTCCTTACTTTGAGAATCCCAAGCCAACTAGCTATGAATAGATGTAAGAGGCCACAGCAGTGCATGTGGCCACTAGAAGTGTCAGAATTTATGAGTGAAATTTCAGTAGCTAGTGATGATTGCAGATGACTCCTTTAATGCTCAAGTTAATGAAATAGCTGTGATTACCCATAATGCCAATTAGTACAAGTTTCTGAAAAATATGCTGTCAAGATAACACTTTTAAACAAGATTCCGATATTAGCTGATAAAATTAATCATGTTAAGAGTCCAAAAGTAACATAATGGATTTTTTGGTAAAACAATGCTCTAGGACATTTTTGTTAATAAAGAAGACTGATGGAAAATTAACACAGCAAAATTATAAAAAATGGTGGAAGAAAGATTTCATTACATATGTGTGAAGAGGAACCACAGAAAAGTAGTTGTTTCCCATGGATCCTATACAATTTAGTAATTATTTAATAATGCATGACTGAGAGCAAAGTCATTATTAAGATAGTTTAATCTGAAAACTAAGATAAGGGCAGATGTAAAACTGAAATGGATATGTAACTGATGCAGATGGATTTGAACTGCTTAGTAGGCAAAGTATAGACAATACCAATTGTAATATGTAACTGTGGCTACACAGTTTTATGTTTGTGAACTATGATTTTAGTGGAGGAGGATATCCTGAAAGATCTGCCGCAGTGAAAGACCTGAGTCAAGACCAACTATGGCTAACACACTTTAACAGCAAAAGAAAAAGCCCACAGTTAGTAAGCACCCATTTTTATTAAGTCATATGTACAAGTGGAGTAATCATAGAACCACAAACTGGTGGAGGTTTGAAGGGACCTCTGGAGGTCATCTGGTCCAACCATGCTCAAGCAGGGACACCTGGAGGCAGTTGCCCAGGACCCTATTGGATGGTTTCTGGATAATTTTAAGGAGGTAGACTCCATAGTCTCCCTGTGCAGCCTGTGCCAGTTCTCAGTCACCTTCACAGTCAAAAGTATGTGTTTCCTGATGTTCAGAAGAAAACTCCTGAGTTTCAGTTTGCACCCGCTGCCGATGGTCCTGTCACTGAGCACCACTGGCTCTGTCCTCCTTGCACTCTGTTTAGCAATTTCTGTGCTTACCTTTTACGCAAAAGTGTAACATTAGAACACCTCAGATGTATAAAACAAGTAAAATCAAGCTGTAGAAGAAAAACATGTTTTCTGCGTGTCAGTGGACCATTGTCTGGTTTTGTGACTACAAAAGAGAAGTGGATAACTGGAAAGGTTTAAGAAAAGAGTTTCAAGACCCAACTCAAAAATTTAAAGATACAGCTCCAAATGAGAAGTTTGTTTAGCTTACCAGAGAAAAGATCACTGGATGACTTAATGATAGATTTAACTCTTTACTTTGGAAATACACGTTTGAAAATAAGAACTTTGTATTAGGCATAAAATGTTCACAAAGAAGCAACAGGTGGAGTTATAGTTGATAATTCCCCCTAAAGATAAGGCACACTGATAAAAGCTAGCAAATTTAATAATTTACAAAAGACTGCAGGGGGTTCTCTATCTTTGGAAAGTTCTTACACTTTCTGAAAAATTATATACTAGAGTATATAATATTATACAAGTGTAATATGATAATATATAAGTGTAAATAGTATTCATCAAATTATTTTTCTTGCAAGATAATCTCTATCGCAGGGGGCAAAAATCAAATAAAACTCTAAATTATATTACTATGCTGTTTTAAGATAGATATGTGTAATTATCTTGATTTTATCAATGATTGAAATTATCAGTGTTGATTACAATATATAAACACATCTTCAGTACTGCTTGACTGTGACCAAGCATGAAATGAAAAATTTTAAATATGTAATCAGATAGATATGCAATTGCCTACATCTATACAGACAAGAAAAGCTTTTAACACTTCAATTATCAGTTCTGGCCTATGTCCAGTTCTTCCCTTGAATTCCTTGACATGGTACATGGTTGAGAGCCACATTTAATAAGTTACATAAAAATTGCCATGTGGACTGTACTAAAGAAACAGAGAAAAATAAAAATAATGCCAAAAAAGTAGTGGAAGACAACTAATCATTGTCCACTTGGAAGGGAATTGATGAGGATGAAAAGGCACTGCACAGACGAAACAATGACAGAGCTGAAGAACTGCTCTGTGAAGGAAGAGAAGAATGAAGTAGAGAAAAGCAGAAGAAAGCAAATCTGATAATGTTTGCAGGACATGATGCAAAAAGATGATTTCTGACTGTTGTCTACACTACAGGTATATGGATAAAATTCACAGTATAGTGAGAGCAGATTTTTTCTCTAGTTTCCCACAGTGCCTAAAGAAGCCAGAAAGGAGTAAAAGAAATCAAGGTACTGATGGAAAAAGCGAGTGAGCAGTTGTATGCTCACTTCATTTCCTCAAATGTAGAGGAAAAGCTGCCAAAACACAATTGAACATGGTCCGAACTCTCGTTTGACAGGCCTAAGTATTACATCAAGAACACGTGGCATATTTCAACATTGCCATGCAACCATAAAACAATCTAAACCGCTTTTTTTTACCAATACCAAATGCCATATCAGGTCACCTCAGTTTGTACTATTTTATGGTAGATGACGTAAGAGATGGCCAAAAGAGCTCTTGTTGAGTCAAACTGAAAGTCAACCTTACGTGCAACTTGAGCTATGGCATTTTCATCCAGGATCATCTCTGCGATTCCTTCTTGATCCATATCAATTTCATCCACATACACCATTTCTGTCAAAGCTCGTGTTTTTAGGTTCCAGGCAGCCTGAATAAGGATAAAGTAAAAAGTAAAATATCTTCAAGATACTAAGTAAATAATCTAACCAGCAATTTTACCATTTTATTAATATTATTCACTTCACAGTTTTACTAGGCTTGAATAAAGTATTGACTTAAAACAGCTGAGTATATCCATCTGTCTGATGGAGGTATAAAAGGGAACTCAGTCCTTTGTTCAAAGCACCAGCTATAAAAAACTGTTTAAATGTATATCCTAGGCATTTCAGATTATGAGAGTACTGGAATATGTTTTAGTGACCTGAACTGACAAATTACTACATGGTATGTTCTGGAGGATAATCTGAGCAGTATGGAAAGGCAAGCATAACTCTAGTCTATGTGACAAGCTTTGTGTAGACTGTGAAGACACCAGATCAGTGGGGAGAAAAAAAGAAAGCAAGACAAATCTGTGGCAGCCATATAGAAATACCAACAAAGTAAGTGCAGATCCAACCACTTTGATAACTTGATATGCTTGTAATGCACTCATAGAGCTGGCATCATAAAGGAAGCCACAAGACCAATCCCATATCTTCCATCGGATATTAAACAGATCATCGTATGTTTTCCAGAGTAAAAATTACTGCCAGAATAATTCGATTTGTTTCCTTTCTAACACAGAGTACAGCAATCTGGTGGAAAAGCATATTTAATATTGGCTAAGGAGACCTTTCAAAATAGAAACAGACTGACGCTATCTTAATACAAATAAAGGTCAAACACATGGAAACATTTGTTCCTTAAGTAAAAAGGTATGAGAAGATCTGAAACTCAGGCTTATTTAATAATTTAAGTAATCATTTAATGAGACACTTCTCATTCATCCTGTCTTTTCCTCTAGATTTCCCTCATACTTCCATGCAAATTTTTAAGTGTCAATCAAAAAGAAGGTGTATCTAAAAATGCTGAAATATTTATCTATTCTTTTAAAAAGTGCTTTCTTCCAAGCAGAAGTAAAGGAGGGCTTCATCCAGCCCATTCAACCACAATTAGAAACCTTTGCTCAAGAATGAAGAGAAGGGAATTCAGCAGGATAATCTGACTCTAGGCCAGACAGTCATAATCCAGATCTACTTTATTTTAGTTTAGCTTCTTCTTATGTAGTAGGATGACAGCCTTTAATTAATATTGAGATTTCTGTTAGATGTTCAACACCTTTAACAATTTTTCATTATTCTATAGAAGTATTTAATTTGTTGAATTTTTAATGCCTTGATGGTAGTCTGCTCTTTTCAAAGACTTGTATATCTGCAGTCAACATAAGCATGTCTATACTGGGAATATGCTCCAACTAGACCTTTTGTATAGCCAACCACAGGCTAATTTTTTACTAGAAGTAAGAAAATCTGCCCATAGTAACGACCTTTTCCTGGAAATTGGAAGTAGTAACTCCTCTACATTAATTGCTAAAACTGAGGTCAGTTCTTTACATATGTGTAAGTGTATTATTGCGATTTTTCCACTAACTAATATGTGAAAATGTGTTTTTAAAATCAACATGTCTCTTTGTCATTATTGGGCAAATATCTGTCATAAAAAATAGATTCCTTAGGCATCTCTTCCAGTCTAAAGTTCCTAGTCCAAGGCTTCACAGCCAACAAAAAATTCAAATATCACACAGTACTCCTTAATTAAACATTTGTCTGTAGATTACAGACTATCTGCTTTCTCTTTGTGGGACTGATAATTTTGTTTTGTGATAAGGACCATATTTGGAACTTGAAGATAAACTGCATTTCTATGAAATGCATTTATACAGTAAGAAAAAGGGGCAGCTCATTTCAGACAACCCACACGTTAACAACATAACAAATTTAGCTTGCTTAACTCATAATCAGAACAAAATTTACAATATTTACTAGCAATTAAAGAGATACAGAAATGTGATACAGTATATAAGTACATAGTATACAGTATGTAAGTCTAAACTCCAGAAAGAAAAGTGCCAGTGTTTTTCACTCAGTTTGTGAGAAGTTTGTAATTGAATGGATTATTTTCTTCTTGTTTCTGAAAACTCCAAAAACCAAATTAAAAATATAAACTTAGTATCTAAATTTAAATGTTTTCTCTGAATATGGTAACACACTTCTCTAGGAGCTTTTATTCTCCAATAATCTTTTCTATTATAATAAATTTTATTCCATACACAAGGAAAACCCCAGAACAACTACATTGTGAAGGGTAATAATTACACTCAAGAAGATATCCAGTAGTACTTCACTGAAACCATTCTATATGTAAACAACTTGCATGAATTCATGGAGCTGTAAAATATGTTATGGGGCTGTATTTAAAGATGCCATTTCACATTGCATTTAATCTCTTCTGACTGTGGGCTGGAGCCAAAAGATGTCATCACCTGCACAACACTGTTCTTGCCATTGCAGTAATCTAGAGCTAATGTGGGCAGAGTGAAAACTAATTAGTTACTCTCAGTCTTCCATCACTTACGCAAATCATCATGCACCTACAAGGCTACCGGACTCTACACAAGGTAGGCAGTGAGCCTGCGCTGCAAGAGCAGGAAGAGCATGAGTAACAGCCCACCATTACATACATTAAATAAACATGGAAGTGAGCCCCAAAAGCACAAACATTGCTCTGTCTGTGATTATATGTTTTTTACTTCCTAATCTCATCTACAGATGAAGGTCATTCAGTTCAAGGTAGATTCAATTTAGCTTTTAGAAAGCACTAAACTGCTGAATAAAGATATAGGAAATATGTTGAGGGGTCTGCCCCCCATTCCCCTGGGGAAGGGGGCCCTGGGGTGGATGCGTGACCTGGGCACGGGGTTTCCCCTGCCCTGCCCCTGCCCCTGCCCCGGTCACACGTACCCCGACTGTGGGCTGCTGTTGGTCCCAGGCTGTTCCCCGGGCCCAGGGTACTCTGGGTTCTGGGATGATTGCTCAGTCTGTGTGCTGGCCTGAGCCATGCAGCTGCTAATAAAAATCTGCTGAAATACCCACGAAATGAGCCTTTCCTAATTTCTTCTACAGACCAAGCTGTCCCCAGGAAGGTTGCAAAGAACGGCTTGCAACAGAAATACATGAAAGAAATAAAATTCTATCAAATATAAAAGCTGCCTGTTCAAAATATCAAAAATCTTCCCCTTATCAAATGTAATGCCTTACCAGTAACAAACCCCAAATTTATGCTATTGAGGACTTAACAACAAAACAAGTATTATTTGGTGTATCAGAAATTCTTCCCAATGACTGAATCTGATAATTGTATTTATGGAAAGAACTTTACCTGAAACACAGTGTATTCAGAATCAAGTTCCTGGAAAGAAAGAAAATAGAAATTGAGGAATGTAAGTGCCTCAAGACAAATGCATTTATACTGTGACCACTTCCTTTTGCACAAACATTTTTTGTCCGACACATATATCCAAATTTCCATTTTATTACATTATCTCAATTTACACACATTATGAAGCTAATCAGTTTTGCACAATGAAAGTAAATTTGCATTAAGTGCATCTTTCTGATACCTTTGCTTTCTTGCTTCTGCTGGATTATGCTAGCCAAAACTTAGATTAACATTCAAGCATTATGAAGATGAAAAATGGTAGATTAAAAGAAAATGAACTTGGAAGATGTACACAAATCTAAAAATTAACCAGATTATCACACCATGGGCTTTAGAATGCCTACTTAATAAAATCCATCTTTGAACACTTTTTTTAGCTGCTGCTGGTGATCACAATGATAACACTCAAGAAGACAAAAGAAAATTTCAGCACTTTTTCATGGTACTTTTATGATGCAAATGATGTATTCATTGTATTTGGACAGTAATACTGTAAGTGGAATAAATGTCAAATTAACAGCCTATTGCACTACCCAAAAAACAAAAGAAAAGCTACCAGATTAAGTTTACTTTAAGTGAAAAAGTTGAAACTTGCATCTACTTGAAAACTTGTGGTAAAATTGAGTAAATACTGACAGGAGAAAAATGTAGGTTTATCACCAATTAATGTGTAATTATCATGTTTACATAATATTTAAACTACCCTTCAGTGCTTTTGCGGTTCACTTCTAGGGACTGGGGATGAGTTTTTCCTAATGTATTACTTTAGCTTTGGACAAGGAAGGTGGGAGATAGATGTTACTTTCTCTAAATCGTAGTGTCAGATAATTTCTGCTCCTAGAGGCAGTGAAAAATTTCTTGCATATCTGGCGTTGTGTAAATCTATCCCAGTTAAACCAACTATATCAGACTGAATATACAATCTTCAAGTAATTCAGACTATAAAGGGACTTCTCAAGGTCTCTAAAGTCCTGCTCAAAGCAAGGTCAGCTATGAGGTCAGTTGAGGTTGCTCAAAGCCTTGTGCAACCGGATCTTGAAAACTTCCAAGGATGGAGGCTGCACAATGTGACTGGGCAACCTGTTCCACTGCTGACCATCCTTATTGAGAAATGTTTTTCCTTGTATCAAGCCAAAGTCTCCTTCACTTCCCTGCATCGTTGCAAGTGGTCCCTGGCTCCATTTTCTTGATAACCCCCTTGTATGTATTAGAAGGCTGCTATTAGACCACACCAATGTCTTCTCCCAGCTCAAGCACTGCCCTGCTGCTGGCTTGTTTTGCAGCCAAGACACAGAGCTGGCTTCTGTTCCACCATGAGAATGGCAATGTCAAGCTCAGCCCTCTGCAGTATGAGACATGGTCTACTTCTTTCAATTTGAACATTTTTACTCAGTAAATTCTATGACAGCAGGGACCTGGAATACTGGTGAAGGACGTCTTCCTTCTGTAGTGTACTGGAATTTGTGGCCTTTAAAGGATTGTATTTGGAGGCAAAAAGTTGTTCACTGGTGTTAGAATGCATAACACATCTCACACATTGAGAATTCTATGGAATTAAACATTAATTGAGGTATTAATCTCAGTTGACTGTGATGTGCCTGGGCCTGACTAAGGCACTGAAACTGGCTTTGCATTTTAGTTGTATGATTAAATAAACTACAAATTCTTTTATGTATAGCAGTTGTTTTCTAAAAAATAAATTATTCAGCTTTCTAAGTAATAAAGGACATTGAGATATTTCAGCTTGCATTTTATTCACCCCATTGTGTCCAAGTGCTACAGCACATACGAAGACGGTTTTAAGAGCAGCAGGTGGTATTCCATACCATATGTGCTACAGTAACTAATGAGGACAAGGTAGGAATATTATGCCAACACTAATACAAAAATGCCTTGATGTTACAGATGTGTCTCTTACTTTAGGCACTGTTCATTAGTTTAAAAAATAATTAAAAATCAAACAAATTTGCTTATGTAGGAGCACTTATATTACTATAAAATTCAGAAATTACATCCCTCATGATTTTGGCAAAAAAGTAGAGTTGACAAGTAATACTAACTAAAACCATTGCTCTCTCATAATTGTAGGTATGCATTGCTCATACATGCTAATACATTGTTGCATTTTTTGACAAGTAACTTTTGATTTTAAATAACCCTCAAGCAGCTAATAGGACCCTCACATTAAACAAAAGTATGGAATAAAAAAAATTACATTAAAATACAATATACTTTAACATGGGTGGATCCAGCAGTTGCTACTCATGCAAGTAATCCACTGGAACTAGATTTCAAATAAAGAGATCTTTGAGAGGATTAACAAATAGCATTGTCCTGTAAGCTTGTCTCTCAAAACAAAAACTCAAATTTATTCTTCATTTACACATATAAAGCTCCCTTGAAATTCAAAAGATTGTAAAAGCAATGAAGGAACTATTTAATCCAGATCCCTAAACCCACTGAGGACACTTTAATATAAAAATGCAAAGTCAGTTTATTTGAATACCAAAAATACTAAGAATAATTAAGCTTTTGACACTTATAGCCTGGAAGAGGGAATATATTACATAGATTATATTATAATAAGGCTTCACTCTACAATTACTTTCAGGTGAGTATAATATAATACAGGCAGCATATTAAAATTATTATATTTTGAAAATGCTCTTCAAATGACTAAGAGCAGAAGCACAGAAAAAAACACCCCAAACCTTTACTCGGGTACAATGACTTCACTGGAAGTATCACTATTTTCACACATAAACTTACAGTCTCTTGCACCAATAACTGATTTCAGTTGAAGATGCTTTTTCAAATCAAGTTCAATGCCCATAAACAAAACCATGATATTTTCATTATGACCTTACAAAAACAAGTATGCAAATAATAGCAGCTGAAAGTTCAACATGGGAGAAGAAAGGATGAATGAACAAAAGCAAATCCTCATAGAAGACCATTAATCAAGTTAAAGGAAGGATATCCACTATATGCCTATTAATTATATTAGGCAATTCTTTTTCTATTGTTAAACTAGAGCAGGTTCCATACATGGGTTCTGTTTATTGCCTTGAATCTGACATATGGAACACAAAGAGTAATCAGATTAGGTGACTAATCGGGATGATCAACAGAGACAGTCCTGGACTGTATTTCCTCTAGGTCATGCTATTACTATAAACACAGAAGACAAGGCCTGTTTGCTTACAATAGGAAATAACTAAACTGAACATCAGTATTTTACATGTTTGCATGTCCAAATGCTAGTCACACAAAATACAGTTTTTATTTATGCTAAGATAAGAATGTCAGCATAGAAGTGAATTCCACCAATACCATTTATATTCCTAATTCTTAAATGAAGAAATGCACAGGATATTTTATAGAAAAAAACTTTCAATCTTCCACAAGATGCAACTCAGTAACAGCTAATTATTCTTCCATCACAATGTTATTTATTAAGAACTCTTCAGGAAAACTTCATTGATTTTAAAACATTTCAATTTTGCTGTTGTTGTGCTCTTTCAGAATTCAAGATTTATAATGTCACAGTATGTGATACTGCTATGTAAGAAAATTTCTGATTCATGCCCAGCTGGCTAAAAGGTCAACACCGTAGCTTAAAAACCTCTTAGGGCATACTGCATCTGGTGAAAGGGTTCAAGGAGAGTTCTGCATCAATTAAATAGCCTCTAAATGTAGGTACATGTGACTGTTGATTGGATCATCAGTAAACTTACGTTAAAGACTTTTATATCATCTTTTGCCATGTTCTTAAAGGAGAAGTTCTTATCATTTTACTTGTGATAGAAACATCCTGAATACTAAAGTATATGTACAGGGAGTGGTAAATCAAGACAGAGCTCAAGATATACTGGTCAAGAAAATTTCTTACTACATTTTTAAGTGTGGTGGCAAAAATGTGCCTACTTCTACGGGCTACTGTAAAAAGCTGGTTTCAGCAGCCCATAGCTCTAGGAAAGATGCAACAGAGCAGGACTGGTGCTATCATTTAGCAGATGAACTGGGAAAAAGTGCAGGCTTTCAGACAGGAAAGGCCATCTCTCAGGCATGAAAACACTCTCCAATTATGCATTGTTAGTCTCTTCCTTTACTTATCCACCTTAGAAGGAAGAAGGCCAGTTGCCTGAGCATGAAAAAGTTCTGACCTGTAAGAGCCACAGTTTAACTCAACCTGGGCATGTCTTTAAAGGACACCAGCTCCTGTGGCTTAAATTATATCCTAATGCATGCTGTTCAAAGAAGTGAGTCCTTGAACAGTGACAGAGGCTACTGTTCCTACAAGATCCCTCTTTCCCTGGTTGCAGAGGTTGGGAAGCACATGCTTAGCAGAATATGGGACAAGAGGATAAGAACAGATGGCACAGTGATTACAGCCGTTGAGTATTCCCTTGTGCTGCACAGCAGCTCACTTAATCCAAACTTTCTGTAAGTGTTGTCATTTCTCTGTCTGCTTTCCTGGCGCCCAACAGGACACATCTTGGGTTTGATTTGCAGAAGTGCTACCATTAAGAGGTTGACCATTAAATCTGCTAGAATTGCTACGTGGTTTTAAGCATTATAAACCACACTTACTGGGTAAGGTACCAAAAATGATACATACTTCATTTTAGATAATTTGCCAGCTTATATTAAAATACTACTAATGTAATTCACACAGATGGAAAACAGCACCATTTTCTGGTAGGTGGCTGACAGAATTAAAGCTCAATTAAAATATTTAGGAACTCCTGATTTCATTAACATGCCATTTCAAAAGTAACAGAGATATCAGGAAATCAAAGTCAATCCGCCTGAGAATTGTCCTGGATTCTCAATTAATGCGGAAATAAAAGAATCATAGATCACTTTTCTAACATTCAAAACTACAGCAAATTAGCTGATACACTACTATTGGAATAAATTCAGAATAATGTAAAATAGGATTAGACTAGGCAAGCCAAGAGAATTTAGTAATGTATGTCACTTATTTGAGTTCTAATTACCTTGGTGTTCAGCCTTGGATCTTAGTATCTTTCAAAGGTTTTAGAAAAATTAATTATTTTATTAAATGCAAAGTATATATGCTGCAATCCATAAACATGATTTGATTTTCCATTCTGTTATATTAAGTAAGTTGAAAATAGTTTGTAAGGTTTCAAGGACATATAAAACATATTCTTGAGGCATGTTACTACTTCCTTTACTCCACACCTGAAGTTTAGCTGGGTAAAGAGGACAGACTGGTACCTGAAAGTATCAAGTGTTAGAAAGTACTGAGCTGAAAGTGAATGGGTAACGAAAATGCCTGCAAGGCTTAACAAATGAGAAGCAGAATAATAAAATAAATACAGGCTTACTTGGACAGATAACCAGAAAATATTAGGATTTTAAATTTATTGCAATAAAAAGGGTAAAATCTAAATATCATGAACAAATATATAAATCTAAATATCATGAAGAGTGTTGACTGACAAAGAGAAATGCCATTCCATGTTAAGTCTGCCATGAATGTTAAAGTTATATTCTAATTAGATAATCAAAAAATGTTTTGTTGAAGAGATTTTAGTTGTAACATTTTGTATGTTGAATTGATTTGAGTTTGGTTCAAGTTGCACTCTTTAAAGTTATTTAACCAATATTCTGGTTTCTCCAACCTGCTGTACCACAATGAACACGTGGTATAAATAATGCTACATCTTCTCCTGTCAGGAATTCTGCTTTTTGTGTGACTTAACAGAGAGGAATGATGGAAAAGAGCTGCGTAGTCATTCCAGTACATAGCATGAATGCAGTATACTCCATGATCCTTCTGAAACAACACACTGAATTGCCATTTATTTATCATCTCTCCAATTATTTTATTTTTTAAAAAAAACCTCTAAATTGTTACTCCTTACATGATGTACTTCTACGAAGTAAAATCCACTTGGTGTCTGCAAACTTTATTGAACATTGCTGTATGAAATCTTTTCAGACAAAGACAAACATCCTGCCATGCATTTTTAAATGTTATTAACACTGACTTTTCCCAATGTCAAGAAGACATTCTTCCAAATACTTTTAGAAGTCATTCATTCCTGCTTAAAATGGGCTCTTAAGAAGGATTCCTCAAGAAGATTACATGAAGCAAGATCCAAACTAATCATATTTCAATCATATTTGCCTCTCTTCCATCTGAACTTTCTGGTGGGTTTGAAATGCACTGCTGCTGAAGAGTACCTTTTTCACATAAAACTGAATAGGAACAGAGTTCTGAAATGAACATACTGAAGTTATAAAGTCTGGTCATTTGCACGCAACTGTGGCCTGAAAGTTTCTTCAAAACAGTGATGAAGCTTGATCTTAAAATTCAGAGACTTTACGTAAGACTTCTAAGAGCTTATGATTTCATCTGGTATAGACAATGTTCACAACGCCACCCTCCACCACTTCCCAAAGAAAATTATCTTAAATGTTTTTCCTCTTTCATTCTTATAAAAGATGAATCTTGTAGGCTGGTGTGAACATTTCAAAGATTAAATTAGGTGATCAATTGTTGGTCTCAACTTTATACAGAATTTGGAAAAACTCTCATGTTGCTGGTATATAAGGTCCTTGTTCTCTAAGGAGAATGTGTACCTTGTCTAAGAAATTTAATTTATGTACTTAAATGTTTCACCATGTGTGATCTATATTTGGAAGAAGTAAAACCAATTAGGATCAGAGAATCTCAGAATGCGAAGGATTTGAAATGTACCCTTAAGATCATCTAGTTCCACTCTGCCCTTGCCATTGACAGGGATACCTCCCACCAGACCAGGTTGCTCAAGGTCTTATCCAACCACATCCTCTCATTGCTGTTTTGGTAATTTCCTTCTAAGCATTTTTTCTTAGCCTCATACACCTTTTATTCCTTACTAGTGCTACTGGAAACAGCCCAGCAGAAGTTTGGAGTTGACAGGTGTAACAATACGATTTTATACTTGAGCTTAAGCACATAGTAGAAATGCAGTTGTCTTTACATTCTCATGTTGAGACCATAGATTGAAAAACATTTTACTCATTAAAAACTTTATAAATTAAGAGCAGCAGAAACATTATGATCTTTACAACTGTATTTGCTGTTGTCTGTGCTATTTCAAGAGCTTCTTTCACAAATCAAGTATTGTCCTTCCATATGCAAAGATTACATACATAAAGACACAATAATGTAAATACATATAAATAGCACAGCACTACCATGGAACTAATACTGAGTCCCATTTAGGGTTCAGGAACAATGTTCTTGGAATACCTTCTCCACCAAAAATGCTTCTGCTGATGGCTCCTTGTTGGTGCCTTACAGTATGAAATATAAAAAAATAATCTTTTAAATATCTATCCTAAACCAGTTTAAATAATTATGGTGCTTCATTATTTACGCTATTGTGTGACCATGCAGTTTCCTTAAAGACTTGTCCTTTGTGATGAAAAGAACTGCGTTCAAGATTCTTAAAATATCTGTCTATAGGATGCTTTGAAAGACTTACAAATCTACCGTAAAGTGTTTAAGATGAAGTCTGTTCAATTATTGTTTTTAATATATGGCATAAAACATATTTACATGCACATAAATATTAATCCAGAAAAAACTTTCTCAAATCCTTTGTTCTTACAGAAGGGTGAGAAAATATGTAGGTATTGAAAAACACATCCTACATTTCCAGAGACTCTGCAACTGGAAAAAGAGCAGAGAGATATGCAAAAGCCTCCTGTCCCAAGGTAGGGCTCGTAGGTAAGCTGAGCTAAAACGCATGGGTCTTAACTTGATGTGACTTAGTCCATACAGCAGCTATGATATCTGAACATCCCTAGCAGACCTGATTTTTAATCTTAGCTTTTCTTCCTTTAACTCCGCAAAATCTTGACAGAGTTAAACGTTCTCGTTGTGAGGATCGTGCCCCCACGGCTGCCACGGTAGCACTCTGGCAGTACCACGTATCCGCGGCACCGCTCCCCTCTCCCAGCTTTGCGGCCGGGGCGGGAGGGGCTCCCCCGGGGCGTGTCTGGGGAGGAGCCGCAGCGCCGGCTGGCCGCCTCCAGGCTCGGGAGGGAACGGGGGAGCT
>WEIT01015525.1:5954-21008 GCA_013389985.1 Dryoscopus gambensis | reverse complement strand
GGAGGCGGCTCTGGGCGGCCTCCGGAGGCCCTGCCGCCTGTCCCGGCCAGCTGTCCGGCTGCCCTACGACTCTGGGCACGGAGCTGCGGCTCCGCTCTTGGCGCAGCCCCTCGCTGCCAGCGCCTCTCCTGGGCATATTACATTGGGGACTGAAAACAGAGTTTGATCTGTATATTGGGATCAGCAGACTTCCAATAACCCCACTGTTCTTAACTGTTGTCGTTTTCTGTCCCATTATCAAGATTTATTTGGAGTTAGAATAAATACCTAAACAAGAATAATACGGTCCACTAATCCATATTTGGGTAAAATGCCCTATAGAGCCATGGAACCCTGGTTGAGAAAAGTACAGGTTGCTGTGAACAACACTTTCCAGTCTTGCAGACTCCATCAGTTCCTTTAGGTCATTAGTTTTTGCAGGGAAATTACCAGACTGAGCTATTTAGAGATTTAAATTTTGGAATACGATTGCTCCTAGTTTATGTGTACTACAAAGTGGTGATTGCAACCATCAGCTGAAGTAAAAAGGAAGAAAAAATCCCTAGGGATGCTTGGAGCAGTAACTGCATTTGTGTGAAAGTCTTTGAGGGATGAACACTAACAAGACTGCTAAAACCACACTGTTGGCCTTTAAAGAGATCATTCTGGTTTTATTGTTTTTGTCTCACCTAAACTATCAATTTGTCCAAGATGCATGAAATTAATACCCAGGCTAGCAAGATCAATGTCAGAAGTGGCAGTCCCAGGTCTATAGCTAATTCAAATATGGAGTAGGTGGCTTGAACTGAAGTAACAGTTAGAGACAGCTTTGTTTTGGTGTCTTGTGCGCAGTGCACAGGTCTTTGGGTTTGCATGGCAAGGCTTTAGGTGAGAGCCCATATGAGTGGCTTCAGTGAGAAGCTGATAGAAGCTTCCCCTATGTCCAATAGAGCTGCTGGCCAAGGCCAGTGGTGGTAGCACCTTTGGAATAACAATTTAAAAAGGGGAGAAAAAACCTGCACAACTGCAGCTCAAGACAGGACTGAGAAACAACTCTGTGAAACAACTCTGAAGGCACCAAGGTAGTAAAGAGGAAGGGGGAGCAGTGCCCCAGGTGCCAGAGCAGAGATCCTGCAGCCTGTGGTGAAGACCATNCAGAAGTGGCAGTCCCAGGTCTATAGCTAATTCAAATATGGAGTAAGTGGCTTGAACTGAAGTAACAGAGACAGCTTTGTTTTGGTGTCTTGTGCGCAGTGCACAGGTCTTTGGGTTTGCATGGCAAGGCTTTAGGTGAGAGCCCATATGAGTGGCTTCAGTGAGAAGCTGATAGAAGCTTCCCCTATGTCCAATAGAGCTGCTGGCCAAGGCCAGTGGTGGTAGCACCTTTGGAATAACAATTTAAAAAGGGGAGAAAAAACCTGCACAACTGCAGCTCAAGACAGGACTGAGAAACAACTCTGTGAAACAACTCTGAAGGCACCAAGGTAGTAAAGAGGAAGGGGGAGCAGTGCCCCAGGTGCCAGAGCAGAGATCCTGCAGCCTGTGGTGAAGACCATGGTGAGGCAGCTGTACCTCTGCACCCATGGACGACCACGAGGGAGCAGAGGATGCTTGAAGGAAGCAGGTGGTTGCTCAAAGGAAGCTGTGACCGCATGGAAAACTCATGCTGAAGCAAGCTTCTGGCACAAGCTGTGCATCCACGAAGACAGAAGCCCACACTGGATCAGGTTCACTGACAGGACTTGTGACTCCATGGGGGACCCACACTGGAGCAGCCCGTTCCTGAAGGACTGCATCCTGTGGAAGAGGGACCCATGCTGGGGTAGTCTGTATAGAACAGTAGCCTGTGGAAAGGACTCACATTGGAGAAGTTCATGGAGGATGGTCTCCCATGGGAGAGACGCCACACGTGAGCAGGGTAAGGACTCCTGTCCCTTAGGAAGATGGAGGACCAGTGACAATATGTGATGAACTGACAACAGCCCCCTTTCCCCATTCCCTTGCGCTGCTGGAGGGGAGGAGGTAGAGAAAATTGGGAGTCAAGTTGTGCTCAGGAAGAACCGAGGGGTGGGAGGAAAGTGTTTTAAGATTTAGTTTTTATTCCTCATTAGCCCACTTTGATTTGATTGTTAATAAAATAAACTGATTTCCCCAAGTTGAGTCTGTTTTGCTTGTGAAAGTAAATGGTGAGTGATCTCTCCCTGCTCATGGGTCCTTATCTTGACCCATGAGCCATTCATTATATTTTCTCTCCCCTGCCCAGCTAAGACAAGAGTGGTTGTGGCTTTGGTGGATGCCTGGCATTCAGCCAGGGTCAATCCACCACAACAGGGAAACTGTGATCTGAGAGAAATATTTTGGAACTCATGCCATCCCCAGTTTAGAAGGGTGGAAAGGAAATAGGACAATAGTTTCTGTCCGTTCTCTGCTTTATGGTCAGACTTAGCACAATGAGCAGGATGTGCTCTTTGGAGAAATTGTGAACACTGTTTAAAACCCCCATATTTATTAAAAATATTAACTTGAAGTTCCTCTACTTTTGTGTATGTTTATTAAATGTTCTGCTTTTAAATTCTTTCTGTTACTATGTTAGGTAATTACCCAGCTTGTCTGGGCTGCTACTTTTTCATGGAACATAATGTGAATGGCACTTCCAGTGGGTACAGGTGCATTTTGAGGTCAGTGCAATATTTCAAAAGTTGTTAGATTAAACTGCCAATTAGTTGGTTTACTGGAGACAAGTAATGTCAGAATGTTTTTAAAAGGCAGTTTTCTTTTGTGGACAGGTCACCACATCAGTTAAACATACCATTTATATGCACAGGAAAACAAAGGAGACAAATAGCACCTAAATTTTATTAATTCCAACACTGCCGTCTTACAAAAACTCATAGTTAAAGTGCTGCGTGTACTTTTTATTTTGTGGACACCTATTTTAAGCTTTACTATCTTAGTGACTACTTCCAGACTACAAAGGAAATTAAATGTCTAAGGATGCTGAGATTGTTTGACTATAACAGGGTTTTTAATGATTTCTATTTTGAGATAATGAATCAAAATGAAACACCATGAAGCCATGATTGCAGATTAAGGTTTCAAAGTACTCTGTCAACTTGGGAGCATTCAGGTGAGTGAATTAGTCATAGATATTGGGCTATAGATATTGGGCTCTGGCTCTATCTGTGCCCTGGCTTACCTGAGCGTGTTTGGCTTGCTTTACATGTGGGATAAAATTGATGTTCCTCTGAAGAAAGCTTATGACTTTTCAGAAGAAAAAACTGAAATGAGGCTGTGTGACTGGAAACCAATGAGAATAAATTGTGAGTCATGTGGGCTGCCAGTATTTGGTCACTGGTCATGGGAAGATTCCTCCAAAAGCAAGAAAAACTGTAAGCATTTCAAATAGCACTTTTGAGGTAGAGGTTTAAAATGAATCCTTTTAAAATAAAAGAATTGCTGGATATTTAATCAGTAATACATATATTGCTGGACTTCAGCCGTACTTTTAAAGTGCAAAGATTCTATCTATAAGTGAAAAGGTCACAGATACTGCTGTATAGCAAAATAAAGGGGAACATGGTTCTGCAGCATTTTTTGTTTGTTATGCTGCTGGGAAAGGCATTCATTGCACTTAGTGATCAAGCTGAACTAATGTTATCCTATGATAACAATTAGATCAAGATGCATCTTCAACTTTTTTACAATGAGATTTTGCAGTGTTGCTAATGATAGAAAAATCAATTTTCCTTCTTTCCAACCACCCCCTGCAAGGAGTTTTTGTTCTCTGTTTGATTGCAGATAAGAGGAGGTTTTTTCAGTTTTTTACATGATATATGAAGCCAGAAAAGTTTTCTCTGGTATTGGCACACAGATCATGCTATGCATATCATCTTTGAAGTCTTTTCCATCAATACTACTGCTTTTCACTTCCTATGTGGAGGAATATTCTGAGCTTTCTAATATGGGGACTCTCATTTATATTGAGTATTGAAATCCCCAAATTTGAACCTTTTAATCAGTCTAGTGTTTTCTCTAAGTTTTAATCTCAGTGGGTGGCCACATTCCACATCTCTAACTTACTAAAATCCTGGAATACAACATAGATAGTCCCTGCAGCTGTCTTCATGTGCTTTGTAGAGCCTTGTATGTCAGTCTCCCTCCAGTGTAACTTCATGAAAGCTAAACAGCCAGGAATTACATTCAGGTCCTTCAGGAACAGGCTGCTCCAGTGTGGGCATTGGTACCATCCCTGACTGGCTCCACCTTGGCCAGTGGCAGGTCAGTTCTGAAGCCGGCTGGCATTGGCTCTGTTGGATGTGGGGCAAGCTTCAGCAGCTTCTCACAGAAGCCACTCTTGTAGTCCCTGCTACCAGAACATTTCCAGGCAAGCCCTATACAGTGGGTTGTTTTTTGCTCTGTTTGCTTGAGGGTCTGCTGGTGGCCTCCTGGCCTTTAAAGACCCCTGGTCTTTTTAGTTTCCTTGAAGTCACATGAACAGCATTCCTTTTATACATCTATGTCTGGTTCAGATCTGCTGTATTTGCTCTGGTGTCGTGGCCTTCCTGGGTGCTAATGAGTCCAGCCTGTTTGCTGAGATATATCATACCAGCCTCAACTGCAAATGCTGATGTTTATCCCAAAAAAGTGTATTGCATGCATTTGACTGATGCCAACAGTAAAATGAAAAAGTCCAGCAAATGCCCTTCTGTAGGATTGAAGAGTATATAAAAGAGCAAGTACAGAAGTAACAAAGCTGATTGGATGCTGGCCTAGAATGCAATCACCTGCTGCTGCCACCAACCCTGGGCAGTTGCCACTACTGATTTGTGAGAATGTGAAAAAGGAACTTGCTACTCCCATTTCCCACAAAGATAAATTTCTGTCTAGTGCACAGGTGTGCAGTGTACCGTATACCCCATTTTACTAAAGCCATTCTCTATCTGGAAGTTGAATTGGATTAAGTCTGAGCCAAAGGTCAGCAGCAATTTGACTCTGGAAAAGTTTTCTACATCAAAGCTTTTTATTCTCAGTGTAGGTGCAACTCTGCTGATCCTTTGTACATATGCCTTTCTATGCATGAAGTGAGCCACTAGTGAGCTGTGAGTTAATCGTAGTCACTTAAGCTGTATATGTTAGCTCTGGAAAGAATTCAACCAACTGGGCAACAAATGAGTGTCCCCTGTATGTTAGCCACACTACACAACTGGCCTGCAAATGGAATTACTCAGGATTGTATTTGTCATTGGGCTGACAGGAGCCTGGAGAGCCTGTTTGGTTTCCCAGGAGTTTTCTCACACAGGCTGTGGTGCATGAAATAACTCAGTTGCTCTCAAATGGATGATGCTGTCTGTTGCTGGAGGTGCACAGTCACAGCTTGGGAACATGCTGGCCCTTCCCCTCAAACCTAAGAACAAGATGTCTTTCATACTCTGGCATTGATATCTACAAGGAACAGTTAAGGAGTGGTTTTCAGCTCTGAAGAATTTCTTTCAGTATGTTGTTTATTCAAACATGTATCTGATGCTGCATTTGATGGTTAGAAGTGTTATCTATCACAAGGTAGCTTTGCAGTGGCTTATGGGAAATGAGTGGTTGTTTTAGTACCATTAGTAGTGCTTAAATCTCAGTGTTGAGGGATTACTTTTGGCATACTTGTGTGTAGAGTGTGGAAAAAGAATTATTTTGAATATGCTTTGTTTCTTTCCCAGGGCTCAGGGCTAAGACATTGTTTGTAGTTTAATGGAGCTATCCACTTCTTTCACCTACTCTCTTAAAATGAGGAAAATTACTTTTGTGGGAAGTTCAATAAAATTAGTTTGGAGAATTACACCTGAGATGTATCTGATTTGTAGGAGAAGAACAAACTGAAATTTTTCTGTTTAACACTGACAGAAAAAAAAAAAATCAGAATTTAGTAATAGCAGCATCCTGGGAGAGTGTCTAGGTGGAAAATACATTTCACCATGCAAAATGTTACCAGCCATATTATGAAAGGTGGAAGTCTCCTGGCTTTAGTGCAATATAGGCTTGTCTGCCTTTTTTTACCAGAAGTTTTGTAGTCTAGTGGTTAGTCCTTTCCATTACCTTAGGTAAAAATCCTTAAATGATCATAATAGTCAAATGTTCTCCAACTATAATGAATCTCTCCATATTTATTGAGTCAGTGCTATATTGGGACAATGATAGGTATGTGACATAACTACAAAAATCACCAGGGTTTATTAAAGAAAAGTCATGTGCTAGTCTTGTATAACTATGCACATTCATTGTATTAGAGGTGACCTGATCTTAGCTAGGATGTTTTGAGAGACTATTCTCATCCTCTGCAAATACACAGGAAATTTAGTGGTGCTGCTTTATTTACAGCTGGAGTATTGTGATGATATCACTGTTGCATAGGTAATTTGAACCTTGGCTTCATTTATTTGAAACAAGAACAAAAAATTCAGGAATCAGAAGTAAGGGCCAGTTCCTCTTCTGTCTTTTATTCTTAATTTGAAAACTAGTTGTTCCTGAGATAGGCTGCAATAAAAACTCTTACTTTGGTTAGTTATAAATGAAAATATCAGGGAGCTCTACTGAATAGAATGAATATATTATTATATTTATTCATAAAATACATGGATTTGTATAATTGCTTTTTAAAAAACTTTTTAAAAAACTTTTTTAAAAAGTTTTGTGACAACTAAAACTGTGTACTGGATTTTAGTCATATTTCCATTAACTGGTCAATACCTTATCAACATTAAATGTTGCTTGGAGATTTAAATCTGCTTCAAATTTTCACCTTTTATTTTAATACAGTTTTATTTCTGCTAAGAAGGACACTTTAAACTGATACTGAATACTGGCTCTGAATAGATATATGTCTTTAATTTTTTTCATCTTTATACACCCCTCCAGAATAAATGATTGGTATGACTAAAATGCTTTGCATTTTCCAAATGTTTTTATAGCTTTTCTGTGTCAGTCTCTTAATATTTAAACTCTGGGTATGAGATACATGAATTAGCTTCTTACAAAATATGTACATAAGAGAGTAGGACAGGACCCATGAACACTTAATATACCTTTCATTTTAAAAACATAGACGCTATAGGTCGACTTTGCTTCCCATGACTGAAAGTCTCCCATGGGAGTCTTTTGTGCACCAAACAATCATACTTATTTCTTGAATGAGGATCACTAATACTCAGGCCTTATCTCTCATCATGAACGTGCATTCTTACAATAAAACCAGAAACAGAACCTAAAAATAGATCGTAAAATTCTGTTGATATCTTAAAATTTCTTTGGCAAATCTGAGGAGAAATCTCCTGTGTCCCTTAGTAGCTAACTCATTTAGATGCAGGCTACTGCTTCTGTCAGTTACTCATCTCTCTTCAGATATAAGATTACAGAAGAAAGATGTAGTTTGAAGCTCAATACAATTAACAAGGACTTGAAAACAAATGTTGATGTTGTGACACATCTACCTGCAGATTGTCTCAGCTGGAAATGTCTAGCTCACCTTTGAACAAGAGTTGGCATCATGAAAGTTGACGTGGAAAAAAAGTTCATTCTAATGAGTCAGATACCTTTGGTATCGGGAGAATTGATAACAACAGAACGTAGAGCAGGTTTTGTTTTGTGTTCTTTGAATGAACCCCAGTGGGACTACAGATTAGGCCATGCCAGAGGAAGGCACACAGCTGTGGCAGAAGGGCACAAAGAAGAAGTTCCCTGTTTATGTTTCCTCTTCAGCAAGGACTCTGACGTCTGAAGCTGAGTTCACAGATTTGCTTGTAGAACCCATTTCTTGCTGATTGTAGAAAATTAAGAGATGTCATGCAAATGAGATTCCATTAAGAGTAGAGTTTTCTTCTGAGGCATGGATTCAGCATCCAGGAAAGTAATTTGTAGTAACAGCTTCAGGTGTCATTCTGTGACCAGCCAAGACAACAACATGCATGAATAGCAACTATAGCAATCATAAATAAGAATTCTGCTGTTTCTTTCTTACCATACATGATATCTTAATCATGGTTACTATGGTCTAGCTGAAAAGGGACCATCCAGCAGTTGATAACAGAAATTAGGTGGCAATAATGTTCAGGTTCTAAACATCAAACTTCCTTCATAGGACTTTATGTCTGTCCTGTGTTATTTACGCATGGACTGAAGCCAATCTTTGTAATCACATCTCCATCTCCTTCAATGTACAGGATGAATGGGATGCTTTTGAAGTGAGATTATTACCTTTCTTTTTATCTGTAGTGTTTCATATGAGGCACTATTTCTTGTTTGATGCAGATGCTCTGTATGCTGTGCTGAATATAGATTGGTGTTCATAGCACTCGAAGAAATCAATGCAGCTATAAAAAACCAAACAGTCGCCTATGAAAAATGCTGGCATGTGATTTCCTTTTAAAGATAGGTTGCAAAAAATTGCAAAGGATCTGCTGATGACTGGATGTTGAGCTTAAAAATACTTGGGCTTGACTATTTTTCTTCCTTTTCAAGTTTAGAGCAGCTAGACTAACACACTTATTTGCAGTGGATCCTAAATAGGAAGCCTGGTAATAATAATAAGTTAGCAGTCATATCTGGAAATCTTGATATGAATGGGTTTGGCCATACCTAGAAGTATATATAAATGCAGTAGAGAGAGAATACAGATCTCCTAGTACTCAGCCTATTGTATTAATTACAAAGCCATTTCAGCATCATCATTTGTTATATACCTGTTAGCTCCCACAAAAAAAAAAATTATGTAGGGGCCCTACAAATCTACTTTCTTTCTTTTAGGAGTCTTAGTCTGTTTTATTATTAGTTTATCATTTTTAGAGCAAAAATGTGGGGAAAAGATCTATTTTGAGGATGAGTGGAGTTTTCTGAGGAGTGGCTGTTTTATAAAGGCTTCTTCACAGTGTGTTACACTAGAAAATTATATCATGTAGCAGTTTATGGCCCATATTTTGTTTTACAATTGGAAGCACTTGAAAAGAACTATTTGCTGTCCTAAAAGTAGGCTTTACTTCACTTGGCACACTGACTCAAGTTCAGTGTGACTCTATTCTGGTCCTTAACTGATCTCTTCCAGTGCGTAGTTAAATCTGGTAGTATGAAGTTATACAATGAAATTAATTAACTCAAGGTCTGCATTCCCCTGCTGGATTAATAGTATTATGTTACTTTTTAAGTTTCTTGGCATTATGAGAGTTAATACTGTTACTTCATTTAATTTTTAAATATTTTATTTCCTTCAGTTCTGAAAATTTGTGTTATTACTAGTAAATTATGTCATATTTGATAAACCTGCAGTATTGTATGTTGATGCTATATAGTGACTTATAGTTAAGATGTTCCATGATTCTTTTTGACAGCTAAACTTTTTGACACCTTTTGGAAAGTCGGTACTGTGCATTGTATTTTGAAAACCTCATCAACCACTGTGTAAAAGGAGGTCATCTTGACCTTACAATTTTTAATCTAATAATTATCATCAGCCAGCTGAAATTTTTCTTCATTCCCCAAACAATATTAACAACATGTTTTGGGGTTGATCATCCTACATTATTGTTGTTGTAAAGAAAGGATTTAAAACAGGTTTATAAGTTATCACTGTGTGCAAAGGTGTTGTTTCACACTGGTTTTGATCATATCATAAAATGGACTGAGATAGCCACTACATAAGTAGAATTTAAAATAAATTACATTTTATATTTAGTCATTAGTCAACAGTTGAAATTAATTTGAAGAGTTCAGAATCAGATTTTTATTGTAAGTCTATTGATAGAAAATGTATTGGGGTTTAACTACCATCCCTGCATTTAAACCTGTTGAGGTTGTCATATGCTATGTCAAGTGCTGGTCTTGATACAAGTTCTTCAAATCACCTAGATTAATAACTTCAGTACACATATAATTTTACCTAAAATGCACACTAAAGAAAGCTGTTTAGATCCAAGTTATACGTATGTTGATAAGATCCATGTTGGGTAAAGACAGTGTCATTGCTGAAAGAAACGGAGTGCTCCACTGAGGTGCATCAGAATGCATTTTGGTGTCAGTTTGTTGGCAGTCAGAAACACAGTAGTTTTTTCATTGTCTATAGACTAAAAAGAGTTATTTTAGTGGACTGTTCCCATGTGCTAACATAGATTATAGGGCCAAAGCTCATGATAGACATTTTAAGAAAGAATATAAATGTTAGCACCTAACTTCTGAGACTACTATTAAACCTTATTTTACTACAGCAACTTCAAATGGAACTAAATGTAGAAGTTCATTTGCATTTATTTGGGGAAGAATACATGGTGTGACGCAAGTTCTTAGACTGAGATTTTTGCCATTGCAATCAGAAACCCTTCTTTCACTTTGAAAAGGGAGGATTTAAACTCTGGATTTCTCTTAAAACAAGATCTTATGGTAAAAACATCATGGCTAAGGAAGGCACCATGTAGCTCTCAGTAATTGTGTTCTCTCTGCAGTTTCAGCTGATATTGTTTACTGATGCATTTGCATCGCTTCCAAATGTCCAGAAATTATTGCTTTCTATACAAATTATGGATTAATTTAATTTCAATGATGTTTATATCTTATATCTAAGTTGGGAAACCATTACCTGAGGACATTTCTAAATCAAATTTCTGTGAATAAATGTATTGTGGCCTTGGTTGCTGTCTGTACTGTGATATGTTCATTGTCTTTTCAATAGGATGCCTGTTTCTTCCAGTGCCTATCACAAATGTTTACCAAATTAATGCAATTGCTATAATTATCAAGGTGTAATTTAACTTGCAGAAACGGAAAAAATAATGTCTGTAATATTTGATTCTATACACATATAATTACTTTATTTTAATGTCAGCCATTATATAGAGTTCCTCAATCAGTATCAAAAGAAAACACAGATTCATAGTTACCAAGTTTATAATAGAACTTGCTTTTAAAATGGTTACAGAATTGGATGATGCTTTGACATAGGACATGATTGTAAAAAGCAGTTGCGTTTTTCTCTTCAAAGCATGTCAGCTACACCATTTTGAAATTCTCAGAATTTCTGGAAGTACAGTATAATGTACTCATGGCTTATTGCTCTTTAGCTCATCATTTTCCAAAACCTTATTATAGAGATACCTCCTTATGTTACCATACCCTGCACATGCTCCCATCCTGTATTTCCCAGACTCTTGTGTTGAGATGTGAAGAAATTAGTAACTTTTCCTGTGCCATTTTCTTAACCTTAAGTCATTCCTTTGCTTAGGATGATGCAGTAGACTTACTGATTATGTCAAGTGTTCTTATTTCTAATGTTACTCTTGAAAAAATCTCTGTTGTTAATAAAGTATCTCAGTCCTTTCAAATTTTTTTTAATAATTCACATCTAATATGTTTCTGACATGGTATAAAACATCTCATTAAAATTTCATTTTCTGAAGGAGAATTAACTCACCCAGTGTTTGAGTTTGCAATGCTGTCTTTTTTCCTCAACTTCTTATTTTTATCCAGTAGTAAACAGGCCTTTGTGATCCTACATGTTTGCCTCAGTGCTGTTAAATGGTAGCAGGTAATTATTATTACTCTTTCTTAGGTAGGTTTCTTAGTTTTGCAAAATATTCTTTTCAGACATTGTGTTCCCATAATAGACTGAGACCTTTAAATCCCCAAGAACGTTGAAATTAATGTTGTCACTGTTGTTCATCTCTTTCATATTATGTAATTACTACTTGAACCAGCTACTCTGTATTACTTAGGACTTAACAGAGAATAATCCTTCATCTTGTGTGCTCTGGAATTAGCTGTTCCAAGAGCATTTGTTTAAGAAATCACTTCTCTAAGCCCTGTTCCATTTAGCAAAACTTAAGATACATTGTAAACATATTTGCAATATGCTAACAAGTATGTTTTCTTATAAATGTGTGCTGTGAAACATTAAAATGCCACTTACGTGATTTCATTTTAAAGAGGTGAGGTACCTGTGTAACTGTATAATAATGAAACATAACTTCCAGTGAGTATCTGACATAATAGGAAAGATATAAAACCCACCACAAGCCGCTAAGGCAAAACAGCTAGACACTTGTAAAATACCTTGCTAGAAGAACATAAAATGTCTTACTTGTCTAAGGTCGTTCGTTTCCCACTCCAGCTGTAGTGGCAATAAAGCGTACCTGACCCTGAGATTTGTGCATGGTGTTCCAGCATGGTGTTGATAACACCAGGATCGTGGGTTTGACCCCTATATGGGCCATCCATATAAGAGCTGGACTCCATGATCCTTGTGCGTCCCTTTCAAGGCAGAACATTCTGTGGAATCTGCGGCATTTCCTTTCCCTGCGAACGCCGCCTGGCCCCATGTGCTCTGCCTGCCGTGATCAGCACCTTGGACAGCGCCGTGCCCGTCCCGCCAGGCTCGGCCGCGCGTCCCGGGCTGTCGCGAGCGACCGGGGGATGCTCCCTGCCCCACAACAGCTCGGAAGGGACTGGCCGTGCTCAGTTTCTGTATCTGCCGAGGAAAAGAATGGACGGGGACTGGTGTCTGAGTTCCGGGGTAAATGTGCAACCTAAACAAGAATGCCACACTGATGGAGGGACATAGTGCGGCCTTGTGGCTCCCAAAGCGTTGACTGCCCGCTATGAATGAGTGATGTGGGTGAAGACATCCAGAGGCCGAAGGAATGATGTGTTCCCGAGCGGGAACACTAGACAGAGCAAGGAGGGAGGAAGAGGTTGTTATACTACACTGCTTCCTATCCCTGTCAAAAATAGATGCCGAGTGTGTAAAATTTCACTTGCACACGTTGTGCATCAGCATAAGGTTAGTAAACTATGACAACGAATAGTTTTCCTCTTGTAATTTTCTCTCAGGAATTGCCCCATTTTAGAGATGGTAGTAAATTCCCGAAAAATCTAAAGAAAATACTGAGTGTTTGTGTGGTGAATGCGATGTGCAGCTGTTCCCATCCTCGCACTGCATATACGTAGTTTTTATGACTACTGTTGTGGGTTCTTCTGTTCATTACACAAAATATGATCTGCGACTTCCAGTTAGAGACGATGTTGTTACATATTAAATTTTCTTCCTGATTGCTGGTTTTTTTTCTCTTCAGTTTTAGTTTTGGAACAAGTGACTGAAAACAGCCAGTTCACTTTCACTTACCAAATACTCTCTCATTCTAATTTCTGAGTTGCAAGTAAGACAAGATTAACATTTTAGTTCCACTGAAGTTAATACTTCACATTAGTATTCATATCAGGAGATCCAGAATTTCACTTTAAGTACTAATCTAAGAAAAATATGTATTTATAGAGAGTAGAAGAAAGTAAAGACACCATAATTAAGGGTTTTGTACATTCATGTTTAAATATACATTATATAGGCGATAAATAGAAAATTAATATAATCTTAATTTATGCAATAAAAATACTCCCACTTTCAAATGAGCTTTTGCAACAGCAGAGGTCAAATATATCAGATGCCTATGTCTGCTGATAACCAATCCAATTTCCAGAATGAGATTAGGCATCATTATAGACTTTTTCTGTAACCACCTTTCCCATGGGATAGCAACACAGAACAGCCGTGCAGAATTAACATCTGACTAGAAAGAATAATACATTTTGCAGTTCTAAGACAAGCTAGTTGGGAACTGTCCAGCCCATTTCCCTGCCTAGTTACCCCTCTCACAACTTCCTGAGAAACTATGGCTCCCCAAGTTCCAAGGTGCTCCAGCTGTTTAGGAAGCAAATAGAAGGGGAAAAGACTGCTTATGATATTCTGAGAGTAAGATTTGCTTTATCTGTTGGTTAGTATATACAGATTTTTGTCCTGATTAGGGATTAAAGTCCTTTTCTTTAATTCAAAATGTTATATGTTTCATGGAAGGGTAAGTTTCCTTGGGTTTAAGTTTCAGGCTGCATGAATCTCTCTGCAGATTTCTGTTCCATGCTGTGTTGTTTTCATTAAATGTGTGGGACTGAAATCTCCATCTGAGCCTGGTGTCACAAACATTGGCATTGTAAGAGCTTGAGAAAAATATTGTCTCTCAGTGTTTTACACTGTGAAAATGTGTTAATATAAAGTTAATTGAATGGAATGCTTAAATGCATGCATTTTTACAAAATAATTATTTTTCTAAAACAGTGAAAGGACTAATAGAATATTAAGTTTATGCAAGAAAGATTTAAGGGGAAAAACTCCCTCCAATTAAAATGAAAATAAAGTAGCATGGAAAAATGTCTCCAACATGAACTAACTCGTTACAAGTAAATGTTTTGTGGGAGAACCGTCAATATAAGTAATAAAACAGTAAAAGAGCTAAAGAAAATAAAGAAATGGAGATTTGAAAAGAGATCCTGATAAAATAAATACACTTGGAAAGCCAAACCTGTGCTGACAGTAATAGGAAAAAGATTGGGTTTATTTTAAATTGTCAAACCAGACAGTTACCCAGGAGCTTTTAGAACAGGTATTCAACTTTGAAGCACAAAGTTGTTCGCATGATCACGTACTGTACATTTATTTAGCCAGCGAGGTATTCTATAGAGTGACAAAGCTGGGCTGTAACACGTTTTCCTGACCAAAATTCTGGACGTGGCGAGGGGGTTCCCCGGCACTGCTGGCTCATGCAGCACGGAGAAGTCGCTTCCACATCGGTGAGGTCGGAAAGTGGTGATTTTGCCCCGCGAAACGCTTTGAGAACTGAGGCTGAAAAGTTGTGTGTAGGGAAATCAGGGCTTGAATGGAGAAGTAACTTTTGTGTTGTGCGTGAGTTAGGCGGTGGGCGGGAAGGGTTAAGTATTCGTCATTAAAAATTACAGTTGACATTTTCTTCTCGGATGGAACGGAGCTGGGGTGCCGCCGGTCCCCAGTGAGAGCGGGGGGTGGCTTCCACGCACGGCTGAGAAGGGGCTGGGACTCATCCAGCCCCAGCGGCTGCCGAGAGCCGGCGGCGGTGCGTCGGGGAAAACGCAAGGAATGGTGATGCTCCCCGAAGGGGCAGTAAAAACAAAAACCCCTTAAACTTGGGGAAGGGGGAGAAGACAAAGCCTCGCTTAAGGCGGGAAAAAAAAAAAAAAAAGGTATATTTT
>WEIT01015524.1:337-28230 GCA_013389985.1 Dryoscopus gambensis | reverse complement strand
TACCAAGGTATGCCAACTTCTATATTTAATGAAATTACAGTATCAAAATGTTTCATTAATATGCAAGTGGAATTACTTAGTTTTAAAATTTCCTATGCTATCACATTACTTTGCAAGTTCTCAGTTAAGATTTTGGGTTGTTGTCTGTTCAAACCCTCTGTCTTTGCAATCAATCAATCAATCTTTTAATACTGGTCCATGAGTAGAGCATACATATGCATTATATTCCCATATTGGTCCTCTTTGCCATAATTTGTGCATAGGTGGAATAAGAACATCAAAGGCTTTGCATGCCCTTTTCCTTGTGAAACCCTGGCCTGGTCAGCTGTGGTTTATTGCATCAGTTTAGCTCAGTATCACCTTGTCATCTTGTCTGCCACCAGCAGTTCTTAGGGAATTACTCTTTTTTAGTTAGATTTGGTTGATGATTTGCTAATGATTACTGAAACCAAATCAAAAAGTAAACGAGAAGAATAGCAGTCACAGCCTTGAAACAAAGGTGTGTGATTGTGATTCCTGCTGTGATATCCTTCTGGAGACGATCATACTTCAGAATAGTTAAACATATCTGTAGGGCACTCTTGTTTATTTCCCACGTTTGTGTAACCTGAGCAAAGGACAGGGTTTCTTAACTTCCAAATGCTTGCAACAGAAAACCTTGAGGTTCATTCTTTGTTATCAGGAGGTAAATTCCAACATCCATCTTTGGGATAGAAGTCATAATTCCATTGAAAGACTTTCAGTGGCCCAAAAGTGTATTTAGCCCTTAGCCTCTGTCTTTCTCAGTCTACAGAAAATAATTATTTGCCTCAGTTGTGGTGCCCTTGACAAAATGTCTCAGCATTAGTAGGATAGAAAAGCAAGAGACTCTAGGTTTTTCCCAGGGCTTATTTTTTACTTGCCTTTCCAGGTGATAGTTATTTTACGATCAGTTCCTAATCAAGAATCACTTCTCTTGCTTCTCACCTAGATATGAAGAAGTGCAACTTCTAATCTTTCCTTTTCATGCTCCTTCGTATGTAGTGGTAACATGAACAAAAAATGCTTCCATGCCCTTGTGAAGAGACATCTATGTCTGCTTTTGGCTAAGTTGATTAGGGGGGTTACAAAGTAAATTGCATCAGCTTTTTTTAAAATCAGTTCCAAAAGCATTTCATATTCTGCAATCTCTTCTGGCACCCCAGCACAATAACAGTGAATCACTGTATTTTGTGAGTCATTCATGTGCTTCAGGAAGCAGTGGTTTCATGTGCAGTAGCTTCTCTGCTGCAATGAGAGTTTTAAATAGTATCAGATAAATCCCCCTACTCTTTCTTTATTCTTGCCAGTCCTCTGATTAGGATGATAAGGAGAATAGGAACTTCCATTCTCTTTCTCAAAAGGAAATTCTAAGGTAGCATGTGACTGTCAAAAAACTTATTATTCTTGGCTATTAAATTGCCAGGCTTCTTTTTGCAGTAAATTATTCCCACAGTTCAACATAATCCATGGAAAACTGCTTTTCTCTTGATAAAAGTTTGCCTTTTTGCAACATAATTTTACCTTACTTTCAAGTTCCACTTAGAAGGCATTCTGGTTGTGAGAGAAAGCACAATGCATCCTTTGTACTTTTTAGAGGTATTTCATTTCAGAGCTGCAGCCTGGAGCAGTGTAGAAGAAGAAGACCAGTCAGATGAGGCTGCCTTTCTGTCACACAACATTTTTTCCTGCTGAGTTCAGTCTATGGAGTTTCAGGGCATGTTTGTGTTCATATGCTAGACAGCATTTTAGCAGTTGTAGCTACTTTTCATCCCTGTTGTCTACAGGCCCATCTTTCTTGTACCTTTTGACATGGTTTTGGTTGGATTGAAAGGGAAACAGATTCCCCTTGTTTTTGGAGAAGAGCAATTTTGGCACAGTTTTTCTAAAGTCAAAGAACAGTTGGAGGCCATTGCGGAGATCTGAAATTCTTTCTCTCAAATGTAAAGCTTGTGGTTTTAGCACGGGCTCCAAAACTGCAGTTGAATTCCACAAGAAGATTCACATTAAAGCCTTTATATGCAACTGTCTGTGAAATCAACAGAAGTATAAGCTTTGAATAAATTTATCTTCCCCATCTCTATTGGATTTGTTTCCCCTCTTCTGGCGAGACCCTCTGGTGAAATATTCTCCCCAATCCTGTTGCTTTCTAGAGTTCTCAAAGCTGAAGACAGTGCAAGATGATTGTTGGTCAGAGCAGTTCAGTTTCTTTTGTGACTCTTGCTTCATGTGGCTTGATTCTTAATTCAGATCAGGACCTGCTGTAATGGGATTGCTGTAATCACATCACTGAGGTTATTGCTAAAGCTAAAAATTCTTTAGTTGAAATAAGTGCCCACAGTGGAGTGTGTAAATGGATTGATCACAGAACTTGGAATACAACAACTCAGTTATTGTACATAACTTTCAGTAGTTTTATGAAGACCTTCCTACAGTTCGTTAAAGTAGAGAAAGAAAGCAAGTTTGAGATTTTCAGTAGAAGTAAAGAGTTCTGGATGTTTTTCTAAAGGATATTCTGTAAGAACTGTCTTTCTAAGGAGCGTAGGGAGAGCCACATGACCATTAGAACCATGTAAGATATAACAGTAGTATAAAGGTGGGGGGTTTTTTTGTTTTTTTTTTCCCAAATGTTATGTAAATAACCTTTTTCAGATGAGGATTAGTACCTGTTAGATAATGAAATTATCCAAAACACTGAATGAACTTCAAACTTCTTTAGTTCTGAAATTCTCAGTAAGTGTATAATGAAAATTCAGACAATAGATAGCATTTTGTCTATTTTCAGATATTATCTAAAATTAAATATTGGATATTCTTAATCTATTTCTTCTTGGGAATTACAAAAATTAGACTGACTGTATGCAAAGTTTAGAAAGTAGGAGAATTGTAGCAAGTGTTTAGAATGATAAAGTTATTGTTGAAAAGAATTTCAACATTTCATCTGTGTGGTAGAAAGTCTTGAAATTGTACAATATGCACAATTATAGTACACATATGGTATTTTTTTTTCTAATGTAGAATTTCTACTACAAGCTATTGAAAGAGCTCATATATCTCTTCAGGCCCCCAAACAAGGGAAGGTTTTTTAAGGACTTTGCATTTTTCATTAAAGAAATGACCTGGATGTTTAACAACCAAATTTTTAGGGTACTTTGTGCATATCAGCCACCCAGGAACTTTCTTTTTTTCTTTTCTTTCAGAACCAAAGCATGAAAAGCAGACTGAGACTGAAGATACAGGTATATATGTATATATAAAAATATTTTAGGCAAATTGGCATAAAAATCATAAACTTAATCTTGCTGTCACTTCTTGTCTTGAGTGACACAAAGTGGAGTATCTGAGGCTTTTCATGGACAGCTGGACCACAGTAATCACAGACACTCAACCTGCTTCTTGCGATGAGCTCTGCTCATAATCTTGCAACTACTGTGTAGGATCATTCAAAATGTACAGGCTGTCAGTACTAGTTCTGCTTTGATGCAGACTTCTTGCTGGTGCATTTGTCGAATTAGTAGAAGCAATTACAAATTATTTGTCTGCACTATTCTCTCTGGGTTCCGTATGCTTTGTTATCTTGAAATACCAGCTCTTTTGGGAGTCCTCTCAGACAGGTGACTGAAAAAAATCCTCAATCATTTAGTTTAGAAGGAAGTTAAGAAGTTCTCTAGTGTAAATACATTGTATCTGTTTTGTCACCTTTGTTATCATAATCTTAAGAGGACAGTAAAATGAATTAAAAAGTGCCTTATTAAGAGACAACAAAAATAACTTCTTTTTTCTGTAGAATCCATAATTTAAATTGTAGAATTTTTTCGTTGTCCTTCAAGAAGGAAATTAAGACTCACAAATGAATTGCATGTTTATCCAAGTAAAAAGACTTTTAAAGTTCATAGGTTGCAGGTTTTTTTGGTTGGTTTTCACTATGTCTAGAGGATGGAGTTGATGCTAAAAAAGATGAAAATGGGAGTACTTGAATGTATTTAGAAAGAGCAAGAAGAAATTTTAAAATTTCAGTTATGTCATAATCCAAACAACAATTGTTGAATGGTACAATTTTGAAATAACTAGCTGATGAATAGAACCGTTATTTAGTTAAGCAGGAAAGAATATTTAAGATGTATTTTTTTGCCTGGAATTCATCAAAGTGTCTGTTTGTTAATAGCGGGTAACCATGTCTATGTGCTAGCTGTGTTCTTTTGTGTAGTGTGTTAAGTTCCATCATTTGAGGGCTTGATTTCATTATTGCTCTTAATTGAATGTTTTCTTAGCTGTTGAGGACCTTCCAAAGGAGGTGAATGAAGCCACAGGGCCAAGTATATATTTTGTAATTGTAATCTTAGTGTTTTGATGAAATATATACATTTGAAAATTAGATGTTAAAAAAAGCGCAATCTGATTATACATTTTTTCCTTTTTATACTTATAGAGGAAATTAATGAAGATTTTGATATTGCTAAAGACCTCTCAGGTATGAAATTTTATCGTTTGTAAAAACTTTTTTCCTTCCATTTATATTAATATAATTAAAAACCCAAACAAATGAAAAACACAGCAGAGAATAGAATCATGGAACAGTTTGGGTTGGAAGGGATATATCAAGATTATCTGGTTTCATCCCTCTTGCCATGTCCAGGGACATCTTTCTCTTAGTCAGCTTGCTCAAAGATCTATGCAGCCTGACTTTAAACACTTCCAGGGATGGAGCATCCACTACTGCTCTGGGCAACCTGTTCCAGTGTCTCACTACACTCATCATAAAAAGTTTCCTTTTTATGTCCAATCTCTATCTACTCTCTTTCACTTTAAAATCCAATGCTACAGGCATCAGTAAAAAAAAAAATCTCTGTCTTTCTTGCAAGATCCCATATTGAAAGGCGGCAATAAAGTCTTGCTGGAGTCTTCTCTTCTCCAGGCTGAACAAGCCCAAGTCTCTCAGCCTGCCTTTCCTCGGAGAGGTGCTCCAGCCCTCTCGTCATCTTCATGGACCTCATCTGAACCTGTTATAACAGGTCCATGCCTGTCCTGTACTAAAAACTCTGGAGCTGGATGCAGCACTCCACGGGGGCTCTCGTGAGAGGCTCAGCTTTAGATGCAGCCACGGATGCAGCTGGCCCTCTGGGCTGGGACTGCACACTGTTGGCTCATGTCCAGTGTTTTATCCACCAGAATACCCAAGTCATTCTCCACAGGGATGCTCTCAATCCCTTGTTCCCCCAGCGTTTATTGATATTGGAGGTTGCCCTGACCCTGGTGCAGGACCTTGTACTTGGCCTTGTTGAACCTCATGACATTCGTATGAAGTACTTTATTCCACTGCTCAAACTGGAGCTCTGTGTTAATTTCCCATATTGCTACTCAGAAAGATTACATTGTAAATTTTTGTTTGCTGTATTGTTTGTGAGGAATTTTAAATGAGTACTGTGTTAAATGTAATTCAAAGATATGCTCTAAGCGGTTAAAAATTTTGTTAAAGAAGTTTTTCTCAAAATATGATGTTGAGTCAGCTAGAGCAAAGTGATCTAAGCCATTTAGCCTGAGCACTGTGTGTAGGATTTGATGCTATATTTATTTAGATTTTCTATTTAAAAAATGCATTCTTGTATGAATTAAAGGAGTAACATACATTGTTTCACTCAAAAAACAATTGTAACTAAAATCCTTCTGATGTGTGCAGTAGAAGTCCTGCTTCTAGTAGCTAAACTTTTGGATGTGAAATGCATTCAGTACCCTTTTTCCTACTCTTCAGTTGATGAAATTGGTTAGTTTATAATTTAAGTCTTCCTTTTTGTTTGATGCTAATTCAATTGTGTGGCTTCTGGGAAATAAAAACAAAATTATGAATGTAATGTGAATAACTGTCAACACTTATTTTCTATCTAGGAGTAGAAAGTAAGCAAACCGAAGATGATTTGGCCATTGAACAAGAGGAATCAGGTTTGTATATATTGTTTTTTCCATGTGTTTGTTACTGAAAAAATTAATAATTGAGAATGATAAATATTATGGAATAGAAATCTGTGCTGCAGAAAAAATGCATTCATAACTTTTTCTGCAGCTGTTTTCTTTCAAGGACAAACACGTATGGTTTTGGAATCTAGCATCTTGGGATTTTTAATGACAATATTTAATGGCTTAGAAAGCATTCTTCAGTTTTAGAAATTGAGAGTGCTCCCAGTTCAGAAAAACTTACATCGATAAAAATGACCATATTTGATCATATGATGGAACTGAAAATTTCTTTTCCATGCTCTGTTTCCCACCAGCCAGTCAGGAGTCCATGTTCAGAAAAGAGGGTATATGTAAGGAATAAAGTGGAATGTTCCACCAGCTTTGAGCTCTTTCTTTATGGGCTTCCCAAATAAGAGAATGTATTTCCCTCCTGTCAGTTCTTTCTTATTATCTACAGCCAGCATCCTGACTATTGTGAAGTTTTTTTCTGGTGAGCCTGACTCCCTCCAAGCATGAACAGGGACTGTGTGCAGCCTTCAGTCTATTAGCAGTAATAGCACTAGGTCATGTGTGACATGTCTAATTTAAACATACATATGGAAATAAAAGTAATTGAATTTTGAAGTCAAGTATTTCACAGTTACAGCTGGGAACATAATAGGTATATATGGATGTTTTCTAAGTCCATACTGTAGTGGCATGTGAAACTGGAATATGTGTGCTTAGGATAATACAGTTTCAGAATTTTGAAGTATCATTTTTGAAATTGTGCAGTCCTACACACTATATACTCACTGGCCTACTTAAGTATTAGTCTTTCCCTTGGAAAAATTCAGCTGAGGAAGAAGTTTGTATCGCACTTCTGCAAAAGTAGTATTACAGAGCAGTCTTGATAGGTCACTGCTTGGAATATAAGTGAAAAAAAAAAAAGAGACTTTTTGTAAATTTTTAGGGAGCAGTCCAGTTTGAATTATTTTTACTCTTTTTATTTACAGAAAAACCTGTTAAAGTTGAAGATTATTCAAATGATGTTCAAGAGGGTGAGTCAATCTTGGGTGCTTGGTTTTCTTCCTAAAAAAATGAAGCTGTAGGTACATGGAAATTAGTAATCAAATTACTTTGTGGAGAGGCATGAAGGGATACCACTATTGTCAAAGCTGCTTCTTGGTTTAGAAGCAATAATTTTTCTGTTGTACTTGATAAATGCCAGTGGTAGTTACTGGGTTATATAAAAGCATTCCAAATAAACTGTGTAATTTTAATTTAAAACTTAATTTGTAGTGATTTCAGATAGAGCTGAATACTTTTGAAAGGGAAATACCACAATTTCAGGTCTTGATATATGTGTGTATTTCCTCTCTAGAGCAACTATTGTGGACAATGATAGTGTTACTTCACTGTGTGTCCGTCGGATCTATTGGAGTCTGACTGTGGCACATTCTTTGGGTGCTGATCTGGAAACAGGGACTGTTTTGTCATGCCATCACTTTTTTCTTGGCATAACTGATTTTAAGAACAAGAGCACTTCCAGTTCTTCTGTCTGTTGCCTCACAGTACTAGACGTAGCTTTTACCAAAACCGTTTTAGACTAGTTAAATGGCTTATAAGTTCAAGGACTGTATATTGTTACATTCCTTGGAGTTAACTATTACAATTTGCTAGTTTGTTCATTGTACCTAACTAGTTGTGTTGAGTGAAACACAGAGTTATATCTCAGGGCAGTACATCAGAGAAGCTGCAATCCAAGACCTCTAACAGCTGTATTTTTGTTCTGTGCTGATTAGCCTGACCACCTTTCTGGGTTAGTTAATCTTTGTACTATGCAGAAAGTCTTACGAGATGTGGTGCCCACAGAGTTCTGGGTTGGTGTTTCTCTTTTCCTTACAGTATTTGTATTTGGTTCTTAGTCATGACAAAAGTAGCCAGAAAAGTGAAAAAGACACAGGAGGCCTTTGTGGTCGTCCAATACAGATTGGTTTAGTTCATGTTTGAGTTTGTTCGCTGAACCAGAGTTGAGGTGGTTTGAAATGCTCATATTGGGGCATAACTGTGTTGTCTGTTGTTGCAAGGTGTTTCCAACCTGTTTATCACAACAGCCATGTGGTGTGTTGAAATGTTTGAAGCCATAGCTATTAATTAATAGGTGCATTAGCTGAAAGTGTTTTGTTTCATAATGAGTATGAAGTATTCTCAACCAAAGCTTATAATCAGTGTAGGAACAAACAGTACTTATCTTTGACAGCATGGGCAAGAAGTTCAGCCAAGGTAGTCTTCACTCGGTTTGTTGTGCATTAAGTTGGAACTGGAGAAGAGGAAAAGATGTTTTCTCTCAGAAAAGATTGCTGTCTAAAGTTAAAGTAACAAAAAGGTCCTTACAGAACTATTACAAAATTTCAGAAGCAGATGATTCTACCCCATAATGTTAGTTGAAGATATTGTGATGATTTCTTGACTTACATACGCTATTTTAAAACTAAATTCAGAATAGAAGTGCCAACTTGAAATTTTGGGGGTTTTGACCATATTTCTGTCAGCTTTTGTGTTGTAATTTATGACTCAGTCTTGCAGCAGTAAATTAATTTTCCTACCTTCACACAAAAAAAACTTAGGTGTTTTATATAGTAGTGATGGATTTTGAAATACGTCATTTCGAATCATAGCATCATTTAGGTTGGAAAAGACCCTTAAAGTCAAGTCCAGCTATAGACCTAGCACTGCCAAATCCACTACTAAACCATGTCCCCAAGTGTCACATCTACACATGCTTTAAATACCTATACCCTACCTCCAGGGTAGGGACTACCACCTCTTCCTTGGGCAGCCTGTTCCAATGCTTGACCACCCTTTTGGGGAAGAAATTTTTCCCCACACCCAATCTAAATGTCCCCTGGTGCAACTCAGGGCTGCTTCCCTGAACTGTCTCTTGCTGCTTGGTAAGAGACTGACCCTCACCTGGCTGCAACCTCGTTTCAGACATTTATGGAGAGCAATTAAGTTCCTCCTGAGCCTCCTTGACTCCAGACTAAACAATCCCAGCTCCCTCAGCTGCTCCTTATGAGACTTGTGCTCTAGACCCACCCCCAGGTCTGTCCTTCTCTGGACACGCTCCAGCACCTCAGTGTCCTTCTTGCAGTGAGGGGCCCAAAACTGAACGCTGGGTTCGAGATACAGCCTCACCAGTGCTGAGTAGAGGGGAATGATCACTCCTTTAATTGCAGATGTATTTGCAAATAAGATGGTGGAATTGAACCTAGTTATCCACTCTCCTTTTGTTGAATTGTGATACTGAGAGACTCCTTGCCATTTTCAAACACCATTAGAATGAGAAATAGCTTGTTCTACTTTGAAGTGGTATGTATTTCTGAATAAATCTTTAGATTTATTCTTTTTTTACCTGTGATTGTTTTCAAAATTAGTGCAACACACCAATGAAATCACAAGATTACCTGGACGTCTATCCTGGCATATCTCTTGGAAGCACATAATAGCAGCAGCACTAGAAGGAATTAATTACTTTCTTTTTCCCATCACAGGAAAAAAGTGAGAAAATCAATTAAAATGTGTTTTAAAGACAGTTATTAAAGACACCAGTAATTATTTGATGTAGTACAATGTACATGATCCTTTCTTTAGGAAACAGAAAAGGAAAATAATTTGATCAGCACAAAATCTGAGCCTGCACTAACTTAAAAATCCGTGTAATTTGTGTAGTTATGTGGGAATCACTCTGAAAGCAGAAGAACCAGTATTTGTAACTTTTTCTAAAAATCTTACTGTTTCATCACATGAAATAAAATTCAAGTAGCATCTTGGGAAACTGACAAAAGAAACATAGGACATAAACTACTGGCAATGAATAAAAATGTTATTCAATTTTTAGTTCTTCCTGCTATTAAGTATATTTACTTGTCTTTTTTGAATGTGAATATTTCAGTTTCAAAGCAACATTACTCTCAAATTTTCCTCTCAGATTATGACATTCATGTTTACCACAGTTTTTTTTAATATCTTCTTGGTGATGAAGGATTCAGTATGCAGGATTTTGTTGTCAGAAGTCTTTTCTTTTTTGCTTATGTGATTTAATTTTGTCAGTTGCTCAAAGCTAGTATTTCCTGTTCTTTAAGCAGTAATAAATATAACTTCAGGCAGTGTAAAAGAAATTAAGAAATGTCACTATACATTCCTTATTCTTTGGTAGTTTAAATTCATGCAACTGCATTTGAAGCATGCTGGCACCAGTTCGTATCAGATTTGGAGCAGTTGTTTGGTTTTTTGGAAAGAAAACAGGAGATAGCTCAGAGGTTGAATTTAGCTGTGAGGAACATTTTCACATCACCAGGGCATGGGATTTGAATATGCTGAAGCGCAAGTCAAAAGTTTTTTGCTGACTTCAGGGCACATCAGAAGGAAGGTCATACTAGTTAAGTACATCTTTAGGTATCTGTAAGTACTGTTTTCCAATTCTCCAAGTTTACTTCTGGAATTATTGCCAGTATTCTTTTCCAGATGTAGGCTTCTTTAGCTGCCGTTATAATCTGCATTTTTATAAACTAATGGACTTGGGTGGTATGATAAACTAGCTTGAAATATTACTGATTTAGGTTTTCTGGCTGATTCCTGCTTTACACTGGCACATAAATTGCAGTAGTTGTGATAGAGTGGTACTTGTTGGACACGTATTTTAAGGGAGACATTGTGGGTTCAGGGGATACCATTACTCTCTGTATTTGGATTTTGATCCCTCTTGTATGTGCTTAGATTTAAAATATCTACGAGTCGTTCCACTCCTCCCCTTCACCTTGTATCCTTGACATTTTTATAACCCTACATGTATTTTACCAACTGCTGAAATCCCTTATGTGTAGAGAAGTTTCCACTTTAGAACTTTGACCCTTCCTCATTCCCTGGCTCCTCTTTTCCAGTTGTCTTTGACTTTAACAAATAAAATCCAAAATCAAACCAACGCAAAAAACCAAACCAAAAACAAAACCAAAATAAAAATGTTTAAATGGATTTGCAGCATGGCCTAGATATCCTTTACAAGGTAAATGAAGTGCCATATGGTAATAAAAAATTCACTGCCTAGAAAATATTTAAAAGTTTGTTTCCCACCTTATACAGCAACTTTGTGTATATTCATTAAGGTAGCTCTTAGAAATTATAGCTTTTTCATATTAACTAGTCTGATACAAAGTTGCATTTTTTAGCATTTAAGATTTTTTTGTTGTTGTTTTAGAGGAAGTTGTGTTTTGGTTGGTCCTTTAATATAGATTTCCCCTTATTTTTTCAGATACTTAAAGCTTCAAAAGAAAATTCCCTACATCAGGAGGACCAGTCCTAACCATACGCTACAAAAGGGGAGCAGATGGTTGTAATAGACCTTATGATGTAATTACCAAGCAGTTCAGGGTTTGGGGAATGAACACTAAGATGTTGTAAATGGGTTTTAGCCAACTGTCATTTTAGTAAGCATTTTTAACACTTGGATGTTTAGTTTACATTCCTGTCTGATATTTTTTTTCCCTTGGTCAAGTTTAGTGAATTCATTATTTTTCTTCTGTGTTTGTGACAGAGTTACAACTTAGAGCTGCATTACATGTACTGTTTAAGCAATTATTAATATTCTATTTATAACGTAGCAGCAAGTACATTTTTTTCAGATTTTAATATATATCTTTTGTTGTGGATTCATACAGTATGTACAGAGCAGTTGGTCAAATGAAACATATGATGTTATGAATTTTTAAATGTTTCCTAACTGCTGATATAGCATACAGCCTAATTGCATTTTATTAAAAAACACTAATCAGGCACACACTATGCTGTGAAGTTTGACTTTTATCTCTTTGCACTGATGTTATGTCAACAGTTAACTACATGAATTTCTGGTGATTTTTAAAATGCCCTAACAAGATATGAAATGTGTGTTTAATTTATACTAGTTAAAGGCCAGATTACAAAATTACAGTTTTCAAAAACCCATTATGTATGAATTAGCACTTTTTATTTATGCCCATTTGATTTTTTAGGCAAAAATGTCTAGAGACTAGATCCTAGCCTGGCAGGGAGTCAGTGGAGATTGCGACAAGACTGAGTTGCTGGAATCAGGTTGAATTCAGTAAAATTATTCTGTTTTGGTTTGCCTACCAGTATAATGATCTCAAATCTGGCTTTAATAGGCTTTATGTTCAGTAAATTGTTTTAGAAGTCAAATTTGCATAAACACTTGATTTGCAAATTTTATTTAAAAAAAAAGCTTTGGAAATTCAACCTTGAGAAAAATATGATGTCAAAATTTAAGACCTACAGTTATGAATGCTCTTAAAAATGGTACATCTGAAATTTAGGTACGGTGAGTGATTTAGAATTTTAATATAACAGGTGTGCTTTTTACCTGTTCTGTGCTGCTGTTCCACAATTATGAAGACATATTTTATTCTTTGATATTTTGCATGTGTTCCTTTTTGGCTCAGGAATAATTGCTGTGATTTTAGGAAGTTGCCAAGCCTGTTACAGGAGCTTAGGAGAAATAAAGTAAGATAAATTTATAAAAAGAAAAATCAATTTGGTAACCCTAACAGTTGGTTGCTTTTTGGTTTACAGGGAGACTTTCAATTTCTGTAACACTGTTTTGAAGTCAGGGTTTTAAATGCTTACATTTGTAGTGAAAGGGGCATCATATATGCTTGCCCTGTTTTTGGGTTTGGGATGTCAGTAAGACTCCACGTGAGTGTTACATCTGATCAACAAATACAGATGTCCCAAATTCTTCAGACTTTTCAGGAAAGCAATAATACTCTTAGACTGTGATGTGTTTTGGGATGGGATGTTCTAGTAAAATTTCCTGTGATTGTGAATTGCAGAGCAATAATTTTTACAAAGCCATATTTTGTGAGAAATCTTGGGAATTATTTTAGGATGGTGAATGGAGGACTTTTTATATAACAGTGGCAGCCTATTTGTAGAATTATGGGACTGTGAGAGTATATTATGCTGTGATTGAATTTTAAGTATTTTGTAACTGGGTATGTGATTTTACGTGCTTCATGTTTACAAAAATATGCCAAGCTGAGCAAGGTCAAGTGGACTATTAAAAATATGTATATTTAATCCATTTTAATGTTTGGCTGCAATAAAACACAGAAGAATATCTTTGTCTTTCTAGTGTCATTATTTATTACCAAGTGTGGTAGATATTAGCTATAGGGATAAATATTTGACTCAGCCACTAATTAATATTATTTTTTAAATTTTGAATTTGAATATTAAAAAATACAGTATTATTTACAAGGCAGAAGTAGCAAGTAAAATAATTTTATTTCTGGCTGGTGTTATGTGAAGGAAATGGGCAGTATGCTAAGGTCTGTGTTTTCTATAATTGTGTTGTGATTGTCCTTTTGGAGCATGAACATTCTCCAACCAGTTTGGCCTGAATTATTCTCATGAAACATCATTTCTGTTTGTAATTTAAAATGGATGAGATAGCACTCTTCAACAAACACAAACGTCTGGGGAAAGTGATATACCGACTTTCTATACAGAATATGTTTATAGTCCATAGTTTAAATCAGACATCTAGTAAGGTCTATGCACTTCTGTGAAAGCAAAAATCTTCCTTGACCTTTTCAGTTTCCAAACACCTCCATAGCTTTAATGTTCTGGTATTGCTGAATAGTAGTTTAAGAAAAAGTCAAATTACCTTTTTCTTTTGTTTTCACATTGCTACATAGCTTCTTGTTATACATCAGTGAATCTATGAAATCATGGATTCAGTTGCTTTTTTGGAAATCACAGGAAGAATTACAGTAGAATGCTAAAGTATAGAATACTAAAGTTGTATTTTAATACTGACAATTTACTACAATTTAAGTGACTTTCTAACATTCTCTGTAATTGAAAAGATACCATATCATGGCACTTCTTTCTAAGAAGTAAAGAAGATGGCTAAGATTTGATATAGGAAAGATACTGAAAAATGTAATAATTTTACTGAGCATCATTTGCAATTTTACATGTTTCAAAAATCATGTATCTGTAAATAAATAGTACATTTATAGTGTTGATTTAGATTCATGTAAAATCTACAAGGTCTGAAACACATTTTTAATTGTGACTTGGGTCATTCTCATATGCCATCAAGTATTTAGTTGTATTGTAATATTAAAAATAAATTTATTCTTCCTGGTAGAAACCTTTTTGGGAATCCCTGGTGCATTCATTATATAATGAAAATAGTCCTAGCCTATAGAGATTAGCGAAAGCTGTTTTGTCAGTGATTGTTCATCTTGATTTATTTTGCTGGAAATAAAGAAATTGACTAAAGGGTGGGAGTGGTCTGAAGAGCTAAGATTTTTTTGCTTGTTTGCTTTTGAGCTACAATTGGTTTAAGTTGATGAAAAAATAGTCTCATGATTTATTATCATATCCCTGTCTCTGATAGCACATTTTTAAGCCTTTGTCAGAAATAGGGTAATTAAACCCTTTTGCACCATTGAAATATGCTAGGGATCAGTGTGGAAGGAACAAAGCAATATGTGCTGAATATGATGCTGAAGTGATAGTGAAGTGTGGTGAGACCTTCAGAGCTAACAAGATCAATTGTGATGAACTTCAAAAGCAGCTACCTAGAAGGCAAAGCTGGAGTATTTAAAGATCGTTGGAGAGGCTTTGGTGTAGTCAGTGGCAACTCATTTAGCAGAATACTGACTAAAAAAGGTCTGAGAGTTTAGAGAACTGATTCTTATGCATAAATAGGTATAGAGAGCTGTAGGTATATGTTGCGTGAGTCTCAGGAATAAAGAAATGTGAAGCCAGACAAGAAGTGGGAGATCGGAGCAGGCTTTAGACTGAGGAGGTCATACATTATTCTTCCTGTGATGGCAAAGAAGTTACAGAAATAACATCAGTGTCCAAGATGTGTGGAAGTGGGTTATTGAGTGAGCTAGAATGAAGTAGAGAGAAGAGGCCAAGTGAGAATCTCAAGTGTTGCTGATAAAGGAGAGAATACAGGGGAAAATGGGTGGCTAACTAGCATGATGTGTCATGGTAATGGGGCAATAAAAAATAGAAATATGGGTATATAAACTGGTTTGTGTGAAAACTGTGAAAATAAACTATTATTCCATCTGGGGCTGCATTATTACTCTTTTTAAAATGTAGTGTTTTGGATGACATACAATCATTTTATTGATACTGTGATATGCGCAAAAAAATACAGAAGCCAGGGTTTTAGGAGGTACTGCACAAAGCTTTCATTAATACACTGCTACAGTAATAATTATCCTTAGTATGTAATTGGCTCTCTAGACCTTTTGTCATTTCTTTCAATTTAATTGACAATCTAGATCTCATGATGTAATTGAAGAGGTGAATAACTTTCATCGTGACCATATTTATTTAATTTACCATATAATCAAGTTAATGCTCATTCTGCCTGGTACTGAATATAAATTAGAGTTATACTGTCCATACATTTAGTAATAGTAGTTTTCAGCGTATAGTAAAGGGTGAAATTAGAGTGTTAAAAAATTAAGTTTCATGTGTGTGCATAATCCAGTTTCTTCATGAAAAAATGCAATGTTTTCCAGCAATTTTAAATGTAGTATTCACACTATAATGCTTCTGAGCAATCAGTTTAAAAACAGTGAAGACTGAGCATTCTGACAACGTGTGTCTAATTTACTTGGAAATGAAATAAAATGGTTTATATATATATATATATATGAGTACTTCAAAATTAAACAGTGTATGTTAAAGAGGACAGTAACAAGCTAAAAAGGCAACAGAACTCCCTGCTTAGTGTTCTCTAAGTTTATTAGGAGGAAATATTGGAAGCTTATTGGGAAAAAATTGGAATTGGAAACAGAATAACAGTGTTAGAATTGTGAGGCAAGATGCTTTATATGTTATAGGGTCGGGCAGGATCAAGAAGTGTTTAGAGGGGGGAAAAAAAGATCTTTACGTATCTACCACCTTCATGAAATACACATACATGATTTTTCTACAGGATTTAGTTTGCCTTTGCTACAAACTGTCTTAATGCTTGATTAACATCTACCTCTGCAGTCATATGTTTGCAAAACACCTGTTAGATTATTTTAAAAGTTGAAGAAAGACAAAAGCTTCCACGTGCCCAAGGCACTTCTGAAAATGCGGCTTAGGTTGCCAACTGATTTTGTTTTTCACATTTTAATCAAATGTATGTTTTGAGTTAGCGTTCCCAAGAGCTTTTAATTAGTGAACAGATATTCTTGCTTGTGAAGTAGCTTGCACACTTGAAAGTGTATATCAGCAAAATATATTAAATATCTAAAGGAAAAATTCTGTGAAATGTTTTGTGATGGAAGCAATGAGGTAATATTTGAAGCATCTACAGGGAACGACCTTTTAGGTAACTATATAGTTTGGAAAATAATCTATGGTTATTTTAAAAAATAAAATGAAACAAAAAGTCCTGTTGACTCAATTATGTTTTGAGTATAAATTTTAATTTTATTGTATCTCTTTCTTATAAAATGTTAACATGAATTTATTTCAATGAAATTATATTTTTAATGTTCTAGGGAAAAGTGAAAAAGAAACTGAACAAGACAAAACAGAGAAAGGTAAGTCTGAAAGTAACATTATGTTCTGAAATTCAAAACCATGCTTTTCTGGGAGGATTGATTTAAATCAGATTAAAGAGTAGTGAAGCTTAGCTCCTGTACATCTTATGTAGATAAACTGCAGTTGAATAAACATCCAGAGAGCATGTGCTTTTGTAGGTAAACACTTGGTTGTTTCCAAGGCTGGCATCCATGTACTCCAATCAATCTTACCTGGTCACAGAACAGAATGATAGAATTGTTTAGGTTGGAAAAGACCTTTAAGGTCATCAAGTCCAACTTGTAACCTAACACTGAACCATGTCCCTGAGTAACACGTCTTTTAAATACGACCAGGACAGCCTGGCAACCCTTTCAGTGAAGAAATTTTTCCTAATGTCCAATCTAAACCTCCCCAGGAGCAACTTGAGGCCATTGCCTCTTGTTCTGTCACTTGTTACCTGGGGAAAGAGACCAACCCCACCTCACTACAACCTCCTTTCAGGGAACTGTAGAGCACAATAAGGTCCTTCCTCAGCCTCCTTTTCTCCAAGCTAAACACTCCCAAACACTCCCAGCTCCCTCATCATACTTGTGCTCCAGACCCTTCACCAGCTTCTTTGCCATTCTCTGGACACTCTCCAGCACCTCAGTGTCTTTCTTGTAGTGAGGGGCCCAAAACTGAACACAGGATTCAAGTGCAGCCTTACCAGTGCCGAGTACAGGGGAAGAATCACTGCCCTGGTCCTGGTGGCCACACTAATCTTTATACAGGCCAGGATTCCATTCGCCCTCTTGGCCACCTGGGCACAGGCTGGCTCGTGTTCAGCCAGCTGTTGACCAGCACCCCCACATGCCTTTCTGAAGGGCAGCTTTCCAGCCACTCTTCCCCAAGCCTGTAGCATTGTGCTGAGTCATGGGATGGTTGTGACAACTCCTGCTGTTTCAGGACTAAAATGTTCAGTGTCATACGCCTAGTTTAGTATTCTGGAGGTCAGAGTTTCACCTAGCTCCTTCAGCACCTGAGGGTGAGAGGCAACCTGGGCTGCCCAGGCCCTGGAGCTGGGTTCAGCACTGCCAGCTGCTCTAAGCACGAAGAGACAGGTGACATGCAAATCAGTCATTGTCGACACCATGATTATCTAGTCTGGCTTAGTTTAGGCAGGAAGATGCAGACAGATTAGATGGAAAAGAAGTGAGGTTTTGCTGAAGAGCACTGTGAATCTGCTCTCCCTACGATGACGTTTGTTCTTGCCCCATGCATTCCCTGCACCCCAAAAGTTCCCTGCACTCCACAAAGCTTGCACAAGCTGCTTCACTGGGCTTCATGGCTGGTTGCTGACAATGCCCAGAAACCTCAGGGCCTGTGCCAAGGGATTCAGCGGCTCTACTCCTTTTTCATTCTGTTTCCATTTTCTCTGTGGCTGTTATTTTATATTTGAGTACTTAGGAATGCTGCTTTTCCAATATTTTGGTACGGTTTATTTGGTTTGGTTTTGTATATTGGTATTGTCTTGGTTTGAAAAGACAGGTGTCAGCTTAAGGAAGGCAGGAGCCTCCCTTGAAATGGAAACTGTAAAACCCCCCCCTCCGAATTATTAGAATTTTGAAATTAAGGAGCTCTCAGGCAAAGAAAAAAAATGGGAATAGGAATAACAGTTCTTTACTAGGAAGTTTGAACAAGAACAACTGCAATAGTACAAAACCAAACCAAACCAAAACCACTGACAGAGTCAGAAGAATACAACCTGACACCCTGTTGGTCAGAGAGTTGGTAGCAGTCCGATTAAACGGTGGCTGCAGTCCTCCTGTGGTGGTAGGTGTAGTCCTGTTGAAGCAGTGATCCTGTAGAAGGATGTAATTTTCCTCTGGGGATCCAGTAGAGAAGGCGGCTGCTCCTCCAGGAAAATCCACTGGAAGTGGGCTGCTCTGGTGTTTGAGATCTCAGCTTATATTGAGCATGGAATGCCTGAATCCTCCCTCTGGGTGGGACATCTCACAATGGGAGGGTGAGTCATGGGCAAGGCACTGATGGGCCATTAACAGGAGATAGTCCAGGAGCGAGTTATCTGTGATTCATGCAGGAGGCATTCATGGACCCATTCACAGGAGCACAGCCACACCTGGTCTCAACAGATGGTGACAGAATACAAGCTCCCAGGCACATCCCACCCTGCACCCTAGGACAGGTATTTTAAGCATAAATAGGACTGACAAACATTAAACTTTTTATTTAAGTATTAAATATGTCACATGTAAGTGTTACATATAAAAAGTAAAAAAAACCCCAACCACCAAAACAACTTGGAAAGCTTGGCAATTATGCCTGCATTTCCATTTATTGGCAGGGAATATCTTATTGCAATGTACTTATATACTTGATAGCAGGCAAAACCTCACCATTATGTGTTGCTTTTATTGACCTGTTAGAACAGTATAATAAAATGACATACAAGAGCCACCCAGTATGGGTAAAAAGCAGTCATAGGTAAAAATGCCAGCTTGTGTAAGAAACTTATTATTATGCAACATTATTAATCAGAGCCTGTACAAGAACTTTAGGGCATGAAAGTATGACAAAGTGGAGCTACTTTCCTTTTGTACCCTAAGTGCTTTGTGGTTTTGCTTCTTTTTAAACAGCAACTAAATAAATGCCACTGCAGGTTACAGGATTTCTATAAGGTGGAAAAAAGGATGCTTTTGTTTTCCAGTTGAAATTGGTAAAATTTTGCCTCCTACAGGGAAAAGAAACCCTGCAATTTTTTAATGAACTTTGCTTATAGCTACACTGCTTGTGTGATTTTCATACAAGTTCAATTTTATTGAACTTTTTTCATAGTTTGAACTGTTTTAAGTTTCCACTTTCATTAAAAGTGAATAGCTATAGATGTGCTGGTCACAGGAAATGCTATAAGGTACTAATGACTTGGTTTATTTTAAATCATCCTAATAAGATGCAGAAATAAATTAATGAGAGATGTATTATAAAATATACTGTACTGGGACTGGTATATGTAGAAAACTTGGAAATCTAAGGAGTTGGGAATTTGAAAATTCTTGTTTGGCTTGGGTTTAGGTGCTTCTGATTCTGACCATGCATTCCGATGTGCAAGTCTGCATTTCTTTTGTGGTATTTGGACATAAAAGCTCCAAAGAGCCTTCTGTGCAGAAAGTATTTATAGCTTTGAGTAGTTCTTACAGCATTAATGTTTTTTCCTGCTGCAGCCTTCGCAGTACTTGGTTAGCAAAGTGTCATAATTATTATGTAAATTTCAGTATTCAACAGTATTCCATCAAGTTTATTAAAAGTGTTACTGAAACTCTTTGATATTAATAAAATTTCCCTCTGGAAAGTCCTCTAAAGAAACAAAAATGAAAATAAACTTGTTTCTAACATACAGTTGTTTCAAGGTTTCTCTCGATCTCTTTCTCATTCTCTTGATCTGTTATATTTAATTGAGGTGGATTCTTTGTCTTCTCCATAAGAATGTAATCAGACTTTATTTAAACAAGTAATTTGAAATGGGGTGGATATTCCAGGTGAATCTGAGAAATAATTCTTTAAAAGGTTTCACAGGTAGTACAGTGCAGGACATACATGCCACATCCATAATGTGTCTTTCTATCTGAGGTGGTTTTAGGTGTTTTTGATCAGATAGATTGAAAAAAAATTAATTTTAAGTTAGAAACCTAATTTTTCTAATTCGATTTATACTGGACATATATTAAATATTCATTTATATTGGTGAACACATAAAAACCGAAAAAGTAATTTTCAGCTATGAACACGTTTGTTACATACAGTGAACTTCAGCATAGGTACTATTATTATAAATAATCATTTTCCCTTTTCAAAACTGATAAAGCATGACAGTAAAAATGAATGCTATTTGGCTGGAACACTCAGTTGCATTGCATTAGGCATAGAAGTGCACGCAAGCCAGGCTTAGGACAATGTCATTCCACAAGTGGCCGTGCCACTTGGTGTCATTTTGATAACAGGTCAGAATTCACCACTGTTTACTCTAGATACTTACCTTTGAAAGTATGTGGGATTCCACTGTGATACCAGTAGAGATCTAATCTGAGGAGGCTAAAGTGCTGTTCTTCTGACTAAAAATAGGGGTTTGCTTCAGGGTAAGATCAGTTATTCCCCTAAATTCCATTGGGAACCTTCACCAGAGCTCTGTTGGTCTGGAGAAAGAGCTTACATGGTGAGCTCGCCTCCAGCATTGCCACCTCAAGTTAGGTGGGCTGAGTTCCACCCTTGCAAGCTCTACTTACAAGAGTATACGTAGTACCTATTGATTTGCAAATTTGATACAGGCTACAGTTAAATATCTGTGAGCTGTGTACAGAATGACCAACACAGAAGTGTCATTGTCAAAGTCCAAAACTGCTGCATAACGCCATTCTGAAATAAATATATAGAACATTAGAATATTAGAGTGCATTTTTGAATAGAGTCAGTGCAGAAATTTCTTTCTGGTTTGTCAAAGGATTGCTTGAGTCTAGCCTTTGAGTGAAGCCAAAAGTCTTAATGGTGAAATGGTGAAAGAGAGGTGAATGATGGAAATACATGCCAAAAATAAAATTATCATTCTGCAGTTGTTTCTTATGATCAACATCTAGGCAACCAACAATAATTTCATACAGAAAGCCCTGTAGAATACTTTGTACTGCAAGGGAAATTGTTCTGGAATAACTGCAGCTAAAGATTTATTATAGTCATTAGATTCCAGCTTTATTAGACCCTAAAATGCCTCAGTTTTTATTGTCTGATTACTTACCCAGATAAGTTGATTATAGTGGTTTTGCCTGTTCTACCAGTAGAGTTTAGAAAGATCTTTTAATTATTGTAGTGCTCCTGGCTTTAAATTGTCTGGATGCAATTACTTGGTTTTATACCTTCTAAGTTATCATTTATAGAAGCCCATAAAGCAAGTAGATCACTTACACTCTCTGTATCTCACCTAATGAGCTTCCCAAACAACAGGACAATGACAGGATTTTTTCATCATCGTCAAATTCTCATTCAAGTGCCCACTGAGAGGCAGCACAATTTCCAAAACTAATTTGGGTAATGATATGGGGCTGGTATCAGGAGGGAGGACAATTACTTGAGCAAATTTTGAATTCCAAGTAAAAGTCTACTAATATATGTGTATGTTTTTCAGAACATAATTGAAACTTTGAAACTTGGACTGGGAGTATTGGTGGTGGGTGGCAAAGGCAATTAGTAAAAGGTCACAAAATTAGTTGGAAAACAACTACAGACCATGATCATCGGTATCTACTTGTCATTGTCCCACACTCAGAAATTGCCATTCACAAGTTGCCAAGAGCATTATTACTGAATTTGTATCACAGCAGGGATGGGAGGGTGTTAAGAAAACAGTCTATGACCCCCCCCCGGAAATTTCTTCCTTAGTTTTTCAGAGCTTAAGACAGAGAAGTGACAGGAGGAGCCTTTGCTGCAAGTGACTTATGAGACTGCATCACGTGAAGGAGTTTTTATTTCAGATTAGCTTTAGAGATAGCGTAACATAAGGAGACATAACTATATAGTTATAGCCTCTACAGTTAAACACTTATAAACTTTTATTAAAAATTTATTTAAGACTCAAATCATGGAATTATGGAACAGTTTGGGTTGGAAAGGACCTTTAAAGGCTATTTTGTCCAACCCCTGCACTGAGCTCATTCAATTTTCTGGCTAGCGGTAAGCACAACGTACAGTCAATGCAGCAGGATTGTTCCAGTGTACTTTTCAATTAAAAAACTGGGGACCATGTGTCCTTAAGGCGGCTGTAAAGACCAGCCTGTATCTTGAATCAGTTATACCTTATAAAGTAATTAAAACTGGCTTCCTAACTCCTCTCTGTTTTGCATCTGAGTAATAGCAGCTGTAAGATCAAGGAAGCCACCAGGAATGCTCCCTTAACATTATAACGACAATACAAATGAATCAGTAAGTGAATGAAAAAATCTAATTACAAGAACCAAACCACATTTATGAGGTGGTTTGTTAGATAGGAAGTAATGTCTTTCCATCCTCACGTTTTCTCCCCTAGTCCACAGAGATGTTGTAATGTTATTGTCTTGCCGTTTCTGAGGAACCAAAAATTTCATTAGAAGATAGGTTTAACCAGAAATACTTATGTGATGCGACCGCGTGTCCTGATGCCAGAGGCCGGAGGGCCTCAGCTGCCACCGCCGGCAGTTGTGGCCGCAAAATGATGGGGGCTGCCCCTAAGCTCCCCTGAGCTCGGGTGGCAGTGCAGAGCAGGGAGGCGTCTGCTCTGACAGGATACACCGCAGTAGCTTTCCAATGCGTCGAGAGGTAAGGCGAAGGNGGGTGGAGTTTAGGGAGGGAATACATTTGCATGGGGCCAATGGGGATAACCGGGGAAAAATGACAACTGAGGGAACCAATGGGGCATTGGAGGACCTGGAATTCTCTGGAAGGAGGGATAGGGTTCCAAGGGTATTGACAGGGGTTACAGGAGGGGTTTAGGCAACTGACAGGGATTTCTCTGGAACAAAGGGAGGGGTTGGGGATGATGGATGGGGAAGATGCTGGAAATAAGGGAGGGGAATTTCCTTTTAAGGGAATTCTGGGGAGTGGTCCAGGGGGGACTGACATGAGAAATAGGAGGCATTTAGGGATTCATGCATTTCTCAGGATAATGGGGGAAACTTGGAATGTACCAGCTGGTTAGGAACATAGAACTATTCGTAATAGTGTGAAAAATACACAGAAGAAACTTAAAAGCGTTAAAACATTAAATCCACACTGCAACACTTATGCTAATATGTAATATGGACTCTCATAATCACAGAGCAGGCCCCTCTCAATTGACTGTAAATCCTACAGCATCAGTTTCCAAACACTGAAGCAAGACTTTTTATCCTGTGTGGAAGGCAACCTTCCCCGCAAAACTCCAAGTTAGACCAGCCAGGCTGTCAGTCATTGCTCTCAGTGAACAGGTTCAAAATGTCAGCTCCAGCACCAGAGGTAAGCCTGCCCTCCCACCCCACCAGTTTTCCTAGGCTCTGAACATAAGAAAGGGAGCAGGAAGCTTAGGAAGGGAATCATTAGTACTGAGAGCAAAAGAGGGAGAAGGAGAAAAGGGCAGCAAAATTGGGTGGAAAACTGCCTGAGGTAGTCCCAGTTGAGATTTCCTCCGGGTCATAGTTGCACATCAGCTAACAAGCTGTCTGTTTGCAGTGTCCTTCCTGGCATGTCAGGTCAGAATAAAATCACAGAATTGTAGAATATCTGCTCCCAATATTTTACAAGGCACAGGAGTGCCTTAACACAGATTTGTGTTAAGTGTATGGAAGTGTATACTGGTTTTTAGATACAAACACTAATTGTTCTGGAAGTTTTAATAGCAGTGTGATGTTATCGCCTACTTACTTTGCTCAGGAAGAAAACTGTACATGTATCCTTCAGTCAGGGTCTCAGTATGGCAGTATCGAGTATGCCAGCAAGGACAGAACAGCTCATGCTTTGTGTTGTGTAAAGATACCCCATCTTTTAAATTATCTTTTCAGGAAACAACAAGTTGAAGCCTTTACAGTGTAGAAAATACGTTCACCCACTTAAAAGTTGCTCTCTGTTAAAATGCCAAGTGTGTGGCATATCTCTAGGGTAAAAGAAGTGCGTAAATTGTGAAAGATAATCATGGTAGTATTCAATATTTTTGTCCAATTCTGGGTAATGGTGTTAATTGTTTTGACGTACCAGGCTGATACCTACTCAGGCAGGTCATCAGTGTTTTCTCTTTTAGGAGAATGAGATTTTCCTTAGCCTGGATGATAGTGTTGTATTTCAGATGAAAAATGTGAAATGGAGAGATTTCACACACACAGCCCCTCCCATTTCTCTGGAGGCTAGAGAGGATTCATTTACTCCATTATAGAAGTAGTATTGCTAGTTATTTGTGCAATTTCTATGAGTTTTTTCTCTATTACTTTGGACTTAGGTTAATATGTAATCAATTTTTTTGCCATTTACTAGTTCTCTCTTTTTGTTTTCCTTGTTATTCTGTGTAATTGGTTCAGATGCACTTACTGCTTTAACATAAGTGTCTACTTGGCATTTTACACTGATTTCAAACCTCGGGTTCTCCTCAGTTATACAGGAATTTACAGGCATTTGATCACTTGAGGAAGTTTGTCTAGAAATTCTAGAAAAGTTTCAATTCCTTGATTATTATATCTTCAGGCAGCTTTTCACATTAAAAGCTGTCAAGTATCAAGAAATATAATTCTGTGAATAAATCAAGAGTTTGCAAAATTATTTTTCTGATGTTATTTGAACAGTTACTTAAGGTAAAAAGAGATCTGCTTCAGATAAAGATTTACAGAACTTGATTTTTTGAATGTTATTGGTATTTTATTTTCACAGAAAAAGCTAAAAATAGCAGTGGTAATTGAGATTGCTTTCTATCTCAAGACAGTGTTTCTAATCATTTATGGCTTTTCTGAAATGATAGCACTGAGGTGAAAGTTTGCATTGGGAAAAGTTTTGGAGCTTCAATATTTTATAACTGGCATAGGGCTAGGAGGAATCTCAGCTACTGTGAAGATGGGCACAGTGAGCTTCTGTGGGGATTTCTGTGGTTGTCAGATGAGAGAATGGAAGTTACCTGTGTGATTATAATGTTGCCACTAAAGCTCATTGACATACAATATTATATTACAGAAATTGTAGAACATATGACTAGGTGGGACCCTAAAGCTTACTTTCTCTCTTTAGTCGACCGAAGGCCTTATCAACTGCGTGCATTGTTCCTGGCAGATGCTTATACATCTTGTTACTGCAGATTTTCAGTAATTAGAATTCCACAACTGCCCTCAGCAACCTGTTCTACTGTGCTTGCTCAGAGATAGTAGTTCCAGATGTTCAAGCCAAATTTTCTGCTCTAGCCATTTTAAGCCTTCCCCTCCTTATCCTGACTATGATGATACAGAAAATAATTTATTCTTTTCATCTCTGTATCTACGTTTTACAGAGCAGTGTGTACCCCTCTTCCCATGGCAAACTCTTTATTTTGTCCTTTTTTACCCTTTGTTCTTGCTTATTATTTCTCCCCTCCCCACCCCAATTAAAGACAAAGTATTTTTAAACCATTCTTCAAGAGCAAGTGATTCAATTATGTTTAACAATTTGGTTACTTTTCCCTAATTTTAATGTGATTCTCTTATGATCTGAAGAGTATCTAGCTGTGTGTTCATTATTATTCAAAAAGTCCCTAGTAGAAGTATGACTGTCACTGCTTTTGGTGATGACAAGGTGCTTTTCAACATAAAACCAAAATATGCCTGGTATTTCAGGATTTTTATGCCAAAACAGTTATGTGAAATATTTCATCAACTTTCATTGGATGATATGACAGGCTGTTAAGCGTACTGTACATTTAATGTAATACACTGCTACTTCTGAAATATTCTCCTATTTTTTTCAGAATTCTGTATCTTAGTGAGATGTGAGATTACTTGTCACCACTGGCAATTGTTTATTCTCCGACACAAGAACTAGCATAGAGTTTCTTATAAGACTTCTTCCTAGCTTGCTGCTTTTTCAGTGGAAACTGTTTTCTCTAAGGGAGTCTTCAGGAATCTTATGACAGCAGTCCTAGATAGAATGCCTATTCTTACATCCAAGGCTATTACTGAAAATCCTCGGTAGTGTTCTTGAAAGTCCACAGTATGATACATAAAAGAATTATTACTATTTTAATGCTCAACTTGATTTGGACTACAAACCACCCACCTGAGCAGTTGTGTGATCAAGCACAACTTCAGTNTGTATCATTAAATTTAATATATTGGGTCACATCTGCTAAAAGATTATTGCACTAGAAGGAGGCAATGGATAATTTATTAAAATACCCCTGCAGGGAGATAGCAGGCTATCTGGTTAATATAGAGGAATGCTTGATGGTTACACTGAAAGCTCCCTGGTGAATCCTTTAACATAGGAATAGAATGGGAGATGAAAATGATTGCTCGTTACATAATGTTTACTGTTATATTGGTGCCTAGCAGATGAATAATATTTATGTGAACAGCTCCTNGGAGGGTGGCAAAAAGGTTCTTCCAACTCATCACCCAAGTTGGATATGAAGGGAAAGATATGGTATCTTTGTGCCACAGACTTGTAAGATTTTTATTTACTTTTTTAATTTACCTTTTTTTTCCTGAGCTGTTTCTCATCTCCTTGTAAACTCAAATGAACTGCAGAGGCAGTGTCCCACAGGCAGTGGGAGTGTTTTGGTGGGAGGGAAAGCTCCTTTCCTTTGCCTCAGAGGAACCTCACTGTTGCCGTGCTTACTGAATTTGAGAAGGACCAAATGACTCTGTCTTTCCATGAATGCTGAAAGCTAAGAAGATGACAAATAGCTGTCCTGTCTCACTGAAATACAATTCTTGTGTAGCTGGCCAGCCTTAGATAAAGATTTTCATTCATGCCATAAGAACTGAGAATTAACATTTTAGTTGCAGTTTATGTTACTTAGAGAACAGAAACTAAACCAGGTGTTTGGTGGCAATATCCACTTGGAAGCTCCCCAGATACTGTACCCGGAGGAGCTGACATGCCTCATTTTTCTTCCTAACAACAAAGGACAGTTTCACATGGCAGCTAAGAGCAAAATGAACCAAAAAAGTCCTCAAAGTCACTTACTTTCATTGGTTCCTTGCGTTGATGCTTCTGGGTTTTTTCACTTCTGCTGTTAAGCAAGCCAGGCCTTAGAAATAGCAATGGTTTCTGGAAAAACTGAGCTGGCATATTTTTAAAAATAAAAAAAACAAACACAAAACCCAACAAACCTTTTGCGTGTTATGGATTGTTCTTTTCAGGCCCAATTATGTGAGAAACTCCTCACCATACCTGTTGGTCACTGTGGACCGAAGGGTTGGGGTAGAGGGATCCTTGCACTTGTAATAAGAGACGGTTCTGTGAATTTTACTGGATTCAAGGTGTGTGAACACCTGGAAGAGAGCCAGTGCTGTGCTCCTTAACCATTATTATCATCAAATACATGAAAAGGCAGTAAAGACATTGCTTTCCTATGAAATAGAGGATAGTAAAGTAAGACAAGAAAGACTGGACTCAGTGACAGATTGGAAAACATTTCTCCTACGGGGAGATAGTCATCTATGGGGAATAAACAAAAGATATTAGAAACATCTATATTATTAAGAAAAATGCAACACTTCTCTTTAGCTGGTGCAGTTCCATGATAACTACATTCCTTAAGAGAATTACTGTGTGCTTCAGTATAAATGCTCAATTTCAAATCAGGTTACAATAAAAAAGCTTGAAAG
>WEIT01015523.1:80929-132749 GCA_013389985.1 Dryoscopus gambensis | reverse complement strand
GTGCCCCGCTCGCCCCGGCCCTGCCGCCGCCCCCTCCCCCGCGCCGCAAACTTTCCAAACTCCGCGGGCCGCGGCGGGAGGGGGTTTGTTTACACTTCGCCATATTCCTTTTTAAAAACTTCTTTTCCTCTTTTATTTCTCTTTTTGTCTTTTTCTTCTTTGTTATTATTATTTTCTTTATTTTTATTTTTTACTTTCAGTTTTGTGGGCAGTTTTTTTTTTGGAGCCCTCGTAACCTCCTCTGCGGGGAGGAGGGGAGTGGAGAAGGAAAAAAAGCAAACAAATTCCAAACAACACCTATTTCAGCCTCAAAACAAAACTGGAAACAAATTTTTAAAAACCAAAGAAGTTTGGGTTTGGGAGGTTTTTTTCCCCCCCTCCCCCTTTTCCCTTCTCTCCCATCCCCTCTCCCCTTCCTTGGGGAGGGGGGCTATTTTCTCCCGGCCGAGCCTGCGATCCGCTCCTCCAAACTCCTCGTTTTCCATGGTGATCCGTCGCCTCCTGCCCTCCTCCGTGGCGGCTGGGCCGGCTCCCCCTCCCCTTTCCTCCCCCTTAACCCTCTCCTGCCCTCGCCCGCCCCGGCCTGCGGGAGCGGCGGTTTCATTGTGCCCCTTCGGGCCGTGGGTGCCGCGANCCGGGGCCGTGCCCGGGGAGCGGCTCCGTCCCGGTGCGGAGCGGGGGGAGCCGCGCTCAGGGCACTGGGCTGAGTCCGGAAACAACTCGCCGCTCTTGGCTCTGGCAACAACAACAGCAGCGCAAAAAATAATCAGACAAGTCGAGCAAAATTCCTCTTGGAAGTATGCTGGCAGGAAAACAATTTGCTGAAAGCGTCCGGTTTTTTGTTGTTGGTTTTTTTTTCCTTTTTTTTTTTTTCTCCCCCCTAACTCNCCACCCCTAACTCGGGGTTCACTGGCGGGGGGTGCAGGTCTGCGTGTGCCTGCAGCTAGAGCGAGGTTTAGCCCAGATCCCTGGAAACTTTGGGTTCTGTTGGTGGGTTTGTAGTCTCAGCTGTTTTGCCGCTCGTAGTGTCACCCACGGTGTGCTCTGCTCTGACATCAGATTTCTCAAGTATCACCTTTTCTTTCCTTTTTTAAAGAGTTTAAATTTTTTTTCATTTTGTACGGTTAAATTCACTGGGACTTCCAAACACCGCTTGTTCCTACCGATGGCTTTAGCGTTGCTGTTTTGTTTCTTCTGGGTGTTTCTGAATCTGAAGCGTTCCCACCATCACCATGTGTGTTTATACACTTTTTTTTTTTCTCTTGTGGTAACACGAGATAGCGATTTACAATAATAGATCTACTGTTGGGTAGATGTTGAAGCCGTACTAATGACTGAGGGCTTGGACAACTTCAGTATATCAGATCTACAAGTGTTTTAAAGCATTAAAATATTAAACATCGGGTCAGTCTTGTTTTCACTTAGTAAAACGTCAGTAGACATAGATTAGTAGATGTAGAGTGACAGGGAGGTTGTGAGGAAGGTTTTCTGACTTTGCATATATTTAGAGCTGTGGCAGGGTTTTATTTTGGAAGCTTCTGAGGCTCTTTTTGTGAGGAGGTGATTTTTGGGACAGTAGCAGAGGGGTGACTGCAGTTTGCAATTGTAATGATGGGGAGGGGAATTCAGGGGCTGAATGCATTATATTTTTTCTTTTGAGTATGGTCACCCACGTGTATATGGATGATGGTGATAAATTCCAAATTCCATAAGTACCAGAATCCAGATGGCAAAACAATCTTTGTTCCAAATCACTTTGTTACGAATTGTGAAGCTTTGTATTCCTTTTTTTTTTCCCCTCGTTTTTTACCCTCAATGCATTCCACTGTTCCAAGTGCAGGCTAATAGGAAGCACACCTCTGCTGCCTTTTTCTTAAAGCATTTTTCCTACAACAACTACAGTTCTTTTTTCCTCGTTACCTTTATTACAGATCCCTTTTCCCTTAGAATGTGGGGATAGGATCCTCCAGCAGTTAGCTCTCCTGGAGCATTCCTCCCCTTGCTCCCCCACAGTTAAAAAAGGCCTCCATAGGAATGTTGGGTTCGTGTGAATTAAAGGTGCTGTACAAAAGCTTACAGGTTGGTTTATTGTTGGTATAGCAGGTGGCCTGCTCGTGTTATCAGATGAATTCTGAAAGGATATTTCCACACTCAATAGGCAATTTTCTTATTTCCACATCCAGGCTCCAGCAACCTTCTCCTATCTGCTTAACCTTATTCTTTCACATTCCGTATGCTTGTTTGTTTGCCTGCCACTTAATTATAGCCAGGAAAAATTAAAGTTGTTTATTTAGGCCTGAGAGCAGAATATTATAAAGATTCAGCGGGATAGCTGTTGTCTGTCACACACTATTTTTAGGTGGATTCTAGTTCTCTGCTGAACCAGCTTTCAATTCCAGATGAACTAGATCTTTCTCTCTCCTGTTTGATTTTATTTTATTTTTAAATACGCGTTGGAAAGGTATAGATGGTTCTGCATAATTATGAATTTTATTTTTATTTATGTAGTTTTTCCTGGAGCCATATTTGTTGAGTGTCAGAGCATGCAAGGTAAAGAGGTGATGCAGATACGTAGCAAAATTGTTTTTCTTTTGCTGTTGTACAATCTTAAAAGTCTGTGGGTGTGGTTTTTTTGTTGTGGTTTTTTTTTCCTGGAATATTTTTTTTGTTGTTTTATTTAGGGGTGTAGTGGGATTATTGTGTTTTTTAAATGTACCTGTAATTGTCTGTTCAAGAGCAAACTTGTGGGCAGCAATTTCTCCTTTACTGCTTCAGGAATGTGAAGAATTATGAAGTATCATAAAATCTGCTTATGGAGAATAATCTTTTCTCAAGGATAATGCTTGAAATACTGTGAACTCTTTATCAAGATTGATAGTAATAATTTATTTTTAAAAATCAAAGATTTTTTGCATGCTGATCTTGCTATTGATAGAATACTGTGGCTTGCTTATGAGAATAGATGTTATTAAGTAGAGGGCTAGTCAAATAGTAATGAAGTGACGCATCTGAGAGCACCAGTTCCATCCCTGCACTTGCAGAGGGACTGGGGTAGCTGCATGTTATGGATAATAAAGGAGACTGTTTTCCTTTCAGAGATGGAAAACATAGAAGTGGTGTGCTTGATTTTTAGCTTAAATTTGGAGTTTGGTTAATGCTTTTGGTAAGCAAATAGATGCACTGTGATTTGAGAAAACCCTGCTGGCAGATGCTCTTATTCTTACTAGTGCTGTTGCATCTTCCTTTCCCCTAAGTTGTTGCTGAGTGAGACTGTAGGGGTAAGCTTGTGTTTGGCCCTGAAGTTGGGGGGTTGGGAATAGCTGTGGTGGAGACCAGCCCCATCGCCTCGATTTTTATGTTTAGGAAGAAATATTTTTTATTAATTGCCTTGAAGAATTGATGTTTTCCTTTATCTACTGAATCAAACAACGTAATCCTTCCTAATACAAAAGCTGTAGACTCTGGGGTGTGAAGGGTTAATGGTGGTCCTTTTTTTTTTTCCCTCCCTCCAATTGTTTTGACAACACTTTTCAAAGTGTGACATTCCAAGCCCTTGCAATACAATGTAATATTACTGTAATTACACAGGTCATTACATTTTAAATAGAGAACAATAAAATGCTTATCGCCCTGAAAAAGAACAGGTGTTCTTGCCCTTCTTTGGTATTTATGCTAATTGTTTTTCATCTCCTTCAGAAATATTTATGGCTGGAGTGTTAAGGTTTCAGTCTCGATGTGACAATATTAATTCTTTACTAATCTTTATGGTTGAGGTTTAATGTCTGCAGTATGGATTATAGTATTAACGTCCACCAACTAGTTTAATAATGTAGATACAACTTAATATGTCAGCACTTTGGTACTTTATGATACAGAGCTATTCAGGAGAGAGTGAATTATTCACTTTGTTTAAAAAAAATGAATGGACATGCTTTTAATAAAGTTTCTGGACTTGTGTAAAAACAAGCTGTTAAATAAGGACTGATGATCCTGTGGTGTAAATCAAATGGAACCTCCATAAAGAAACTTTCCTCGTGCTTAATTAGGTAGATTGCTGAATCACTCTGCTATAGCATTAGCATAGCTGGTATACAGTGACTGGCAGACTGTGTTTGTTAATTTATTTTCAGTAAAGAAGCTGATTTATTTTTAATTCTATGCTTTTTTCCTTTTCTTTCCCTTCTTTTCTTCATTCTTTTTCTTTTTCTTTCCCCTTGATAAGATTTTATTCTGGAGCAAATGCTGCATTGCTTACTCTATCAGTTTCTCTTCTGGGGGCTATGAAAATTAGTTAGAGAAAAGTTTCATGTTTCTGGGACCTTGCAAAACAATATAATGCAGTACTGTTACTTGAGTGTACAGGATAATTGCAGGACTGCACTTCATTAAAAATAATATTTGCTTTGGAAATCGAACAGTTTTAATAGGTGCACCAGTGGCTGATCTGTAGTGAAAAAAAAAAACACAGTAGATGCCTTTCCAGGTTTTTTGAATGCATTCATACAAGGACTGAGGATGTTGAGTGGGGTGGTGTGGTTTATTTTTTCCCTTCTTCCCCTTCATTTTTTGTTCAAGCAAGTATATGCTGATTTGTCAGCTGAAGATGGAGCGGGGGGAAGGGATATGTTGCAGCTTTCACTGGCACTTGTAAACCATAACGTAGGTAAAAATGTTTTAAATTTGTCAAGACTTTAATGAGTGGGCCCCAAAATCAGATAAAAAATGTGGTGTAGAGAAAAAGGACAGCTGCAGACTTTTTGTGTGGACGTGTGTTTCTGTACCATGACTAAAAACTCTAAGGACCTTTTCCCAGCTGTCTGGGAGTTATGTGGAAGTTGGATTATTGGCAGTTAAGCATGAGACAACCTGGATTTAGCAAATGCTCTCCTACACAGGAAGCAGATGACATTATCCTGGGGGAAGGGAGGAGATCCTTCTCCAGGCACAGCCCGGGGGGAGACGCCTGCTCCCCCCAGCCTCAGAGCAGCCAAAAATGAGGACTGGCGATAGGCACGTATAACTATAACAGCAGTCAGGTTGTCAGTTTGGGGTTTTTTCAGGGCTTTTGGTGAAATCAGACACTTGCCTTGCACATTGGGGCTGTTGTGAAAAGTTTTGCTTTGGAGGGAGTTGCGAGGTTTGGGGGGAAGTTTAAAGCTGTGTTCCCCGGGCGTCTCCTCAGTCCCATGTCTTGGCAAATATGTAAGTAAGCCTTAAAACTTTGACTTGTAATTGGGCACATTTGTGAAGGAAATGGTTAATTTTACAACCAAAGGCAAACTTGCACCTCGACAGGTCTGCTGAAAGAAATGTGCCACAGTCGTTTGCTGGCAAGCACCGCAGGGTCATAAATCCACGGGGTTTATTTACAGCCTATAACACTTATGAATGTTAAGATATTTGACGCCACGCTGGCCTTATAATATCCAAGGTCCACAGACACTGGCAGTGGGTCAAATTTCTTTCACTAATTATAAGCAATGAGAGATGAAGTGTGGTGCTGGGGGTGTGTGGGGGAGATATGGAAATCCTTTCTCTCCCCACCTAAAAGCAAAGAATATTTCTGCTGCTCCTCCCAACTGCTGGTTTATGTTTGTGCTTCTTTTTTTCTATGTAGGCTCCGAAGTTTATAATTAACGCTTGTGGTGCTGTAGAGGCTGGGCAGTGGGTGACGCAGCCAGGCTGAAGGAGGGAAGAAGTTTAGCGCAGCTCATGTCCTTTACAGAGGTCTCAGCAGTATTGTGCAGTATTTCCTAGATACCGGCACAAGCAAACATTTAAAGACAGGTGACACCTGGAAATGTCCTTTAATTTTCTCACATACTACTGAGCTGGGGATGACAGAAAAAGCTGCCTCAGGTTTTATGCAAAAGGAGGAAGCTTGGAAATACATGTATTAGACTGGTTTGTGTGTATAAAACAGGGCCTCTTAGAAAGCAGCAAAAGCCTATGCTAAGGGAAAACACGCGCTGCAAGAATGAAGATGTTGAGGTTGGAGGCAGTTTTTAGGGGAGAAGCCCTGTGTCCCGCTGGAGGGGACAGTGTGGGATGGACGTGTAGGTCAGCGTGGAGGGGAGCGGGGGGACGTGCGCAGGGTGGTGTTTTGGGAGGGGTTAACTGAAGGGAGGCACTGCGAGAGCTGGGGGGGGGGAGGCCACTGGAGAGTAATTGGAGGACAAAGGAGGGATGTTGGAGCGTGAGGAGAAATTGTAGAAACTTGGGGGGGTGGGGGGAAACACCAGTGTTTGAACGGATGGTTGGAGGGGAAGCTTGGGATCTGGGAATTGACTCTTAAGTGTCAGGAAAGTCTGGGGCCCGAGAGGAAACAGTGCTTCGCTCAGCAAAGCTCGTTGTTCTCGGCTCGCTCCCCATTACACACGCTTTGCTAGAGTGGACAGTCAGATTTGAAGTGCTGCTGTCTTGTCTGTGCTGGGGATATGTGTGTTTTAACAAGATCATGCGATTACTCAAATATGCCTCGGTATTACTTTTAGCTTTAATTTCTCCAGCAGTTGATTTCGTGTTCCCCGTAGGTTACTGTTGTGCTTGGAGACTAATTTAAGAAAAAGGCAGGGTTATGTGTGTGGTGGAAAGCTGTACTCCTTTGGCCATATGTTTTTATTCTGGAGCCATGTAAAGCCTGACTTGGAAAAAAAAAAAAAAGGGGGCTGTCAATTCGGCTCTTCCACAAATAGCTGTACAGTTTTGTTGAAAGTTTTATGCATTTCCCTAGTCAATGGAACGCTGTGACTTATTAGCCCCCAGGGACAGATCTGAATCCCCCAGCACCGAACTGCAAAGCTGGTGTGGTATTGTACCTTTTAACAGGTTATCAGCAAGGATGTTCCTCTCATTCCCAAGATGCTTCCCACCCCCTCCAGCATCTCCCCACTGTGATTCTTTCCAGCAAAATCTGTTCAGTCTCACGCCTTTGTTTTAGGTTGGCTAAACCCTCGACCCTTATTCTTTGTGGGGTCATGCTCAGGCAACTGGGCAGTGCTGAATGAGTTAAGTCGCTGGCTGAAGTTTGGCTTCATGCAACTAAATTTGAGGCCTGGTAGGCATTAGCAGGGCACAGCACATTTACAGAGCTTAATTAGTACGCGCTGTAATTGTTCATGGTCTGCCAGAAGGAGTAATGTTCAGGAAAAGTGGAGTCGTTCTTCTGCAGTCTTTAGTTTTAAAACGATAAATCACTTGCATATTTGTGCAGTGATTCAAATGGAGCTGAGACCTCTCCATCTCAACATGTGGTAAATTGTAAAGTCAATGAATTGCAGATGTAGGGTACAGCAGATTCTCTAAGAAAATGCAGAATGAATGGGAACGGGTGATGCTATAAATACGTACTGAGAAGATAACTGGGTTCCTGCTTGCTGTGCCAAATATGATGAACTAAAGATATTAGCAATTTTCTTCTAAATGTATTTATTTTAAATATCTTTAAACTAAGTGTAGGGGTACCATGTTACTTCATTTAGTGCGATTTTTATTAATGTTCAGAACAATGGGTTTCATATGGAAATGCACATGATAGCCATATTAATATAAATTAATTCATCATGGGTAATACTGTAGCTGTTACTGGAGGAGTTTATAGTGTTGGGACACTTTAAAGTGTGGCTGCAGCGGCTTACAAGTAATGTTGTGGTAGAGGATGCCTCTATATCCTAGTTAAGGGAGGTACTGGGATTGTTATATGTCTCACCATAGCATTTTGTATCTGCCTGTGATTCCTTCCAGCTTCAGAGAGACTTTGGGTGCACTAATCCAACAGCCTAGAGCCTATTTTAAAAAAGCAAAACACAAACAAAACTGTGCTGTACAGATTGACATCGTAAATGCTTCGTATTGTTTCTTTTTTTTTTTTTTCAATGCGGAGAATGTGTGTCACTCTTACTGCTGTGGAATCTTGTCTTCCTTGGGCTTGGTCCAAGATCCATTGAAGTCAGTGGAAAAAAGGCTTCTATTAATAACGAAGGGCTTTGCATCAGGCCCCGTGTGTCTTGAACCAATGGCCAAGTTCTTCAAAAGTGGATGAAGGTACTGAGAAAGCCAAACTCAACTAAATATGATATTGATATATTGCTGCTTCTTCATAGTCCTTCACTCTTGGGGGGGAAAAGGTAAAGTTACATTTCCGGTGGTGCATTCTTGAATGAGCTCCTCGTTCTGCAGAATCTGACTTTCCCACAAAGTGTGGAGCATCCTGGCAGGATCAGGGTTTGGTCCGAGGCTGTGTTGCATGTCAGTTCTGCTTTTCTAATATGAGTAGGTGGATTTGTATGGAAGTTGTAAAAGTTAATGATTGTTCTCTGACTCATATGCTGCTGGCTTCAGCAAAGGAGAAATGATGACAGGAAAATGATAGAAATTATAGGAGCCAAGTAGGCTTTGAGTGGCGGATGGATTTATGTTGTTTGAAATGCCTTTGCTGCTTGGTGAAGGAAGTGCAAGGTGGGAGAAGATGAGAGGGCAGTTTCTCTTTGGGTTCAAGATGTTTTGGGTACCAAACTCCTGCAGGTCTTCAGCTAGGGAGTGTGGCTGAATTCAGGAGGGACTCCTGTCAGTATTAACCATTTTGTTATTCCTCCTGACACAGTTAGTCCTGCCTAACTGTTCTCCCCTCTTGGCAGAATAGGTTTTAGTGCCCTAGGCTCCCTGGGAAGTATGTTTGTATGCCTGTGACTACCAAGTATGAATATATAAATGTGCTCAACTTGTGTCTATCTCACAGCTTTGTAGGTCTTTCCAAAGTATCTGTGGTATGAAAGATGCTGTATACAACAAAATCATTCTCTGCTGCTTAATTCGCTATTGGTGGTGAGGCAGCTGAGACACCAAAAAAAATAGTCCAAAAGGAGGATGTAGGAAGTAATAGAAATTGCCAATCTGAAAATACTGCAAAGGGACTTTCTGAAGAACATGAGAGATTCTTGGATGTTGATACAATAGAAACAAATTGTCCTATTTTAAGAAAGGGAAAAATAGAGCAAGAAAAGGTGGAGGCATACCTCTCGGAGCACATCCAAACTCCCACTGGAGTCTGTGACTCCTTAAATAATGATCTGGAAAAGTCTGAGACTATAGGCTTTTCTGTTCTGGAGAAAAGCCACTGCATTGATTTCTGTTTTTAACTGATAACTAATATTTAATAAAGGTTCTCTTGGAACTGCCTTAAACCCTAGCCTGAATAATTTTAACTTGGTTAAATGAGTGAACTGGTTTGGGACCGTACACAGTAAGAGGTTTGCATTGGTTTAATTAGATTTAAGAGATTTATAAAACCACTACTCTGACACAGGTGAGGTCTGGAAGTCAGCATATAGATGCTGCGTTGATCTACACCCAGGCTGAACAGACAGCTATTGAAACTGCTCTATTATAAATGTTTGCCAATATTAGAGAATCCAAGGGAAGGTGTGACCTTGAATGAACACATCACAAGAGTAAGATGGCAGTGTTTCTATCTTTGTTTTCTATGGGACATTTACAAGAAGATTTTCTCCTTTTCAGAGGAGTTACAGATTATAGTTGTCTGTCTGGAAGTCAAATTCTTTGAGTTTTTTATTATTATTAACCAAATGTCTCAGTTTACTTCAGTCACTCTCCAATGGGATTTTTCTTAATTCTTAAACTATATCATAAAATGTAGCTTAAATCATGTCTGTGTCAATTAAAATAAAAAAGGATACTTACAGGAGCTAGTCACAAACATAACTACTGCACTGGTCACAAAACCACTGTGTAAAGAATATCCACAGAGCTTATTTTATCTGGATAGCAGCTAAATATCTTTACAATCTCCAGGGTTATTAAAAGCCAAGTGTTTGGTATATGTAGTTAGTTTACTTTCCATTGTATTCTGTTGCTCGACTACAGTACTTGAAAGTACTTTGTTTCCAATTTCATAAATGTGAAATTAAATTTAATAAATATGGAATGAAAAAGTTAAAGCTTAGAACCTGGATGTCACTGGGTGGTTGTAAATGGGAAGTGGTGAGTTGCTGTCCTGCTGGTGTGTCCAAATGTGGGCATTGGACTGGCTACATAGGTACATCTGTGTATATGCATGTGATGTGTATTATTCTTGAATGTATACTTGGTTATCAGGTGTCTATTCAATTTTAATTGACAATATGAGATTCCTGTGGTTGCTCTGTGCACAGATTGCCTTGGGGCTCTACAGGGTTTGTGGGAAGAAAAGCCTTGACAAGTTTCCATTAAGCCCTGAATCAGGCAATTGGAAAAGAGGAGAATGAAAGGAGCTGAAAAGAGGGACAACTTGTTAGTGTTGCATTCTGCGTTTGCAACGAGAAACCTCTTTTAGACAAGAGTGGTTCTCAGGCCAAGAATTTCAAACTCGCGGAGAAACCTGTCCAGAACACAAAAGTTGTTTGAACGGGGTGCAGAATTGTCACAGTAATTAGAGCAATCTCCGTTTACTGAGTGGCAGCCTTTATAAAGGACAGGGGATAAAGGGTTCAAATTCATCTTTCTCTCTCCGATTCACTTCTGATGAACTGCCTCTGTGTATGTATGTGTATATGAAGGAGTGTGTGTGTGTGTGTGGCCACATTTTCGGCTACTCATCGTTCGATTGTCCTTGTTGTAAAAGAAGAAGGACTTGGGTTTCTTCTTCCTGCCTCCAATGGCATTTTCAGGCATTTTGCTTTTATTTATTAATTTTTGTATTTTTTTTTGGTGCTGTCATTTGATTTACCAGAATAAGAGGATGCTTGGGGAAATGCACTTGTGCTCTGGTGGAGGGGGAACCCCAAATATTTCTCGATTGCTTTCTGCTCTTATTCAGTCCTGCATGTTTGACTCTTAGGACGGTCCCGTTATTTTTAAAAGGATTACTTGTGGAAGCAAGAAAAGTGAATGGATAAGACTTGGGCCCTTAAAGTTTATCCTCTTGCTGCTGCAAGGTCTGTCCAGAACTACTGAATCAGCTGGAGTTTTGCCATTGCTCTTATTAGGAGAAGGATCAGGCCCGTGGATTACATGAGACTGAAGTCTTGTGAACAAGCCAAATAAAACTGTAAAAATCAGGATTGTTTTTGTGCATGATGCAGGAGTGTCTGGAAGACTCGGTCTGGGATCCTTTTGGGCAGACACTGCACAGAGAAAAATGGGAGTGAATGAGTGAGTGAGCAGTGTGGGTGTTCTTGCCCGAGGAAGAAAATGTGACTGCTGAATTTCCTGTACGCCTTTACTTCTAAAGAAAAGAAAATACCAAGCTTCTTGAGTTTCTTAAGTAATCATCCTGGGTGTAATGTTGGTAATTTCAATGCCATTTAAATAGCTATTTAGGTTTTGTGATTGCCTTTTTTGTTCTCCCCAAAATAATGTAGGATCTCCACTTCGTTAAGGTTTGGAGCTGGTGAATTAGTTTGGCTAATTTACTTAATCATTTAGTCAGTGTTATGTTTCTCCCCTTCATTCACCTCTACATCTGAATGCAGAGAGAGAGGAGCCATTTAGGCCGATGTCTTCACCTTGTCTTGTGTTTCTCTGCACCACATTGCCTTGAAGGCCTCTGGCATGGCTGGTCAGGTGTTGTGTTGGCACCCTGTGAGTGCTGTCTCCTTCCCTCTTCTCTTCTGGAGACCTGGGATCAGCCAGCAGCTGCGCTGAGTTCCTAAGATATGGATGGACCAGAGAGTCAAGGAAGGTCTTGCCGCTGATTATGGATACATTGTTAAAGCAAATAGTCATGGCTGTGAAAATTGTAGCTCAGGGATTGTGTGTTCTTGTGTAGTTTGATTTCCGCCCCCCCCCTTCATCCCCCTCAATTATTTTCCACTTGATGATGAAGAAGTTGGCTAGATCTCCTTATGTTTTAGCAAAAAGCAGACTTCTTTTTTTTCACATGGTTGTGCTGTAACATGAAAAAGCTATGGAAAAAATACTTGTCTTGGAGTTTGCTTTGCAAAAAAGCCTGTTAATGTTCAGCAGCAGGCGCTGTCTCCCCTAGTTCAGTTGCCTTGTCTATGAACGTGGTCTGTGAATATGATAGGGCTTTGTGACCATGGAGAAGTTGTCTTGGAGTTGCAAAGAGGAGTTGGGAGATGTCGATTTTCCTGGAAGTAATGATGAATTGCTCGTGCAGTGTTGGAGCATAGAGTGGGGTTTGTGTGTCGGACAATGCCATGGTCAGGTTGAACAATGTCTCCATTTTTAGATGATGCTATTTTGTATCAACCATTGATGGTTTGCAGACCAATTGTGATGTCTACCATCCTGAAAGAGTACCAGTGTGGTACTAATTGTACCAAGACTAATTGTCAGTGAAAATGTACTTGTTGCAAATGATGGACCTCTCTTGAACGTGGCTTTTTCACTCTTATCCGTTGTCCATTATTTTCTCAGCTGGTAATTAATTTCTTGGTTTGGTAATTTGTCAGTAGTGAGTATCTCTTCAGTGTTGAGTCCTCTGTAGTAATTCTGCATCACTGAGGAGTAATTGCCAGCCCTATAAAGTCACATATCTCATTCATTTGCCAGCTGGATAACATTTCCCATTAGACTGTTATGACCAAGTTACCCATCACAACAAAGCCTAACCACATCTACAGTCCATGTCCTGACTGTGGCTTGGTGCATGGAGAAGGAAGGCTGGAGGAAGCTGATTTGAAGTGGTGGTCGCAAGCCAGAGCTCATGACAGCAACAGAAAGCTTTTATTTGATTTTACTGCTATGTAAAATCTAGCTCAGCCTGGAAGAGCAGTTGTCGAGTTTAGTTGGGGTGGCAACACAGAACAGCCAATGTCCTCTTCTTGTTGTGTGGCATTTCCTCAGTCCTGCTTTTCTGCCTGGCCCTGTTTTGCTTATCTGTTGGTGTTGTTTCTTAGTGCAAAGTGGTTTGGAGGTGCTTCCCCTTCCCAGGAGCTGGTGGTGCAAAGCCCCAGTCCGGCACATGCTCTGGGCTTGCCTCCATACCAACCCTCTGAGGAATTGTCTTCAGCCCAGCTGGGTCTGTGCTTTTGGGCTTGTAGGATCATGGCCTAGATTGTGATCCCATGAAGAAGCTTATGAAGTTTCTTTTGGAAGCAAAATTCTTGGTGAAGCAGGAAGGAGGCTAAAGAGAACACTGAGCAAATGGTGCAAATGGGAAGCAACTTCTTCACTTACACTCTGTGCTATTGCTCTGGTTTGTGGATCTAAGTAGGAAATGGGTAGAAAATGGAAATCTCCCGAGTTGCCTGCCAGCATCTGCACATGCCTAAATACCTTTGAAATTTATTTTTGTTTTTTGGTTGTTTTTTTTTTTTCCTGCTCCTTGAACATGTTAGCTAATGCCACAAGGAGTGAGCTAAAGTCTCACTTTTTCTTTTCCTTCTTTTTTTTTCCTTTGCTGTTGGAATTGTTTGTTAAATTCCAATTACAGGGCTTGTTCTACACCTGTACAAACCCACAGCCATTGTTAAGGGAATAATTTGAGGACAATGGGGTTAACGCAGGTGTACACAAGTGCAGAATTTGGATTGCAAAGTCTCTTTATTACTCTGTGTGCATAAGAAAGAGAAACGAATTCAGCTTAATTTTCTGATCCCAGATAAAGTTTGTAGGACAAGGATTTGGAGGAAGGGTAAATGGGGAGGGGAATAAATGTGTGAACATGTTCAGACATGGCACTGAACACGTATGAAATGGAAAGTTAAAAGGAAATAAATGCTACACTCCTCTTTCCTCCCTACCTCACCCTCATACCACTTTCATGGAGTCACTTTTCAAGGTATAGCTGCACGAGGTGGTTGGTAATGATCTTGCACACTGATTGCCTTCAGAGTGATCGCATCTCAACCTGAGTGTTTGCATGGAACGGAGGTGCTGGGACACTGCGGAGGTGCTGGGACACCGCGGTGGTTTGTGGTGCCAGCAATCACCAACCCCAATTGCAGCGTACTGATACAATCAGCAAGTTGCATTAGGTGTATGTTCACGTGGGTATGCCTTGTGTGGTAGGAGCACAGTCAAGGCAGTTGGGGTGTCTGACTCCCAAGATGATTTTCCTCTAAAGCTGAAGATGCGTGTAGTTTCCAAAGGCGACCTGCTGTCTCGTGCCTCCAGAGTAAATCTCCAGAGATGGCAAGGACATCAGTAAAGCCAGGAGCATGAAGTGCTAGCGCCTGTAGGACATTTCCTTTTGGTATTCTGTTGATGCAGAAATTTACAGTTTTGTGTAACTTCCTGAATATCTAACAGAGGGTTATCTTTCTTTGGGGTAGTTCCAGTAAAGGCTAAAAGAGGTTCTTGCAGAATGAAAGCCAAGATCTGTGTCCCTGCTGTCACAAGTGGTTGTAACTTGAGATTGGTTTCTCTTACAGTTTCATCTTATTTCAGTTTCTTTCCTACTCATGGGAGTTCCTCTAGGCACAGATCAAACTTTCTCTATTACCTAAAGTACTCTGTGCATTTGGGGTACAATAAACTAATAAGTAGGAATAATGGTTAGCAACTAGATAAATGTTCGGATCAGTTTATCCTCTCAGTGATTCTTCTGTTAGAACTAATCCTGACTGCTACAAATAGGCTTGGTATTTGGCATTTCAGTTCACGTAGGAGGGGAGAAAAAGGCTGTTGCCTGTGAAATGGTTCAGAAGTTACTTGCTGTTCTTTTTCAACAAGTAATAACTCAGCTGAGTAGCACAACAGGAGGCTCAGGTATAGAACTGTTTGACCAAGGGAGAAATTGGTAGTTCCCTGTCTTGGTTGTGCACCAAAGGGGTTGTGGTTGTACCTCTGCTCAGAGGAGGATGAGTTTTCTTCCAAACACTGTCAGGCAGCCTGGCTTATATTGGGGAAACAATTCGAGTTCTTTATTAAAGGCTAATTTGAAGTTATGGAAAGAAGTATTTCTCACTGGTTTCAGGCTGTCTGGAAGGTGGCTAAAAATAGTCCTTCAATGAGGTGCCATGGTTTGAACCACTAGAGATAGAAATTTTTCTCTTTGGTGGGTGGTGTGACCTTCTCCTGCCAAAGAGTGTAGTTGCAGTAGGATAATGAGTAGTGATTTGTCTTAAAACTTTAAGTAGATTAACCTCTGAATTGCAAACTGTTGAGGTGATCTTATTTCTGGCAGGTGATGTAAGTTAGTGGTTATGGTGATTCTTTGCCATTGCATTGTGTGGATTTTACTGAAACAAGTTAAAGGCTTACTATCGAAGTAGAGGGAGGAAATTAATTAAAAAAATAATTTAATGATCTCTTTTCATATGAATGTGTATACACTGAACTAACAGAAGATGAAACTGGTGTTGGTTTGCTTTCCCTCAGTGTTTACCAGTATAGATTGTATTAAGTTTTTGCTACTTGCACCCATTTCTTTGTTGCTTTGTTAGCAGCGTTATGTACCTGCCCTGGAAATTTGTATCGTTCAGCCTGTTCCATGCTACATACAGTCACTGCAGCTTGTGCTTAGTGTGTTGGATAGCAGCTAGGTGGGGTCACCTTGGAGTTCACTGGATGCCCCTTTTGAGCAACTAAATAACTTCTTTTCTGCTGCTGTAGTAAGATTTGTCCCTTTACTGGGAATGCTTGAGCAGGCAAGGTGGGCACTGGGTGACATCTTGTTCTCTCTGATCCGGACAAAGACTCAGATCCGGTATCAGCTGATCCTAACTTGTGTTCAGGGACAAACCAAGGGAGTGTGGCCCTGTGATAAATGGGCCTCCTGTGCTGAGAAAAGCCGAGGAGTGATGTCCTATTAGATGACAAAGCCAGAGGAGCAGTTACCATGTGGTGTTATTTGAGGGCTTTTACAGCTTGAAGGAACACTGGCCACCCAAACCAAGTCCCAGATGTCAGATTTAATTTACGCTGCTGGGCCTGCAAAACCTGACAAGAGTAGTTCATCCAAGAATTGCAATAGAAATACTTGGTTTTAATCATATGAGCACATCAGTGTAGTCATAGGTACCAAAATCCTGGAACAATTGGAAATGGGAGAGGAACTACATCTGAACTAAAATGAAGCTGATTTTTGTGTAGTGTTTTGGATGGCATAGCAGCTACAAATTTATGAAGATATAATTAGCTACTTTTCAGAATAATGGTTCATTTTTAACATCAACTTGAGTTCAAAAGCTTCAATAAATGTTCGCAGATTTTATACAAGTAGTACTAAAAAACTATGCTATAAGCCTTGAAAATATTTAAATAGAGCTAATTATGAACCAGTGGTTTAGTGCAGAAAACTGGAAGAGATTGATAGGAAACTATTAAGATCTGGTATAAATTAAAATAGTATGTTAATGTCTATATAACATCAATATCTATAATCTATATAACACTAATATTTATAATATTATTTTAATGCTAATATATACATACATATTTAATATATGTAAATGCACACATGTATTTAAGTATATATTGAGATTTTTTTTTTCTGCAAACTTGAGGTCATGGCAGCACTTGAGAATCGAGTATGTGATTATTTTCTAGTCATTTTGGAGGATGTTTTGTAGGGGAGGGCCTGCCTGTCTGTGAGAACAAGCACTGCCATTAGGTGCTGTGCTCATTGGTCACTCTCTGTATGAATAAGCTGTGTGATTCCCTCTAAATCACCTGAAATTAGGCCATTTAAAGACAGGACTGGCAGCATTGCTTGGCCATCTCAAGCCATGGGCATGACTCTGTGACTAGGTAGCACTGGTTTCTGACTCAAGATTGTGAAGGTGGGTGCTCATGTAGGAGAACAGAGGCACTTCTTATATAAGCAGAGATTAGTCCACTACACATATTTTTCTGGATTTATGGTAAGCTGGGCTGTGCTCCTCCAAAGCCCTCCTTCAGCAGCAGTTGCCATCAAAATGTGATCCGCTGACAGCTGGAACTCCAGAGGCAGTTGACTGCTGGGACTTGTCATGCGCAGAAGCAAGTAAACTGTGGCTTGGTGTTGGCCTGTGGGATAATACAGCTTGGTCATGACCGGGCCATGTAGGACTGTGTGTGTGATACTTGGATGTTCCCTGTGCCCAAGTATTTTGTGTGCTCCTGGTGGTTCACCAGGGTTCATAGGGCAGCGGAGTGGTCCTGGCTGGGAAAATGCTGCTTCAGTCGTGGGTGTGTTCCTTGACATTATTCCTTTAATAAATGTGGCCTTTAAGCCAAAGTGCTTGTGCTGTGTCTGTGTCCTGCTCCAAGGGAAGTTCATGCCCAGGGAGGATTGCCACAGCTCTGGGGAAGGGGACTGCTCTGCAGGCCAAGCTTTAAGCTCAAGTTCCAGTGCAGCCACAACCCTTTATGAGAGATCCTGATGGGCCCATGATATTTAGATATGCCTCTGGTAATATAATCGGCTGCCACCCACCACTCAGCTTCTAAGCTGATCCTAAAATAACCTTTGGTAGAATGACACATGTGAAGCTTCCCTCTCCTCCAGTTTAATCTTCTATACGCAGTCCCGGTGTGATGTTTATATGACAGTCATAAGGAAGGCTCTGTAGGTGTATCCAGACCTTTTATGAGAGCATGACACGACACAAGTTCCTACGTTTATCTCCCTTCTCCATGATATCCTTGTCTCTGCCATGCTTTCAGTTTTGAAATGAGAAGTGCTGTGGAGGACCTGCCCCATTTCATGGATGGGGTGTGAGCTTCCACTTTTCCAGCTTGCTGAGTGCTCAGTGTTCTTTTTGAGGACACAGGGTTTGGACTTTCCCTTTTTTCCCCTGCTGATCTTTCACAAGAATAACAAACCACGAACGGATGTTAATGGCTCCATACATGGATTTTATATATATATATGTGTATATTATAGGCTGTCTGGTTCCTGAGAAGACTTTATTGGCATAAATTTGGAATATTTACAAGTGGCAAATTCATTGGTGAGATTATGCAGCCCAGACTAAATGAGCTCTGAAGGGCGTTTATAACACCTTCAGACAAACCAGCCTTTTTGTTTACAGCAGAGGGGTTTATATGTGTGTGTGTGCATGCATATATATATATTTCTTTTAAATATAAGTATGTGTCTGTGCCTTTTTTCTTTCTCTGAAATACAGAAGTAGCATTAATATTTCTGCTGCTGGCTGTCCATAAAAAACATGGCAGTGCTGGAATGATAGGGAAGCTGTCGTGTGACTGCAATATGGGAATGTCTGCAGTTAAGGCCACTTTTATAAAGTGACATTCCAAGGTGGTCAGCCAGGCCCCCTGGAAGCTCCTGAGGGACTGTAGGTACTGGTGAGGTTTCTTGTGTGCTTTACTGGGGTTTGCGGGGCATCTTCCCCAGCTGAGTGGTGAAATGCAGCTTCTTGGGCCAACCTTCGTAACACTTCAGACTTGCAGTGCTCACAGAGGGCACGCAAGAAATGTAACTTAAAATCCTTTGTTTTCTTTGGCCAGCAGCTTGAGGGGCAAGAGGAGAAGAGGAGGAGGGTGGAAGAGCGGAGAGTGAAAAAATGCCCTTTTGTAGTAGATTGAAACAAAACAACATCCAAGAAACATTGGTAGTTTGAAAGCAGTTCGGAGGGTTTGTGTGTTAGAAGTAGTCCCAGCAGAGAGATGTTGCTGAGCAGAGTTCAAGCAAGGAGGCCAAAGGTACAGCATATAGTTTGTCAGATTGTTGCTGAAATACATGAACATTACTCCATGCAATAATCATAACTAGGTACATGGCATAAATACAGTCATCAAGTGATGCCACAAAGTACTTAATGGCTTGTAGTCATTGTGCTTTTTGACCTGGAAGGAAAAGGGTGTGATGTTCCTGTTCCAATTATAATCAATGAGCCTTGCTATTGATCTGTGTGAGACAGTGAGTGCAGATGGATGGTGTGGAGTTAGCTGGGGGAATAAACCGTTGATGGACTATTCTGTTTATTTAGCTTTGATGGTAGCACTGCACTTGGCACTCACTTGCTTTGTGATTTTTAATGTATTGTCTTAGCTCCAAATGAATGTTTAACAAGGCTGCGCCTAGTAATTTTACAAGTAGCCTTAGGAATTCATTCGCTGTGTAAAAGCGTTCTGCACAAGAGCTGAACTGCTGGGAGAGGTGCAGAGAAGGTAGGGCAGCCTGTCCAAGAAGACACCTTGCTTGGCAGAGGGAGAGGGATGGATGTTCCTTCTCTGTAGTCCAACTTGCTTTAGAATGTATTTTTATTGGCTAATCAATATACAATAGAAATCCACTCCCTAGTCAATTTAAGCACCACTTAATTGAGAAATAAATGATAAACACATTATGCTTTGCTAGTAGAGAACATTTCAGGGTGATTATGGATGCTCTGCTAAATTTTTTGGCATCCCTTGAGTGAGGCTAATTGCCTTCCCTCAGGGCGGCTCCACAAGCTTGGGTCACATCCTGGCCTTGATGAAGCCGATGAGAGTTTTCCTATGGATTTTTTTTTTCAATTATTATTTTAAAGAGGGCCATTGTATACAAGCCTTTGTCTGTGGTGTTGTGCTTTCCCCTGAAAGCAGGACCTACTTTGACTGCTGGGTCTCTTTGGTTGGCTCTTGGCCAAGGCTCTTTGCACAGGCATATGGATGCACTCTGTCTCCAAATCAAGTCCCTCAGCACTGCAAGGCTGGTTTGTTGAGGATTTTGCTGGGACAACCCAACAAATCTTAAAAGCTGTGATGGCCCTTTGGCTGGTCCGGTACCTTCTGCCCTTTCCAAGCAGCCTGACCTCAGCCTGGCTCCCCATGCCAGCTGCCTGAGCTCACTCGCCACAGGAGAGTGGTTCCAGCACAGTGATCCACGCTGCTCTGGGACAGGGCTCTGACTGCTCGGAAAAGCTGGATTTTTTTCAGATCCGGCCTCATGCCAGGATGGTGCATGCCCTTCACCAGCCGGCGGAGTTAGCAGTCACAGTGGATGGATATCCGTGAGCCCGTTAATGAGGCGCTGGACGGGGCAGTGCTGCATCAGACAGGAGCAGAGCAAGCTTTGTTTAATCAGCGTCTCAAGTCCAGTCTCCAGCTACGACAACTGATTTGCAACGGAAGCCGTCAGGACAAGCTGGGATACAAAAGCCTGAGGATGTGTTATTCTGCTTGGCTTTGAGGCTTTGCGCTGGCTGCTAGTGATAGCTGAGACTTATTAAATTAAAAAAAAGTAACCACTTATTAGGTGCTCCATGCAGTTCCTGCTCCCTGCATAGACTTTTGGCCGTGCTGTACCTAGCGCTGCATCCAAGGCACTATCAGCACCCATCTCCTTTTATGCCAGGATGTGAGCCTGACACCTGTGCGCCATGGCTGGAGCTGAGCCTCCTTGGTGATAGAGTAGGAAGTCTCCTCTTTTGAGGGATTATGACCTGGGAAAGATGTCCTTGTTTTGGAAGGGAGAATAGATCTAAAACGCTGAGAAATTTTCCAGTTGTGTTCATAATTTCTTGGATGCTGGTGATGCTTCCTGGTACTATGTGAGCTTGTGTATGTGTAACTTGTGGTCCCTGATTGCTTTTGCAGATATTCTGACAATTAAGGGGTTGCATTGCCCTTCTTTCTGCTCTGTTCAGCCCCATGCTAGGGGAACAGGCTGCGTGCAATTTATAAATAAATATTTATTATTTTGAGCGATGACTGAGAGAGAGGGTATTTCCTGGCTGTGAATAGCTGGAAGAGTTGGAATCTGCCAGCTCTGGAGTGCCAGGCGATTCTGAAACCTGGAAGTGATTATTACTTTTTCTCTCTGTGACCCCTGCCCTTGTCTCACGTGCACAACTGTGCCTTATTCCTGTGCCAGCTTGGCAAAAATAAACACCCTGTTAAGATTGCTGCCCCCTCCACCGTGCAGTAAGTGCCTGCCTTGCTCAGGGATACAAGTGGCTTTGTTGCCTTGTGGATAAGGGTGATAAGTGTCAGGTCTGGGGACATTACCCCATACCCGCAGCCTTCACTGGGGCAGGAGTAATGGTTGCAAAACTGGGTCCTGATTTCTTGCCAGAGCCTTGTCTGCTGCCACCACTTCCTTGCCCAGTGCCGGGGTCAAGTTCTGGGAATGTGGTGAAGATGTTGTGACCTCTTTCTGCCCGTTAAGTGTTTGGGATGTTGGGGTTTCTTCCTTCAGAGCTTGACAGGCACAAATCACCAGATGATGAGCTTTGTTGTGGGAACTGATGTCTCTGCGTGGTTTTGGAGTTTTCGATTGGGTGCTCCTGAGATGCTGGGAAGCCCTCCAAGGGAATGACCTGTGGGATTGGTGCCAACTGTACTTTCAGAAGTGACCTGAGACTGTTGGAGCAGTTCCTGGTGTTCAGAATTATCCTGAAATACCAGCATGATGTAAAAAACAAATGTAGAATTGCTAAATGTATGTTGTCCAAAGATTTTTGTGAGCTGTTGTAACTCTTGCTTCAAAGAAAACCCCCACAAGAAACAAAACCAAAAAAAGCCCCCACCAAACCCTCCACAAAAAAACCCCCTGGTAGCCCTCTCATGATTTTCCTCAGCTGAGCATCAGGCTATGATGAGTCTGATTTGTCTCCATCTATAAGCTATGCATCAGAATAATAAAAAAAGCTGAAAATTAAATAAGTGCTTGTAATTTTTTGGGGAGGCATTGATGGTATTAGAACAGAAAATGTGAACCAGAGACACAAAATCCTGTAATTTTTTTCAGGGCTTTGATTTGTATCTGACTTAAATTTTAGGGTAGAGACCCAGAATGATGTTTTCCAGGTTCCAGTCAGGTTTTACTGTATCTGCTTTCTATCTGTGCAGAATTTCCCCTTGCCACTTCCAGAAGGAGAATATTTTATATACCATTGCTTTAACTACTTTTTGATCTGAACTTAATCATCTTCTTTTATAATGTTTAGGTTAAAGAGATTTTTATGGTGTGCTGGTATTGGCTTTGAAAATCTTTAGTCACTGATGTCTTTGTTGCTCATTAAGCACTTCTTAATTTTTAAACCAAGACTGCTATCTAAATGTTGGTTTCTTTCAGTGGAGATCTTTTTCTAATTATTAAAAGTGTTCCTACATTTTCAGCCAGCTAGCTGGATTTTTCATTTAAATGATGTACAGCAACTAGTATTGCATGTTAATATATAATCGCAGACAAAATGATATTGTTGAAAATCACTTAGAAAGGGTTTTTCTTTCTCTAAACCAGAAAGAATAAGAGGAAAAGTAGCCAAGGGATCGATCACATTTGTAGTTAATACTATAGATACTGGTGTACATGGCTGTTTGAAATTATCAGTGCTGTATCATAGATAACCCCATGTTTATGAAGGGACCTGAAAAACATGAATGTGTATTAGATTTACTTGGCCCTCAGAAAAGAATGTTTCTTTTAATCTGAAACGAGCTTTCTTCAACAGATTTGGAGAGGCAAATGATGTCTTGTCTAATTAGCAAAATCAGCCCTCCAAGAAATGCATGGTATTTTCAAACCCAGAACTCATGACTTTGCCTGCAAATATTTTGAATGTTATTATGGGAGTTGAAGTATCTCACTAAAAACTGGGACTCATGAGTGTTCTGCCCACTCTTTGCCAGTACACTGAAATCTGGAGCTAAAGCTTTCTTGTGCTGACTGCCCAACTTGAGAAGTTCAGGGCTTCATCTTCAGTGATGCTCAGCTTTTTATAATTGCCCCTGGGACAGTTATGCTGTGTTCTGGTTGTGGCACCCATCAGAAAACAATCTCATTTTAGCCTCTGTCTAGACTTGCCTCTCTGTTTGAGTTTGCAGGGCTGCAAAGTCAGGGCACCTTGCACCTGTCTCACAGGTTTCATTTTGGGTGAGGCTTGTGTGTGCAGGTGAGAGGTGTTTCCAGAGTGCTGCTGCTGCCCTGCACAAGTGTGGTGACGCCCCAGTCCTTCAGCCTTCGCCAGAAGCCGTGGTGTAGCTGGAGGGCAGGGGAGCTTGCAGCATCCTGCTCTGCCCAGGGCTTCTCCCCCCGGGCGCTCGCTGGGAGATGGGAAGGTTCGGTGTCAATCGAGTTCCAGCTTTTTTCCGGTAAGTATTTGTCAATTGAAATTGAAGAATTGTGAGCACAATTCATCTTAGCACACAGAGAGCAGCGGGTGCGAGCAGAGCTGACTGGGACCAGACATTGACATACGGGCCGTCATCAAACTAATTGTTGTTTGAATTACCTGTTATGATCCGATGACAAATCTGCTTCACTCCTGCCACTGGAGCAGAAAATGTAGCTTGAATTGGCGTGATGTTAGCAAGTGTAAACTGTACTTCAACAAGATGGATAAACCCAATTATGGGGCAGACCTGCAGAGAGAAAATCCATTTAAATCTCGTAATGTTAAGCAGAGCTGTGTTTAATTCATTTGGACCAATTTGGGAATGATGTATGAGTGTTGGTGAACATTAGTCAAAGGGAGAAGGGCCGGAGAAAGAGATGCAGTGCCGAGGCAGGATGGCAGAGGAGAGCAGCACCGTCTCAGTGGTTAGCACTAATGGCTGGGAAAGGCTAAAATGACAAAAAGATGTACTAACTGCTCGTACGAGAACAGCCCAGTGTAAATGAACCAATAAGCGAAACATATGGAGCAGAAAGAAGGTGTAGTATTTTTCTTAAAACTATTGATCTTTCCCATTGAGAAGGAAATATATATAAATTGAAAGTAGCGTTTTGTAGGTTTGTTTTTTTTTTAACTGACTGCCACAAGGTGTGAAGGGTTTTTTTAAAATTATTTTTCTCCCAAACCTCCTGGGATTTTTAATATTTGTTAAAATGCAAGGGAGGAGGCAAGTTATTTCCTTTAATTTTTCCTATTATTTTTTCAAGAACAGAGGGTAGGGACTGATCACTTCCTTGTGGTCTTTCTTAGTTCTGTGATTGTTTTGTGGGATGTACTTAATGTGTGCTTATTCAGAGGTTTTCCAGCTACAGCTTTCAGTATTTCAAGAGAAAATTAAGCACCATGTTGTGCAGGCAGAACGACTGACATATTCTGGGGGGTGAGAATGTTGTACAGGAATGGCCTAAGAAACTGTGACTGCTTATTTACTGGTGTAATACCCAAAATGTGTGCACTAGGCAGCTGCAAAATGCCACGAAAGATGCAAGTGAACAATCTCACGGAGGAATTGCTTTGGTAAGACAGAGAGGGTGGACAATGAATTTATTTGACTCTGTTGTTCATGGTCCTCAGTGGTTTCCAACAAAGCTAACCCAGATCCATGTGTTCTCTCATTTCGGACAAAAGAAAAAAAAAGTCATCTTTCCTTATGTTACTCATTTAAGGCCCTTTCCGCAAAATTTAAAAGTCATGAATAAAGAGGCAGCATTCCTGTTTGAATCCCTCTGTGACTGTTCCTGCCTTGCTGAGCATCCTCTTGCTTCCTTCTCATTGTCACAGTGCTCTGCTCAACTCTTGCAACTGCTGGTAGCAAATAACACGGGAGATGGGAACCTGTCCCAGGGTTATGTGTCTCCAAGTTGGGCTGTTGAGGTCAGGTAGTCATTTTGTGACATTTCTGTGGGCTGTTAAACGTAGGGTGAAATAACCTGCCGCTGCTGTTAAATTTAGGACATCTTAGTAATTCCTGATTTCTGGTACATCAGAAAGCTCGCTGTAATAACAAAAGGGATTCTGCAGGACTTTATTAAATAAAATACAGAAAGAAGAGTTGGTCTTCATTTTCAGTCGTCTGTACTTCAAAGCAGATTAATTTTGGAAGGCATGATTTCATTTTGATATCTGTTAAATCTGAGCTATTAAAAATATTTTCAAACAATTTTATTTCTGTGCTTGGGACTCTGAATGAGTAGCACTTCATTGTAATGAAGACGGATCCATCAGCCTTTTGGGGAAGGCTGGTAGACTGTGTTCCTGTCTTGTCCTGAAAGTCCATTTAGCCTCGGTGAAAACAAGCTAAGAAAGCCTCCTTTGACAGGATCAAAGGGATTGAGCTCCAAGTTGTTTAAAAGGCCTAGGACATAGTGGTGCTGGCAGAAAGATGTTTTATTCCTTTTTCTGGATGTAGCCACGTGGTAATGGCAAAAGGAGCAGTACAATTCACTGTGAGCTGTGACACTGAGATGTACGAGTGTTACTTAGGGGGTCTGTGTGTAGGTAGGTCCTTCTGGAGAGCCTGGAGGAATCTGTATTAAAATGACAGTGTATAACATGCTGTGAGTGTCACACAGGCTCATTTCTGGCACCATCACTCTGGGCGAGCCCCGTCACTCACCCCTCCCCTCGCTGTGGGATCAGCAGGGACAACTCAAAAGCTCTGGGGACTTCATGGTAGCTACTCTTACATTGTCAACACTTCCTCTTGTAATCCCTGCTCTGAGAATAACCAAATATTCAGACTTAGCAACTGTTTTTCCTGCCTAGTAACTTCATCTCCCACAATGTCTGCCTTTGAGAATGTGTCTGGATTGCCCCGTGACTCGCTCTATGAGAGTGTGTGTGTGTGTTTTCTTTTTTCCCCATGTGGAGCATTGTTTAAGTCCCCCAAAACTGGTGTGCCAGCTGCTATGCTTTGGAATTGCTTAATACTTTTTTATTTTAATTATAACATAGCTTTTATTTGTTAAAAAAACAAATTGAAACAAAACCTTGAAGTGCAAACAAGAGGATCTGAGGGCCTTTTGGTGTCTTGAGATGTGTGCATGTTGCACGCTGGGTTCATGCTTAATTAAAAGGTTGCTATTTGTTTAACAAGGTGACTGCAGGATCTTAGATGCTGACACAGGAGTCACTCTTGGTTTGGAGAGCATAGGTCATATGCAATGTGTGTATTATTGGGATGCAGTGCGTATGCTGCGACGGTCTTTTAAGGAACATCATTCAGCTGATAAGGATCTTGGACGTGGTGTTGTTTAAAGTGGGAGGAAGGATGCAGTTGTTGAACCCAAAGGGTTGAGATGGCTCTTGACTGTTACAGTTTTGTTTGTCCTTTGGCCTGGTTGTCTCTGCCTCAGTTTGCCCATCTATATAGGACTAGCACTGCTTACCTAGTACTTAAGACTGAGGCATAAAGTCATATTTTCTGCATTTTGGAAATAGGTGTCCTGTTGAATGCTGTCTTGAAATGACTTTGGAGTTATGGGGTTAAAGTAAATAAGAGCTGGATGAAATGAAAGAACTGGGTTGTTTGTTTTTTGTTGTGTTTTTTTTTTTTTCCCTTTAAATACTTCATTCTCCCTTTTCCATTTGACTCCCAACCACAATCGTATGTAAAAACAAACTGCTGATTGATTATGCCAGCTGACAGTTTGTCAGGATGGAAGCTCTGTATTGGACTTCTTTCTTTTCTCTCCTACCAGATGCTGATTGTGTTCAATAATTATGTATATGGCAGAATTTTCATTATGGCATTGTGGTTTCATGTTCTCAGAAGTGTTTGGACCAGGGTAGCCATGAGAAGCCAGATTGCATGACACATTTCAGGCTTTGTTTCTCCCTGACCACATGCACATTTCTTTTTTATTTTTTTTCCTTTCCTCTTAAAGTCTGAGCAAAAGTTGTATTGATTATAACAATCTCATGGAAAATCCCACTCCAAAGTCAATAGGACAGTTTTACTAAAGAATGATTCCCACCCGCCCCCCCTCCATCCTACCATACTTTACTCCTGCTGCAGGGCTCTGTCGTCCAACCAAATATTCCAAGAAAATGAATACGTAAGACTTGAGCCATCTACACCACTGAGGACTGATCTTCTTGTGCTTGCAATCCTGTAAGAGACTGTGCTCACACAAAATACTTCTCCTTGAGATTGTTCTAGGGGTTTAAACAGTCTACCATTTCTAAGAGCTGTTTCAGAGCAAATTTCTTATCTTGTAATTTTCATATGTTAAACTCCCATTTTTATAATGATATATTTATTTTTAATGGTGATGAACTATTACTCTAGCAAGTCACCTTTTATAGGGCTGCCTGTAACCAAATCTCAGCAACAGGGCTGTGAGTTTTACCTCGGCAGCTTTGTGAACTTCAAAGTCTATCTGGAAATGTGTGATGCTGTGATTATTTGTTGATGGTTTTTATTTTTTTCCCTAACAAGAAACAAACAGAATGGCAAAAGAAAAAAACTCCACCCTAGTATCACAACGTGCCACGGAATACAATGCTGAATAGTTCTAGCAACAGCATCAACTTTCATTTGCTGCTTATATTTATCATTTTCCCATCTTTTCTGGTAAACAGTATTTTTCAAAGTGTACAAGAAAAACATGTTTTAAGCATACAGGGTGGGCTGGGGAGGCTTGTTGGAAACCCAATGCTTCATTTTTTGGGTAAAGGTCAAGCTAGCTAGCATGAATATTATAAGACAGCTTTTTGCATATATCATGTTTCAAGGTATTTACAGAAAATCTGTACTAACTTGTATTTTTGTGTGCTGTTTTACAGTTAGAGTGATGGGAGTATGTATTACATTTGGAGTTGGGTTTTTTGTGTGTTTGTTTTTTTTTTTTTTTTCAATCAGTATGCAAAATATTGGTTGCATCGGTGTGCGAATTGAGGGGAACCAAATGAATTGGTTTTCTGTCAAAAACCACAAGCAGAGTACATGGGGTTTTGATTTCTGCTTTAGTGGTTCTGTTATCGTTGTTATTTACAGCAAGAGTGGCTTTTTATCTTTGAGCTTGTGCTCTTTAGCCTACTTCGCAATTGAGTTCTTGGTTTTGTGGTTTTTATCAGCAATATTCAGCCTAGCTTCCAGAGTTCTTAATTTTGCTGTTTGCAAGTCCCATTTCTAGCTAGATCTTTAAGGTAGATAAGTAGGAAAAGTGCTTGAGAATTACTGTAGGGTAAAATTTCTCTCCTTGACCATGACAAACTGGATGGAGACAGAACTTTTCACTTTCAGGAAAGCTACCTAAGGACAAGTCTGCCTCTGAAACTGATTGAAGAGCTATTTCTCTCAGAACCTTGTCCATGTCTAATACCTCACCGATTCAGGACATAATTAAATTATTTTTAAATGACAATTAAGGAATTAAAGAAATTGTTTAATTTCTACTACAAGTGGCTCTTCAGTAATCTTTTTACTTCATGTTGCCTGTATAAAATACATACTGAAGAAGGAAAAATAATCAGGACCCTTGAATTTCCCACCTGAACGTTGATAATGAATGTTTGGAAGGTGAAGAATTTATGCTTTCTAAATTTACCAAGCATGAAAACTCTGGTATTTTCACATGTTTGAGAGCAGTGGAAACCTCTTGAAGGTGAAAGCTATTGTTTCTCTTCTAGCATCATGCTCCTAAGATCTTGTACTGTTTAAGCAACATCAAATACTGTCAGACATATGATAAAACTGAGGAATAGAAAGTCTGTTTGCTCCCATCAATAACCTTGGGAAAGCCAGTAGTGATGGAAGTACTTGATTCAGTCACTACTGCCCCCCACCCTCTCACGCACTGTGCAGGATCTTTCTTTATGATAGGCTAACCTTTGTAGGACAGTCTTTCACTGTGTGTCTCCACTTTCATCTCAATATGATCAACTCATTAATAATACTGGATTGAGAACTAAAGCTATCAATTAATTAATTGTTGATTAATAAAGAACTAATGGTGCTTTCTAGTTTAACCACAGTGTGACCATAAACACCTTTTAGAAGGCTTTGTCTAGGTATTGTCTTCCTAAAAGTAGAGGAGACTCTCTGTATCTAGAGCACAACTGAATTGTGTCCTGCAAAGCACGGATGGTTCTAGAAGGAAATGTCATTTTTTGAAAGAGGAGAGGTGAAGAGATCAAGGTGGCCCATGCATAGTTTGGGGCCAATGGCTTGGGGTGGTGAAGCCTATACTTTGACATAATTTATCTTCCTGGGGTTGGGAAACAAAAGACTACACAGAAAATGAGCAGTAGAATAATTCATCTTATTGATAGGCATGAAATTAGTGGCAGCAGGAGGAGGAAATTTGTTGCCTGTTTTATACCATTTTGCTGCGTGTCCATCCCCTTTGATTGCAAGGAATCTTCTCCTGCTTGAAGATTTTATTTTGATTTTATGGCTTGCAGCATCAGGACCGTAGTCTGTCGGTGATGTAGCAGTGCTTTCATGAGAGTGGGGGTAGAGTTTATAGGCACAGTAAACACCCCCTGATGGTTCATTCCAATTAATAAGTGTATAACCCCCCACGTGCTGTAGAAGGTGATTTTACATGATCTTCTGTGATTAGTGGTGAGAAATGTAGCTTTATATGTACAAACCCATTTTATAAATTGCAGATTATATTTAATTAGCATTATGCACCCACGGCCACCTCATCTACACTTCTGCCGCTAATCCGCCTCCCTGGGACTCCGCTGCTCCAAACGGCTCAGTGTCTTCAGCCAGCATTTACAGATTAATAAATCTGCCAGGGAAGCATTCCCTCCTTATCTGTTTGTCTGTGGAAATATCTCCAAATGTTAACTCTGACCACAAGTCTGAGATGAGCAATTTTTATGTCTCAGCTGCTGGCAGCTCTTCCCGTAGCTAAAAGTGCCATGATTTCTGAAACCTGATGCTTCATCCTCCAGTACTAGAAACAGGAGTTTAATTCCCCTGGTGAGGGGAGGGATGGGTTTTTTGTGTGTTTGAAAGTCAGCTCATTTGTTTCTCTTGTTCTTAGTCACCAGGCTTGGGAAGGCTGGATGTGGTGTGTGGAAGTACTTGATTATGTTGAAGAAAGTTCCTGGGATGCTTGCTCAGGGACACTTGTTTTAGCTAGGACAGGGATCAGTCTTTGGGGAGATGCAGGAAACTGGTTTTTTTCTTTGTTACTGGTTCTCAGTTTGTTGCCCACTCAGACGGGCAATATGTTCCTTAGCATCGATGTTGCATTTCACAGGTCTCTCATTTGAGCAGTTTCCCTTTTCCGTGCCTCCCTTGTTCACTCCCATCTGTTTTTTGGGCAGGGTCAGTCTTTCTCACTCTCTTGTTTGTACAGTACTTAGCACAAAAGGACTCTGTTCTCTGGTGGTGCCTTTGGGCACTGCTGTTAGACAAATAAAAGGGTATAAAGTTTGCATCAAACTTTTTTGCAACCTTTCTTGCACAACGAAGTGCCTGTGCCAATCTGTATAGTGCAGCGATGTCTCAAATGCTGGATGGTGCTGTGTGAATGATTCAGTATGATTTTGTGATCCGTAACTCTAATATTGTGTTCTCAGCCACTCTGGATTGCAGACTTACACATAGTTATAAACCCTGCCTCTAAACTCTCACTTTGTGAACAAATATGGTTCCTATAAAGGCAACAGTAGCAGTCTTGTTACTTAAGTTAATTAAAAAACCCTGAATAATACTTTATGAAGTAATTCGTTAATTTTTTTTGCTTTGGGATTAAAAAGTCAAATTTTTTCTGTATTTCTATAAAGTTGTTTCCCTGATGAGTAAGCAAGGTTCTACTTAGAATACATGTCTCTGCATAGAAGATCAGATTCCCTAAAAATAATACAAAATACCTTTGAGTGAATGTGCCTTCATCCCCTCAGGAGATAGTAAATTTTTGGCTTTTTTTTTTTTTTTCTTCTTTGACCTTCAGAATCCCACAGAAACAAGCCTGGAATCCGGAGGGGCTCAGGCTAATTCTGTGGTGAAACTAGAGAGAGTTGTGCCCTTCCTAACTGGAGATAGGAGACTGTGATAACTCAAGGCCTGAGGACTTTGAGTTTGTCCCAGGCTTTGGACATGTTTTTCCACATGCTAGGAATAGGTGTGGAGAGGAGACCCTGTGTAGTCCTGCAGCTGTTTTGGAATGTACGTCAGCATCAGAGATGGCCAGGGAAAATAATTTATGCATAGATGAAGAAAAAGAACAGGGAAGGAGGTATGTGGAGACATCGCTCTCTTCCCTATTCTGCTGATTATTTATTGTTTTTCCTCTGAATGTTTGCTGGATCTTTCTTCTGTGATGCAGAAAGTTACATGAAATGGCAAATGGAGCCAAGTTGTGTATTGTGTCTGCCTCAACAATCCATATTTCATGTTAGCTGGCTGTTTAATATATGTAGTATTGAGCTAAGATCTTAAAATTGGACCTTGATAGTCGTAAGAAAACCTGAATGGGTAATGGCACGGAGAGCCGGGGCACCTTGGTGTGCTTCAAGTCCCAAGAGGACAGCCTGAGGTGGTGCGGGTTGTATTTTAGGTGGGGAAAGTGAGACATAATGAGGTTGAGGATTTAATTCTTGAAAGGAGCTGATGTGGCAGACCTAGATGTTAAAGACAATGAGCTGAGTGTGAGCTCTTGCTTCCATTTGTCGCCTAAAAGCTTTATGGTGGTCAAAGGTGGGAGCACCTCCTTGATGGCTGAATCATAACGTGCCCGTGCCTTGTCTGGCAGTTCTTGGTTTCTTCAGCTGGTGAGGGTCAGGGCAGGGGGCTGGGAAAGCTGGAGCTGCCCCACAGCTGGAGTGTGTTAGTGCCGAGGAGCTGACGGAGCGCTTGCACGTCTGAAGTATGCAGCGCCTCTGGGACGTGTGTGAGGCAGCGCTGTTTACTTGTATCTACTTGTTTGCCGGGATAAAACGGCATAGTGCAAGCTTGTATCCGAGGCCACCTCTGTTATTCCTGGATAGTCTCCAAAAGTATCTCAAGGCATTTATAGTCTCCTCTCCTTTGCCCACAGTTTCCTTGGAGCTCTGCTGACCAGAGCTGTGTTGTGACTTTGTTTCTGATCGATGTAGAACTGAGCTGCTGGGCATTAGAGAGGTGTTTCTAGTCACCACTAGGAACGTGTTTTGCAGTATTCAGTTATACTTTGAACCAAAGAAAATATATGCAAGTGTTGTATTTGATAATAGTTTGATAATAGAAGCACCAGTTTGATGTTTTGGCGCAGCATTGTTACCTTGAGGAATAGGAACATAAACCAGCATTATAGCTCTTAAGAAGACCCTTCCATGTTCCTTTCCTGTAATTAGAAGCACTAACTATGATCTTAATCAACAAAATCCTGCTTGAAGTCCTCTAAAAAAAATTTAATTTACTGTAATAAAACAAAGCATACAGGAACTACCCACTGATGGGGTGTTTTCTCCCTGACTAGTAGTTTGGCTGATCTGATTTAGTCAATCCCCATGACACTTGCACTGCTTTTCCTCTTTCTTCTCCTTTCCTTCCCTCCCAATGCTCTATAAAGCTGCCTCTTGTTGCAGAGACTGCAAATGCCACCTTGGGCACCTGGAGTAATTTTCAGCTTCATCTTCTGCAAAGCTGTCGCTTTCTCCGGGGAAGAGAGAGCACAGATTGCACTGTGCTCCCTCCCAGAAGTACCTGGCTGGGACACTCTGTCATCTTGCAGGAGTAAGTCACCCTGTTGGAGGTGTTACTGCCAAGGGTTTACTGAGTGTCCAGTGGAATTCAAACTTTGTTTAAGACTTGCTTCCCTGTTTTCCCTTTAGATAAGATTTATGACTAGAAGTTGTATCTTTTTTTTTTTTTTTTCATTTGAATTGTGTTAGCCTCCTGTGAATGATTTCAGGGTGGTTTCAGTCCTGCCTGTTGCATGTCCCTTTTTATAACTTCTCTCTCTATATATAATATTGATGTTGTTGTAAGAATCGGTTTCTGTTCCCTTTGCCTGAGAAGCCTCAAAAGCTGTCTTTTCCTTGATGAACAAAACCAGTTTGAAAGCACCACAATTCCTTGAACTGGATTTCTAGTGTGATCTCCTTAGGTTCAGCAAACAAAGCATTTCAGGAAGCAGTGATTTTTGCAAACTGAATGTCAGATGTGAGGATGAGATAAGTTGATGGGCATGTTTCGATTATTGGCTTGGAAGAGCAGAAAAGCCCCACCTTTTATTTTGCTTACTTTGTTGTTTCATGTAAGGCTATAACTGACCCTCTCCTTGTCTGTCTGTATCTGGTTCCTCAAATGTGTGGGTTCTCCTCTTCCTTCCCCTCCTTTCCCCTTCCAAGTTGAGAATGTTGATTTGGGCAGTCTAGTCTCGACTGAGATCCAGCAGTTGTTTGAATTGAAATAGTCATTGTAAGTCGGCTCATGTGGTTTTTTATTTTTTTTCCCCCTCTCTCAAAGTTGGGACAGCCTGTGCAATGTGTTTCATGAAGTCAACAGCTGAATCTTTTAAATTGCACCCTCTTGTCCCTTGCTCTTTCTTCCTCCCTCCTACTTTGGCTGTGGAGTCTGCTGGAGAGGCGGAAAACAAGTTTGGCACCCACATGGTAGAGAGCACTGATTAGTTCCTAAAAGAAGCAGCAAGTTGATTGCTTGCAGAGATGATGTAAGCCATTGCTCTGGGGTACATCAGGTTGGATTTCTCATGCTTTATCTTATAAAGCCTAAATTAACAGCTGGTTTGGTTTGAGTTCTTCAGGATCTGACTAAAGGATTACAGTCCATTCTCAAGTGAGTCAATCTAGTTTAATTTATTTCAGGTCTATCAAAAAAGATCAATCAAAGCTCTTTTGAAAGTAAAGCTGTAATCGGCCTGTGTACTTAGATGTCACTGGTTTTGTATTTACTTTGCTTCCCTTGTGGAAAAATGTTCAGACTCCAGCTAAGACTATATTGCAGTGAATTTTTTCTATTTTTAAATAGTTAGATTTTTTAGAAGGTTACTTGTGTTTTGAGAAACATTGCAGCCGGCATATGCATCTAACAGAGTCTGCTCCTGTTTTTCTTTGTGAATCCTTGAACTTGAAACTGTACTTGAACTGGGAAGGATCGTGGTTTAGTGGTTAAAAAATACAAGTAGGAGTTGGGAATCCAGATTCCTCTGCTGATTGCTAGACCTAAGACATGACCTCAGGCATCTCCTTTAATTGCTGTTTGTCTCAGTTTCCCCATTTGTACAATAGGAACAACAGCATTCAAACAGGATCTAGACACGAAGTAGCCTGTGTTTACATAAGGGTTCGATTTAGAAATCAGCATATTCCACTGAGTGCGACTCCCTGTACACTTTCTTAAATCAGTGGTCTGTATTGTTGTCTTAATGTGTGTAGAGCTGGAAATGACAGTATAGCTAATTCTAAACCGAGTTTTTGGCTGCATAGACTAGCTAATCAGATTGTAGGGAGACAGGTTGCTGCAGCCTCAGGAAACAAAGTACTGAACTTGTATAAAACCTCTCTACCAGTTTCTGGTTTTTAAAAATCTTTTGGAGCCTGAGTGTCCTGGCAGACTTCATGCCAGATCAGGTATCATCTGGCCTCCTGCCATGGACATAAACTCCATGGTCTCTTGTTAATTTGACAAGAACATAATTGAGTGCCCACACCCTAACTGGAGAGATGCTGGATGATCTGGTACTGCAGACGTGTGATAAACATCATGGAAATGTGGCCTGATTTTAGCAATTGCACAAGAGATTGTATGAGTTCGGTTTAATTAATTCCAGAACTGATTTTTAAGGTGTTCATGTCTACGTGCAGTAAAGGTAGGAGCATAGCATAAAAAAATCAGAAGAATGTGTGACTGAGGCTTCAACCAGAGTTTCCTCATCACCTCTCTTCTGTGTTTTTCATTTCATGGACTGAACGTGAAATTGTTCATTTTGCTGTAGCTCAGTCTCCATGAATCCTGTTGAGGTCCTTGCTGGACCTTGGAGGAGGAGGAGGAGGAGGAGGCGTGGCTCTGGCCAGCCAGCATCATGTCCTTCACCAGAGGAGAAACCCCACTACAGCCCTTGCCACCAGTCCCCCAGTACCTCCCACTGACTGCCATGGGAGGCTCATGGAAGTGAGGCATTACAAAGCAATGCTTTGGAAAATGGAAAGAGTGTCTTGCAAATGTCTTTAGCAGCTGAGAGTTTTGCACAGCCAAGTGTCTATTTAATATTTGGTGCATTCTCCTTCAAGCAAAGATTTTCTTGAACTTTCTTTTGTGATTGAGTAGGTCATTACTTGTTCATTTTTGCCTTCCCTCTTCTTCAGATTAAAAAAAAAAAGGATAAAGTAAAATTCAAGTTTGTAGATTTCTGAACACACTCGCAAATTCAGCTCCCTTGTGTTGTTCTTACCTGCATTATTTTTTATCTAATTATGAGTTAGAAATACATGACTGTATTTTCAGCTGATGACAAAAAGAAAGCTGTCTTTTGAGTTTCCTGAACAGCTGGTGGCAGTTTTGATGGGCACCTTTGCAGTGGGAGTGTCTGAGATGGCCTTGCCTTTTCCTGGTCTGTGTGACGAATCTTTGCTGTGACCTGTTTGGGTTCTTGCTTAAGAAAAGCTTCCATATTTATTTTAAATATCAGAAATAAATGGCTTAAGTTCCATTTATGTACCATCTGTCTGAGTCTTTTTGTTCTAGTCTACTTCCCAGTCATCAAGCAAGTCTCCTCAGTCTCCTACCTGAACAAGTGAAATGACTGCCACTCCTCTTGCAGATAGAGAGTGGTTTTAAGATCTTCCCTCCACTTCTTTTAAAAGCCAGATGTTCTTTGGGCAGCTGCTCTTACATGTAGGGACTTTAAAAGAAGCAGTAGCAGACAGGTGCTTGGAGGCTGAATATGGGATTCTTAGAGTGTCTTAGCATAATTTTTTGTAATAGAAATAATTATACTGAGAGATCAGTGTGGGATGCTGCTTGTTGTATCAGTAAATGTGATACACTATGTGATAAATGTGAGTCCTGTATGAATTATGGCTGTCCCTGTAGTATTCTGTACTGCTTTTGGAGATGGATACGGGTGTATTCTCCCACCTGAGCATACTCTTGGGACTATGATGATTATTCTGATCGTAATTTCCAGTGGCCGGTCAGTTTTCTCTTTCAAGTATGGGGATGTCTATCAGGTGTTGGAGGTGTGAAGACTATATCTGCTCTCTGTTGGTGAATTGATGACTACAAGTGGTGATTGATGCATACTTTTCACCCTGTTTAGAAGCAAAATAACAATCAGTGAGTAACTTCCTGTTGCTGTCCTAGCTTTGCAACTCCTCCTGTAATGCCTCCCCGTGAAGTCTCCCCTTTTAAAACCAGAGTCACTGGGATTGCTTCCTTTTGATCCTCCCCTGCACCTGGACCTTCCATAATGCCACCCCCCATCCCTGCTACTCTTACCTGGATTAAAACAAACAAACAAACAAAAACACATGAAGAAAGGAGGTTCAGAGCAAACACTGATAATTGTGCATGTAATGTAATTGGAAGTGTTTCATTGACATGCTTATATGAGCTGCTTCTTCATCTTAGTGCTTGAATGTACCACTAGACTTACATTTAGCTTCTTGTGACTGCTCTTTGATGCGGGTAGGCCATATTCTAAATAGGCTTGTTGCTATGGTGAAAACAGGAGTCCTTGTCTGCTGAGTGTAACCTTTCCTACTTTCCTGGACATTGCCATATTTTTTTTCCCCTTCCTCTTTTGAATATGCCGTATTAGAACAGAATTGTGTTGTCTTTTAGGGAAAGGAATTTCAGTTGACAAGTTGGGTTGGAGGACAATACTTTCAAGGTGTCTTCAAGAAGTTGTGGGTGGTTTTCGAGGGATGAGGGGAGAGATTGGAAATCCTTTTCGTGATGACTCAGCACTGCTGAGAGCGCTGTGTGATTCTCCCCCTCTCTGTCTTCAGGGAGAGAGATGAAAAAGCTTTCCCCTGCTCTTTCCATTACCTGGCTTCTTTCAGTTATTTTTACAAGGTTAATGCATTGTGCTCAGAGTTTGCATTGTTGTGCCAATAAAACTTTAATAATGATGATAAGATTGACATGCACACGGGCAGAAGATGAATCTTCGGGATTTAGTTGAGAAAGGAAGGTGCGTGTTTGTCAGCTGCCTGAAAGGTCCAAGGACTGCTGAGGCTCATTTCAAAGGCTGTGGGAAGGGAGTGCTCTTCAGGGCTGATGGCTATAAAAGCTGAAGATGGCTGCGCCTGTCCATTAATCTGTTGAACTCATTGTTCTCCGGGTCCCCGTTTTATTTTGTTATTATGCTGCATTTTGTGCAAAAGAAACTGGAAAAATCAAGTGTGACTAAGGGCTTTGTGAGGCAGCAAGCTCTTAAGGAGAAGGGAGAAAAAAAGGGTGAGACTCTTCTTTCTGCTGCTCTGCTGTCAAGGACAGCAGTGGCTGCCACCATCCCCCAGCTCAGCTGATGTGTGTGTACTCCTGAAGCAGGAGCTTGGAGGTGGGGGAACAGCTGCCAAAATACCTGGGGCTTGCACTGTCCTGGCCCTCATGTGGGCTGTTGTGGTCGCGCTGTCTCCCCACAGCCCCTGTCCCTGACTCTGCTGGGAGCTGGCTCTGGGGACCACAGCTCAGCCAGAAATCCACTGCTAGGAAGCCACAGCTCTTGGCTCCTGGTTTTCTGCTGAGGATTTCCCCTGGAGGTTTGAAATAACCTACTCCCCACACTATCCACCTTCTCTTTGACTTCCCAGCAATGAATCTGTTTCTCATTTAAAGTGTATTTTTCATAACTACACCAAAGTCTTAGAAGAAGAAAAACTGACAGTGCTTAGTCCTTTCCTCCCTGTGACCTCTGTTAGTATTTTATATGAAGACGATTAANAAAAAAAAAAAAAAAAGCTGTGTCATGCTTGAGCTCTTCTGGGGAAGTTAAGTTTTGTAGTTGAAACTAAAACCAAAGGTCAGGGTGTAGGAAATCCCATGCACCTAATTTTAGGGGATCTAAATTAGAGAAGTTTTATTTCTGTCCCTTGAAATGCTTTTTAGGAGCATTCACTTATGCCTTAGCTTTGTCCTAAGGGTTTAATTCCCTCTTCTTTGTGTTGATCAGCACAAGTCACACCAAGCACCAACTCACTAAAAGTGTGGGATGGTATCAGAGGAGTGGGAGGGAGGGCTGTAACTAGCTTAGGTTTTGCTGTTGAATGAAGCAACCCACAGAAAAATAAATGCCATGTGTGGGAGAAAGGCCAACCTTTCAGCATGAAGTCTCTGGTAACAAAGACTTGGGGACTTCTGCTTTCATTTTTCTTACACCCGTTATTATCAGTGTCTATGGGCAGCATACAGTTGGCTTCTTCCCTTTTGTTTTCACAGTCATCCAGGAGTATTTATCCAAAAAAACATTTTTGGAGAGTGAGCCCTTCTCTGAGTAAGGGCCCTGCTGTGCCAGCATGGGTCTCCTTGGCCCCAGGTGTGCAGGTATGGGAGAGTTGTGCCCTGGAGGCTGCAGATTCTGCTGGGCATGGCCAGCCTTCATGTCCACGGGAGACAGCTTTATCCAGGGTGCCATGTCTCCATCCCAGTAGGCTGAGGAGGAAGGCAGTTAGACAGTGAGAAGATGTGGGTTGGGATGGAAAGGGAGATGCTGCATGAAAAGGTGTTGTGTTCCTGGCTTCACGCTGGCAACATCCCACTTTCTTGTGCTGGCTGGGCTTCACGCTGGGACTGTGCTGCTGCGGGCCGTTTCAATAGCTAAAAAAAGGAGTAAACCAAGGGATAACTTGGTGAATGACCTGCCTGTCCTAGCAAATTTAGTTTAATTTAGAAGTTTAAAAATGTCCCTGTTATCCGCTAATATTAGCATTTTGTGTGACCTGACCTGTTGCGTTTGTGACCTGAGAGCGGAGAGGGGAAGCGGTGCTGAATGGGACTGCTGTACTTGAGGCTATTTTTCTCCCAGCCTCAAAAGCAGGACAATATCCCAGAATAGCAAGTAGTGGGGAAGTCACGCTAGAGTGGGAACAGCCTGCCGTGCCCGGGCCGCTGCAGTGCCAGTTCCTCTGCAGGACAGGAACCTGAGACCCGCTCGTTTGTCATCGCTGGTGCCGAGGCTGCTGAGGGTCAGCCTTGCTGCTGACATGCTGCCTGCCCTGGTGGGTCCCAGATCTGCCCACTGTCACAGCTCCTGCTCCTGCCTGAAGCCCCATGTGGCAACAGGGTGGCCTTTGCAGCAGTGCAGAACATCACCCGCCATAGGAGATAGGCTGGGGGTGGCATGGGGCCATGCACGTGATGGAGAACTGTGGTGTGGGATCTATTTCCAGCTCTGCCACAGACTTCCCGTTTTCATTTTTGGAGCAAATCACTGAAACTCCCTCTCCTCTCTCCTGCCCCTATGCGAATGGGGCTGAGTGTACTTTCCTCATGGGAATGGTCTTTAAATAGATCTTGGCTTAGAGAGCGCCTTGCTGGATGGGTGCAAGACAGTATCAAAGAATGACTGGAGATGGAGATGTGGGAAGTGTATTAAAAAATTAAATCAAAGCACTATATAGGGGTTTTTTTAAGTTAAAAAAATCTTCCAAGTCTCCCATGCCTGGCTTTTTATCATGAGATTAAAAAGAGGAGGGCTGGCAACGAAAAGTTCCTACAACCGTCCTTTGAATAAGGAAATATTGAGAGGATGAGGAGGAAGGGCTTTGGCAGGTTGGCTGGTCATCCTGGACAGGTCTGGCTGCTTTCCCCATCTGAGTGAGGAACTCAAGCTTCCCCAGCTTCCAGCAGCCCAGGTGACATTGGCAATTGAGTTAAATCTATGCCTTGGTTAAGAGGAAGCATTTACTTCCCAGTTAAATACTCTGCATTTCCAAAATCCCATTTGCTCACACCTTCTGTGTTAATAACTGCAAGTGCACAAGCACAAGGTTGATCATCAGGTTACCCCACTTCTCCCCACTTCATGCACATGGTAGGATTTGGTTGAGGGGATAACAACAGGGTTGTTCTCCTTCCAAATTCACCAGAATAGCTCACAGACCTTTATGCTTATATTTGGATAAATTTTGTGCGTTTTGCTTTCTACGTACTGTGGTAGAATCAAGCATGTGAAAGGGACTTTCCATACAGTAGTCTTTATCTTGGTCTTTCCGGGGTTTGTTGTCATTTATAGGATAGCTCTACAACTCTTTGGGGGGGCAGTTATAGTTTTGATGCTGCAGAGAGCCAGTAACAGCCATCAGACCACTAAGGGAAGTGTTTCCAAGACACATGGCTTTGGCCTGTTTGCTGCCTGTGTTTATGTGCTGTATCTGTATCTGGATGGTCTGCACCTGATGGTTCCTGGCCAGGTATATTTGCATCTATTAGCACTATCTATAAATCACCTTGGCACTCACCATCTGCCTGAGTGGTGTTAAATAAATGTGAGATCCTTGTTAAAATGCACTCATCAGAGTTAATCAGGTGAGATTTTTTTTTTTGGGAGATAGTTTTATCAGTGGCTTCTGCCAGCAGTTTTGACCATTATTGGAAAGGAGGAATTAAAATCACAGAATCAAAACAAAATTGAAATGAAAGTAGTTGATGGCAGCTGTGGGCAACCATGTGATTTGGGAAAAATGAATAAAGCTGATGAGGCAGAGTCACACCACAAAGAAAACTTTTCCTTTTTCTATTTTTTGCTCCGGAATAACAAATGGTTTGTGTTGATTTCCAAAGTGTCTGCTGCCAATTGATTTATGCCCTGATAATCATCTTAAGTTATTTAGTTTGTCTTCTGTAAATATATGCAGAGGTTGTAATGACAAACAAACAGTGTTTCTGCTGTTCAGACATGCTGCATATCGTGGGGAGCAGAAATAAAAGGTCTGTGCTGCATTTCTCATGGGCCCTGATATCTGTCCGGGAAATGGTGGAGAAGGGTTTGCCTCTGCAAGAGAGGCTACAGGGCAGGATTCCCGAGAATATTTAGTGAATGCTAGCAAAGTTGATCTTAAGCTGCTGAGGATATGGTGTGTTTTTTCTTGCCTTTCATAAGTCCTGGTTTCACTGGGATGTTTGCATGTGAAATATATGAGAAATCCCCCCTGAGCAGAACGGAAGTGGAAATGGCCTCATGTCTCTAATAATATGGAGAATATCTTTTTGATTTTTGAGATCGGCATGGCTTCCTTTTCCCTTCATGAAATCTGTATGTTTTTCAGTATATTGACATCTCGAGGGAAAACGTTTTCCTGCACGAAGAAGATACACAGTCCCTTTGGTAGCCTTTCTGCCCCAGTTCCTCGCTGCTCTTGGTAGTGGTGACAGTGGTGAGCATTGCCCAGTGTTCCACCCTCCGTGGGGCTGCTCTCCGTGAGTTTGTGATTGCCCAGGGTGGTGGGGCTCTGGAAGGTGGTGAAAATTACTTTAAATGCATCAAAAGAGCGAGCCTGAGAAAAGGCTGAATGAAACAGACTGGTACCAACAAGGCAAAGGTTTGTTTAGGATTATTGATGGAGAACAGTACAAGGTTGACCAGTTGGGACCCACAGCTGAGTGGGGAGCAATGGTGCAGGGCTCAGTGAGGCTGTGGTGAGGATGCTCTGCTAAATGAGTGGTCTTGGGACTGGGGGTTTTAATCCTTTCACATAGGTGGAAGGAGTAAGGGATTAGACAATTTGGAATTATCTGTAGGAGTTCCCTTATACTAATGTTAGCATATTTTAAATGGATCCATAAATTCATTTCATTCATGCAACTGTGCAGTGCTTAATTTATCATGGCTCTGTAGCCCAGACAGTACCTAAAATGCTCTCAGCTTAACATGTGCTGCGGGGGCTGGAGCAGAAAGCTGTATTAGGAGAAAACAGGATTGAAGGTTCTTTTGCCAAATGAACTTTATATAAAGAGTTAATTGCTGGATATTTCATGAGAGCTGTGACCTGATCCTCTGTAGTAAGTCTTTAAACAGAATCTGCAGCTAGGCACTTCATTGCCGTGGGAGTTGCATTTAGATATGGAAAACACTTTGGGACATAAGAACGAAAAAATAATAATACAGGTGTGTTTACTTTTTTGTCTGGTTTTATCAACTTTTGTTGAGCAAAGTTAGTAGAAGGGAGCTAAAAAGGGACAGTAACTGGCTCTGACTGTGTTTGCTGATACAACACCGCAGAGGATGGGCCAGTTTTGCATTCATCCATTTTTTAGTGGCTTGGACTTGGTCAGTAAAGCAGCGGAGTCTCTGGTCACACCTTCAGAGTTCCTACCTTGCAGGCACTGTCTGTCTGTAGCCGGGCATGTGCCCTACAGAGCAAACAGGGGCAGAAGGCTTAGTATACAGCATTAGCTTTGAAGCAAACCTTTATTTTTCTGCTTCAGGGTTTCACATCAAGTCACCCTCCCTCCTCCCAGATTTTCTTCCTTGCCATCTCCCTCTCCTCTTCCAGGTTTCTTATCATCACTGTACAGGCTAGCAGCTTCTTTCAGCCTTGCAGCTNAAAAAAAAAAAAAAGAAAACCAAGTCCCAGAACACCCAACCCAAACCCCAGGTCCTGTCCTGATGCTTGTCTCATAACTGAGGCAGCTCAGTGGCCAGGAGATTGCTGAATGGCTGGAAATCACGGCTATCTGAAGTCTATGGAGGGGCCATGTGTGCAGCTACATCTAAAATTTTTATCACCACCACTGCAGGTGAAAGGCTTTCAATTCGTCTGTGCTGGTCCAGCAAAGTCTATTTTATTTATGTGCTTCCAAGCCCTTAAAAACTTCTTTTAGGGTACATCAGTAGGGAGTTAATAGAAACTTTGAAATGTGAAAAATGCCTGTGGGTTAAGCAAAAACCTACTTGACCAAGTTGAGTATAAAGCTGGTACTTAGTTGGTAGGTCATTTGCTTTGGGGGAGAGGGGAAGGTGTTCTGCTGGACCACAGAGAGCATTTCCCAGTGGGAAAGAGGTTGTTAACACAATTAGCAGCTCTTAATTTAGGAAGCAGCATACGTTTTATTTTGCTTGTATTTGTATAGTCTTGTAGAAAATGCTTTTAAGTCTCACTGCAGTCATTTGTTGTTTTAATATTAGCTCAGTGCATTTATTTGTGCATATGAACTAGGCAGCACGTATATGGGCCACTATAAAAATAATCACATTTGGAAAGAGTGAAAATCTTCAATGGTTTATTCTCTTCCTTGTAACTTCTTTAAAAAACTCTCGCAAACAAAAAGTACCTTCACAGAGGAGTTTAAAGCTGGTTTAAAATGTCTTCCATTCAAGTTTTTTTCAAGAGAAAACTGGGCTTTTTTTCTTTTTTTTTTAATTTGAAACAAAATGTACTTTCTTAAAGACTAAGACCAGCATACTGCTCTACCTTGTTTCTGCTAAATGGGATTATAAGGGATTTAATTCTGTGAGAATTTCTGTATTGCAGGGGGTGACTTGCAGAGGGCTGGAGTGAGCAGTATGTGACACTCTTCTCTGGTTCCCATCACATCCCTCTGCCCTGACCTCGGGTTTCCCTCGGTGCCAATACATGAGTGTCCCGGGGCAGTTTGGATCAGGTGGGATGGGAGAGTGAGAAGGTGGGTCAGCAATAAAAAACCTGACTTGAGCACTGGGTGGTTAGAAGCAAATTGTATTGATTTTTCTTTGCAGGTCTGATGGTTTTGAAAGCCACTTGCTGTGCAGCTTTAAGCCTCTTCTGCCATGTGTGCAGTCAGTAAATGTTAGCAACTCGGCCAGCACCACTCGCACTGATCCACCATGCCTTGGAGCACCTTGAAATACACTGCAACCTTCGGGGCTGCTGCAGCTTAAAAGTTAAGCAGGTGCTTAAGTACTTGGGTGGATCGGAGACTTAGAGGCACTACCCTAGCTCCTGTCTGAGAGCAAATGCCATCCTTACTTTTTTGAGCAAAACACCATCCCTGCCTTCTTTTTCTTCCCAGAGTCATCATTCTCTTTCTGGCTTTTTCCAAGCGAAGTGATTTTTCTGGCACGGAGAATGCGCTGCACGTAGTAAGAACCACAACTTGAAATGGAGTATAAATAGAGAGGGAGAGTAACTGTTCTGATTGCCATGGTGCATAGCGAGCAAACAGACTTCAGGAATTTTGGAGAACCAGCTAGATATATTTACTTATTTTTTGTATTTTTTTAAATAGGACTTTGAAATTCTTGGTCACATTAAGGAGATTTAGGTGCAGAATTTGAATCTTGTGGCTGTCCTATTGTAAGCTACCATTACTTATTAAATTATTAAATTACCCGTAATTTATCACAAAGAGAAATTATTCGGCCAAGGTGCTGAATTCTTGAACAGCATCTCTGCAGGTAGGAGGTGTATAAAATTTGTTTCTGTATCTCCTTTTCTTTCTTCCCATCCCCGTTTTGGGAGTCCCTTCTTCACATACTCATTTTATACATTTTTTTGGCTCGTACACAGATAATTCTTTTTCATTTATCTTTCTTTTTCCCCCTTCTCCCTTTCCTTCCTTCTCTGACTCCCTTTGCGTCCCTTGTAGCTCTAGAGAACTGGCTTGTTTATTGCTGAGAGTGTGGTTGATGCCAAGAAATCCTGACTCCTGGTGCATTATCGCGGGGCTGTGACGCAGGGCAGGATCACGTTCCAGATCTAGGTCTTGTTTATTTTGGATCCTGCTCATGCTGTGGAGCAGCAGCTAGTACTTGACTTCTCGCACTGCTCCGTCGGCTCCATCTTCTGCAGGCTGGGATCCGGCCGTCTCCTCGTGTTTGCCTGCCTGTTCCTCTCTCCATGTGCTCCAAACCTCTGGGGAGCAGAGGGCTGGGAAGGGAGCTGAGGGATTCCTCAGCATGAAAAAGCTATGCTGTTCAGGACAGCTGGTCTTTTGCATTAGAAACTGTGACTGGAGAGTAATTTTTTTGTTGTATTTTGGAGGTTTTTTCCCCCCTGTAAGTTGTTTAGATTGCCTTTTTATGAAAGGAGGAATTGGTCTAGGAATTGATGATGTTGGTTTGCAGATTTGGAGGTCCCCTGCAACTGTGACGTGCAGTCCTGATTAGCATTCATTTATCATTTCACAATTCAGCGTGGAGGTTTTTCTCTCCTTTTTTTCCATTTTATTTTTCTTTCCCCACCTATTTTTCTTTTTTGCTCTGCATATTGCTTGCCTTGTGCAACAGATGTGAGGAACTGATCCCACTTCTATTGAAGTCAATAGCCAAATTCCTATCGACTTCGCTGACAGCAAGAGCGAGCCTCTGTCTAGGGAGTGAGGATTAGAGCTAAGTAGGAGTAAGTAAAGTACAATAAAATCAGAATATCCTACTTACTGCTTAATGCCATGAATTCTGTTTTGAAGAATTTCTGTTTTGAATCCCATGGCTTTTTATGCTGGTGAATGCCAAGAGCTGAATTCATGGGGGTGGGGAAGAGGAGGAGCTGACAAGCATAAGAGGGTTTTGGTTTCTAGAGTTAGAAGGGACACTGGTAGAAAGGAATGACAAACAGTCCGTGATTCCTTCATGACCCTGCGGTAAAAGGACTTCGGCTGATGGATGAGGGGCTTGGTTTGGCAGACAGGCTGTGCTGGATCCACTTTTGACCGTGTCAACCAAGTGTCACCATCTAAATCTGGAATGCTGTTGTGTATTATGGGAATATAAATAAACCCAAAAAAAGGCTCAGGAAGGGGAAAATAATTGGACAGAATCGTAGAATTAAAAAAAAAGAATATATATGGAAATAAAAAAGATCACCCCCTTCCTGTCCAATTCTAAACGTGTGACTAAAATAAAAATAATACAAAAACCCCATAAGAAAACTCCCAAACCCCCAACAAACAAAAACAGGCTGAGAGATGGGGAAAATGGTTACTTTCTGGATGTTTCCCTGCAGGACTAGCCTTCCCAAAGGCATCCCGATCTGCTCCAGGGTGACGGTGGTGAGCCGTGCCGGAAGCCGCCTTGCTGCCACACAGTCCCTTCTTTGGGATGGGGGAGCTGCCTGTCCCTGTGGCTGTGGGTTCCTTCCTGCCACCTGGGATGTGGTGACACGTGAGGGGGTGTGTGGACTTGGACCCTGCAGATAGCAGCACGGCCTTTAGCACTGCTGCCTGCCGGGGCCCCACAAGGAAGAATAGGCTGTTATCCTGGCAGGGCAATATTATCCGCGTTTTACAAGCAGGAAGGCTGAGGCGAAGGGTTTATTTTTGTGTGACTCATTCAGGATGGCCTGGGAGCTTGTGGCGGACGTGGAAATTCAATGTCTAACAGAGCCCCGATCCTGTGTTGCCTCTCCCTGTCCTGCTGAGCTCGTGGGCTGGCACCACGTTCCAGCCAGGGATGCTCCTCTGCCTGGGAATGTGCTGCTGGCATGAGTCTTGGGCAGCGTGCGAGGTGTGGCTTCGTGGCAGAGGGGTGTTGGGGGCTGCAGGTTTTGGGGAGCAACCCAGCACTGCCAGGAAGCATGGGGGCAGAGAAACAAGCCCCCTTTCTAGGGTCGTGAACCCAGGGAGACGTGGCATGTGGATTTTGCTGCGCTGCTTCCTTGTGTCACCGCTCTGCCAGAACGCTTTCTTTGCTAGCTTTTCCTTTCTTTTTCCCTTCGCTCTCTCTTTTGGCCAGGATTTTAACATATATCACAGGCTGGTAGGCTAAGAGCCTGGGACTTCCCCTCACCACACTCAAAGTCTTTGATCTTTTGCTTTGGAGGTAACATCAAAAGAATGGCTGAGAAAGACAGCCAGTGCTGTGAAGTTCAACGTTCAAGTTAATAGCTTGACTGAAGGTTGTGCTGCATTGCTGGAGCCGGAGTAAACAGAGGCGGGTGCACACATTTCCCTGGAAATGGACCCTAATGCTGCAGAAGGGCTTCATTTGCATTCACAATTAATCTAGGGCCTACTGAAGGGCAGGCTTGGCATGTTATTTTGTTAGGTTTTCTTTTTCTTTTTTAATTCCTCCTGCATGGGGAAAGTGGGCTGGCTGGCTGGGGACCTGTTACTTGGTACCAGTGCTGGCAGTGGCCTCTTCCACACCCTTGCAGCCTTGTCCTGCAGCTGCCTTGCTTTGTCATTTTTGGGTTTTCTCCATTTTCAAAATGATTTGGCAGAAGTCTGTTGGTAAACAATTACCATCCCCCTTATTTTAGTGAAAAAAAAAAAATTAAATTTCTAAACATTCCCTGCCTAAGCATACAGTAGATAGCATGGATTTCCCCAGATTTTTTTAAATCCACTTCTGTTTGTAATGCTCCTGATGTGTGTGGGCAAATGCCTGTGCCATCCATTTTTCCATTGCCATCTTCTCTATTCTCTGTGTGTCTGGGGAGGTTGCTTTGTTTTTTTTTTTCTCTGCAATAAGGTAGGGAATTTTGAATGATTTTGCGTGGCTTGGGGTGTGAGGTACAGCACAAGATAGTCACAAGGATTTGCTAATTTGGCCTTGCTGGTGATCATATTGTAATCAGAGTTTCTAAGGGACAAAAGACTGTGAAAACTCCTGTAACTTCCCTGGGGTTCTGGACACTTGTGGATGAATTAGCCTGATGTATTATATTTACAAGTTTAAAGCATCATTATGCAGGACTGATAGGGTATGTGTTTGTCTGCTGTGTATTTTGGTGTGTGTGTATGTGGAAAGATTGGTGTGAGTGTTAACTCCATAGTAAAGTAAAACCAAAGAACTTGTTTTCTTTCCAAACACATTTATATTAGAGGTGTGCCATGGGTACCGTCAGTCCCCAGAGAGAGGGGATGATTCTTCTTTGTCCTGGAACAGAATAAGGGACTCAAATGACGAGAAGAGTTAATGGCCTTAATAAATTGGGAGAGGAGGTTTAAAATTACTTTGAGAATAAAAGCACTTTCTGATATGACTCAAAGTTCTCTAAGTTTACTTCTAAAATGAGAAGGTATTAGTCACATATTATTTGCAAATTTTTGACCCCTTGAACAGAGCTTCAGTGTGGGTCTTAAATCACTCACTAGTGCAAGGGATGGGATTCACAAAGGAGCAAAGCCAGTCAGGCACCCAGGTCCTTATGGCTTCTTGGAAAAATCCTGACCTGAATACTTTGCCCTGTTGAGTGAATTAACTGCTCTGAAGTGTGTGGGAGTTCAGGCCATTCGTGCCCTCTCGAGGAAATGTGGAATGCTCTGGCGGGTAATGACCCCACTGGATGAGACCACAGGGCTCTTTCTACAGGGACACTGAGGCGTGTTAATTTTTGAGCCAATTATCATTCAGAAGCGATGGCAAAACATCCAGCTCCACAGAATGACAGCCTGAAGCAGGTCTTGCAGGAGCTGCCAATCTTTTCCTGGACCAATGGAAAGAGGTGGTGGATGATTGCATTGAGCTCCTGCATTTTTCTTTTGCTGTTCTCCTGCTTGCTGGAGAAACAATTCTTTCTCCTTCTTCTTCTTCTTTTTTTCCCCCTTTTCTTTATAAATGCAACTTTTTATTTGGATTAAACCCATGCACAGTCAGAGGAATTTTTCTACAATACTTGGGCTACCCCTGACAGCCTCCCTGGAAATCACTGGGAGGGATCACCCAGGGAATGGGGAGGGCAGGGCAGTTCGAATTCCCTCTGTCCTTCAGGTGGCATCCTACAGACCAGCATGTTGCAAATCCCCATGTTGCTTGGGGGCAGGAGGAAAAGAATAATAATTTTCAGTAGATTAGAGGCTATTGTATCATCGCACGTTGCTTAATAAGCCTGATGTTACGTGTGAGAAGTAAGCTCCTTAGTGGGAGCAGGGCGCACTGTAATGACCTTTCGTGTGCAGGTCTGTGGAGATGAAAGTTCCCTCCTGAGGTTATGGGGTTGGCTGTGCAGCATGCAGAAATGCTGACTTCAACTTACTGTCCTGCGCAGATGCGCTCAAGTCTATTAACGCTCTCAAAAAATCTGTTTAGGAACCTGGTTTTTCTTCCTCTGATTCCACCTAGGATAAATTTGACTTGGAAATAGAACAGAAATGCTGTGTTGTGATTTTTAAAATAAATAAATAAGTGATGGCTATGAAAGGGAACTCATTGATCCTTAGTCGCTTCATTTATAATTACCCACATATGGAGTCATCCTACCTCATCTTTAAAAAACAAACCCGCCTCTCAGAACCCCACCAGACAGCTAATGTGGCTTCTTGTGTCCCTCCCCATCCAGCTCTCCTCAACCTCAAATACTTATAAAATATAAGCGTCCACAATAAGATTATAAAATGTTGTAAGACTGGAGCCTTTGCTTTCCCGGCTGTTCAGTAAATACGCTGTGTCTCTTGGATGTGCCCTGAGGCTCAGAAACCTGAGGCCTGCCCACATCGTGAGTTCTACTTTCCTCCTTGCAAAGTGCCTCTGGCTACTGGAGCTGTCGATGCAGCCCCTTCCACCCCCCGCCCTGCTAAGAAAAAGCTTTTTTTTTCCCCTCTCTTTTTTCTTAAGACAGCTGTACAACTGTAACAAACCTCGACTAGCTACTGGGGTTTTTTTTATCAGTTGCAGGTAAGGCTAAAACCTAAAATATTCATATGGCACTTGTGGGTCCAGGGCACTTGGCACAGGCATGTGAAGCCTCAGGTGCCCCCGGTTTGGCTGTGGTTCTCCCCACGGAGCCATGAGGGATTGGCATGTTCCACCATCCTTGTCCTGAGCTTCTGTGGGGATCGCCCTGTCCCCTTGGTGTCCGAGCTGCTGCCCCGTCTCCAGGGTTGTGCCCTTGGCTTCCAGAGAGCATCCCATAGGTGAGTGCGTGAGTGACTCCTGCGTGGTTTGGGGCTGGGCTGCCATCCCAGAGCCCTTCCTGGGGAATCCTGCTCTTTGCTCCTGCACAGGCTCGCTGCCCCCCTGGCTCTCGCCCTCCTGCAAAGGTCAGTGTGAGCTGGTGCCCAGCTGCCAGGATTTAGTCGCAAATGGGCGTCCCTGTGCCGGCTTTGGGAGGGTGAGTAGCTGTGCATCCCTCTTTTGCCGTGGCCTGTGGGGTTTCGCAGGCGTTCCCAGCCCAGAGGCTGCGCCTCTCCTCCCCTCTCCCGGGCAGCCCTTCCATCGGCATCCCTCCCTTCCCATGGCTGAGCAGGAATGTGACGATCCTGGGGAGAGTTCCCACAGGGAGCGGAGCATTTGCTAATTGTATCCGGGTGCATGGTTGAAGCTATTCTGTATTTAATTCTGTATGAACCTGGTTTACCATCCTTGGAGATTTTGCTCCCACTGCAAAGTCAAATACGTCTTTCTGCTCAGCTCTCTGACTCCTTTACATGGAAGTTGTTTTTCTACTACCTGCTAAGTTATTTTATTTTTTTTTTTTGCATATTAATATTGAGAGAGGGCAAACATATATACATGAACCAGCTTAAAAAACACTCAGTGTTTCCAAACCGTGGTCCTTTAAATAAATAAATACAAAAGTTGTCTTGCGGGCCAGCCAGTTCAAAATGCCTGCACTATATTTGGCAACAAGAGCTACATTTTCAGCTATTTACAGATTTATACGCTCAGGGCTGCTCTGATGACTCCTTTGTTTCAGCTTTGGGGCTGTGGCATGAAAGTGTGACAGATGCAGATGTGGGAGCGCGGGCGGGTGGTGTCTGCGGGCTGCGCTCCCCGCGGCCATGAGTTGGGTGTTCGCTGCCGGATGGCGCGGCACAGCCACCCTCACCTCTCCAAAACAAACCTCTTCCACAACCACAGGAATCTGGCGCATGGGGCAGAGTCCCTCCAGGACATGAGCTATTGCAGAGCTGCTGGTGCCACTGTTTCTACATGAATTTTTTTCAAATTCCAATTTTTATTTTTTTTTACTTCCCCTCCTGCTTTTCTTCCACCCACACTTGGAGAGGAAGAATGCAGGCACATGCATGTTGCATTTTTCCCTGTGCAGCAGAATTTTTTTTTTCTGTAGATACATGGAGGAATGTATGATTTCAATTCGCTGTTCAAAAAAAGAGCATTTTCCTTTTTTTTTCTAATTTGTTAAAACTGAAAGGATGGTTTTGTATTAGTTCACTGTGCTACTTGATTTTTATTTCTACTCTTTTCAGCTCAGTGGATATGGCAGTGTAGTTTTTTGACCGAGGAAAATTTTTGTCTCTGAATAAACAAAAAGCCCACGTTTCTTCAAAACCTCTAGTAGTGTATTTTGGGCGTCTTAAGTCTGCAAACTATGCTAGTTCAACAGAAGTTGCTTATATTTAATATATAACCAAAAGTTACTTGAAAAGTTAGTGTGTCTTTCTAAAGACATGCCTCAATTTATTTGGATTTTGCAGGAATTTGGCTCATTTTCATTGGGGGTGCCCTTTAAATTGGGGGAAAATAATGCATAATGGTGTCAACTCTGGACCATATTTGTTTTAACATCTTTTTTGTCTGCATCTCCTTTAAGAAAAAAACACCATTTTATGTGTTCTTGAGGAAGAGTTTGTGTGGCTGATGATTCAACTAAGAATATTTTTTAAAATATTTCTTTTAAATACCTGAATGCATATTGCATTGTGTTGGTGGTGCTGGAGGAAACCAGAAAATAAATACACGAGGTGGCTGCCCAGGAACAAGAGGTGACAGCACAGATTTAGTGAATACTTCATTTGTTTTATTTTGCTTTCCTCCAAAATGATTCACTTAGTCCTCCACCTAAATATAATTCTTCCTACTTAGCCAGGAGTCATCTTTCCCTCTGGCCAGATGGGGTGTCTTTTCCATGGGTATCTGAAGGCAAGCCTTCATCTTTTCCTCTTCTGATGAACAATTGAGACGTCCAGCTTTTATCTGGAAGGAAAATGGGTGCGGCAGTCTCGCTGTCCCCAGGACCTAGTGCCATCAGAGAAGCAAAAAGGGGAATTACTGATAGGAGTTCCGAATCCTGGGAAGGGAATGTTTCTTTCCTGGCTCTCTAGGAGGGATTTGGAAAGAGCCATAATCCTGGGTTAGGAGTAATTTGTTACAGCAAGATGATACTTGAGTGGCAGGAGGATTCTGGCAGAGGCAGCAAGAGGGTTTTATTCAGAGGAGTAGCTGGTCTTGCAGAAGGTCAGGCTGACACAAATCCTATCCCAGCCCACAAATTTTGTTTCTCAGCCAGCACAATTAGCTGAGGGGACTCTCAACCTCTTTTACATCTTTCAAAGACATCTCCACACATCTGAGCTGAAAGATTACGGCAAGGAATGTGGACCAGGATATGATGCAGTGGAAGGGCTTTTTTCCAAGGCAGGCCTTTCTGAAAAACAAAATAATCTCAACAGCAACCGTCCCAGTTTCTCCTAGGAGGTCAGAATATTGCTGGTTCCACTCTTATCTCCAGGACTTTTTTCCTAAGGTTGCCTTAAGGTTACATTTCTGTGTTAACTTTAAAAAAAAAAAAAAAAAAAA
>WEIT01015523.1:38202-80807 GCA_013389985.1 Dryoscopus gambensis | reverse complement strand
AAAAAAAAAAAAAAAAAAAAAGACAAAACTTACCACCCCTAGGGAAAGAGAATTTTGCAAGTTCTTCGTTTTTGTGAGGGCCTGAAACCCTTAGAGCCATCTATTCTGCAGTTACCCCTTGTTGCATTGAAGGCCCAATCACACATGGAAACCACAAGGGAGGTGACAGGAAATTTGGTATGAAATTTGCTGGGTTTACTAGAGAGTGGCTCCGGGCAGTTCACCCAGAATTGCTACATCGACAGGAATTTTTGTGGTAGTGATTAGAGTCATGAGTTTCACTTACCCAACAGTGGAAGAAAATATGACTCTTTCAGTAAAACCCTCTTAGGCCATGTTACAATAATGAGCAAACTGCTAAATTCTCCTGTAACACCTTTACTCAGGGATCTCACCCACCTGTGCCACTCATTCACAGGTACCTCACAAGATCTGAGATGAGAATTTGGATCAAAGAGTGAAGAAACCCTCCCAGGCAAGATAATCTGGGAGGCCCCTTTGGAGGGGGATGAGTCTCACAGAGAATCTTTTTACTGTCTTGCTTTTGTCATGCCTCTGCTGGCTTTTGATAGCTGAAGGTGCCAAGCACTTTATAAATCAACCCTTTTTTGGCTGAAAGAGGGTAGGTCTAGATTAGATATTAGGAAGAAATTCTCTCCTGTAAGGGCGGTGAAGGACTGGCACAGGTTGCCCAGAGAAATTGTGGATGCCCCACCGAAGGTTAGGCTGGATGGGACTCTGAGCAGCCTGGTATCAGTGTCCCTGCTCATGGCACGAAAGTTGGAACTTCGGATGATCTTCAAGGTCCCTTCCAACTCAAACCATTCTATGATTCTATGATTGATGCAGGACAGAGTTGTACAAAGATAGGCCTCTTTATGTCTGGGAGGTTTTTTTTTGGCCTTCACACAAGTACGTGCAGTGGAAAATCGTACCAGTTCAGCACCGTGGTCACGTAGAGATGAATTTCCTGATGGGCTTCACTACCAGGGTACTGAAGGAGCCTGGTTGATGCTTCCCATAATTAGGAAATGTGTAGCTCCCATTCCAAACTCCAAGAGGTGCAAGTGAAGGGAAGGATGAGGGCAGGGTTGGAGGGCTGCTTTGTTCCTTGTACAGCTGTGCTGTCCTGTGCTACAGATCCATGTGTGGTGAGAGGGGAGCAGGACAGGGCAGGCATGTTCTGCAACATTAAAGCAGAACCAAGCTGCATGACCACTGAGCATTGTTATGTTGTAGGGTTTTTCTTCTTGCTTTTCCTTTAACATTTTTTTTTAAAAGTAGTTTCAAAGCTTAAAGTTATAGCCCCTCCTTTACAAATAGACCTATGCTCTTACCAGAGTTGGAAAGTTTTAAGGGAGGCAAGGTTCCCCTGGAGCAGCTCTTCTGTTAGAATGGAGGTTGTTCAGTGCCATGATCTCTGTCTCTAACATGCTGTCAGATATCTTTACTGTCTTGATTTAAAGGGGAGGAAAGGAATTATATTTTATAGACCATAAAATGCGTTCTTGGACTTCATGCAAACACTAGTTACCAATTGTTCTCTCACTCTCTGGGAGATTGCCAGGAAGAGAAATTGTGTGTCTGTACATCAAATTGTTTGGTGAATCTTGGAGGCCGGTTAAACTTTGAGTCTAAGCAAGATGTACCTCCAGAAAGACTTTCTTGAGATTTTATGACTGTCCCATTCTTTATCTAATGGAAACTCTATGCTTAAGTGCAACAGAACAGGTTGCAGAGAAAATACGGGGAAGGTAGCTTAAAAATTAAGTTGTTTTTTTTTTCTGGCTTTAAGTAGATAAAATGCTGTTCTTGTTCCTCAATTGAAGTTATTCTTTTATTTGTGCCTGTCTTTTGGAACAGCCCTTGTAGACATCTGTATAGTCCTCAGCCAGCCTGCTGGTTTGTGTAGTGAGGATTGTGGGGTCTTTCAAATTAAATGTGAGAAACGTAATGGTGCTTTCCCAAGCTCCACCCAGGATTGAGAAATACAGCCTGCAGTTACTCTGCAGAGATACCATGTGAACTGCAGAAATTAATGCTGTACTTCTATGTCACATGAACACTCTTCCTCTTGTAAAGTTAAAAAACTATTTTAAATTCCTGCAGTAGCTGATTAGCCTTTACTTTGCTTCTTCATTCTTGGTGTCAGTATCCCAGAAGTCAACTAGCCTACCAGCAGTAGGCTACCTTCAGTTTCTACCTTCAGTAGAAACAAAAACCCTGTTTTACCTCAGTATTTCAGTAGAACTGATGGCAAGAGTGCCTTTCATCCATGTCAGAATGAGCAAATAATTATCTGCATTTGCTTGAACTTTCATAGGCAATAATTTTTGAGGGAGCTTCTCATTATTCTCTTTAACTCTCTCCCATGGCAGCCTCCTCTGCACCCCTATCACTGTGTACAGAAAACCCGTGCAAGTGGGGGTGATGCCTGGCAGTAGTAATGGGATGGAGCTGTTACATTGCTTCCCCTCTGGGATGCAGGAGAAGAGCTGTGCACGCTCTTCTGGGATTCAGGAGAAGAGGCTGGAGATTAGGTCAGAAGAAAGCACAGGATCTGCTCTTTCTGGGACATTCCCACATCTCCAGTCAGGAGAACTCCAGTGGATGAGGCGCTGTGGGGCTCAAGATGTTGCTTTGTGCCTTACCCTACTCTGAAAAGGGCATCCTCTTTGGCCATCACCTTAGTTTGCTCTGCACCTTCAGTGAGACAGTTCCAGATCCCAGGGTTTCTGCTTTCATGCATCCCTCCTTTGAGATGCTCTTGGGCTGTTTAATCACTAACACATCTCTCTAACTTTCAGCCAGTGGAGGACTCAGCTGTCTCATTTTTCTGCCCTAACAGCACCTCACCAATATGACAAAGACACAGGCAAAATACTGAAATGGGCAGCTCAAGGTCCCTGTGTCAGGGACTCTTGTGTATTGCTGGAAAGGAAGGAGACAAGCTCACTCAAATTCCCAGTAATGGGAAAATTAAAGGACATTTTAAATTTTGAAGAGGACTTAATGCCTTACGTGCATGTGTCAGTGCAGGTACCCAACACCAATTCCTGGGTTTTGTGCCACTTTTCCCCTATTTATGTATTTTACTTAATAATTTATTTTTGTGATGTTGCAATAGTTTAAAGGATGATGTTAGTTAAAAAAAATAGTCTAGATATATGATAAATACTTTCATGTTTTAAAATTTTATGCTTTAATTTCTTGAATGCTCTGGGGAAATCTTTTGTGTGGAAAGGATCGGTCTCATTGAAATCAACCTTGCTGCTTTTGTTTTGAGCAGCTCCCCTGTGCCTCGTGGTGGTGCATTACATATTCTGTAGAAGGGCTCAGCATCGTGGGTGGTGTCTTACTTCTCATACAAAAAATTCCAGACATTGCAGATCTGCAAGGAATAGGAGGCCTTTTTAACATTCCTTAACAGCCTCCTTCAGTTATTTAAAATAAATCCTTCAGATTTTGCTCTCACATGGCACACCTCTACAAACAAGGTGGTAACTGAAGACCAGAAATAAGGGGGCTTGAGGTAAATTAAGCAATGGAGCAGAAGCTGGGGGTCTACATTTAAATCTTTAGAGGCTTTGCTTCTAATGTAAGTGTGGAGACACTAGTAGGTGACAGACCTTTCTTTGTAGGTACCAAGATGAGTATCCTCTTGCAACTATTTTTTTGCCTGTAGAGAGCAATTATGGTCTTGTTAATCTTTGTTCCTATCGGCTTCCCCGTAAATATCAGCTCTCCCCTCAGCATTGTGATCTCCTGTGTTGCTACTGGATTATCTCTGGTTAAAATTTGTCTAGATGCTCCCTCCCAGAAGAGCTTTTAACTAAATAATGGAGAAACCCCTGACCTTCAAGTTGACATCCAGGTGTGCACTTCCACGTGATTCTGCAGTGCTGGCCAAGGGAGAGACTAACAGCAAAACTAGGATCAGGAACACTTCTATTTGAGATCTAGGGAGAAAGTGCAGACTTTGGAGGTGTGGCCCAATGGTTAGGGGAGGTATTGGAGACCAGTGGCATCAAGCTGACTCCAGGAGCCCTGCTCCTGCTTGTTTCAGTTCCTGGGAGCTAATAAGCACCAGCTGCAGGAAACCTGAGCTGGAAAGCATTGTGCAGTTTTCCCTCTGTTTAAAAATATGGCCTTTTTTTTTTTCTTACTGCCTTTATGTTTTTGTATGTTGTAGAACATCACTTGTAGGGCTGTCCAGCAGTGAAAACAATAGTGTGACAAGGGGACAGGTCCAGGTTGGACACCGGTGCAGGAAACACCTGTGAGCTCAGTGCCATCCTTTCCTTCATGGCCGCACCGCTTCGAGCCGAGCCCCGGCCTGTGGGGCAGCTGCTGGCCCTGAGTAAGAGTTTCCAGCAAACTCCTCTAGTGCTGGATGTGAAGTTTAGCTGCCTTTCACCAACTCTGCTGTGAAAACTTGGGAAAGATGTTTGTTTGCCCAGCCAGTACTCAGGAAGGTGGCTGCTTTGGGGGGTGGCTGTGCAGAGCTGCTCCCGGCAGGTCTGTGCGTTGCGGGACCCTCTGGCTGTAGATGGGAGGTGTGGATCTGTAGGAAGGTTCTTGGGGTTTTTTTTGTTCCCTTCTACAGAAAAAAATCTGGGCCATTCAAATCATTTGCCCTTGCCCTTGTGCTGACAATTTAACAGCCTTTTTAAAAGCTTTGGTTTCTCTCAAGTACGCTCACCCCATACTTGTTTTAATTCTTGTGTGGAGGCCTGGAGCTTAACAATTATTTTGCTTAAGCTCTCTGAGACTTGCCATAAAACTTTTTTTTATTTTTTTTAAACACACACATGCTAATGATCCCCATCAGATCATATTGTTAAACAGGGAATAAAGTACTTGCACCATGATGACATTATTTTAAAAAAATGTTAAAAGCAGGCCAGCAGAGCCCATTTCAACAGTTTTGTTCTGAAATAATTTGCACAGATTTGTTAGAGTTAATTTGTTGAAAAGTTCAGTGTTTGTACAGGCAAGTCGTGATTTCCACACTGAGACACAAGAAGCAGGAGAGGAGTGACCGGATGTCCAGCATTTGCAGGAGCAGGATGGTGGGAACTTCCCTCCCTCTTACCCTTCTCCCCCGCTCCACAGCTGCCCGGTGCAGAAATGTAAAAGCAGTGTCAGAAGGCTGGGAAAGTCAGCTTTGGATTTTTGTGGACTCCTTGCAAATCAGAGGAACTGTCTGGCTCAAATCTGCATCTAGGGCCAAGAGAAGAGGATTTCCTGCTATTCAGTTGTTGGAGGAAGGAAAGGATTTACCTCTCTGCTGTAGCAGGACTTCATTTTTCTCCTTTTTAGTAAGAATATCATAGTGTAGGGCAGCAGTAGTAAACCCGCGTGAGCTATCACGGCTCTCCCTCCTCTTCCCCGTGGTGATGCAACTCCCCCCCTGCCCAAGCATCCTCCTGTCGCAGCTCCCAGCCCCAGCACGGGCTTGGCATGTCCCTCCAGTGTGAAAGAGAGAGTTGTGGAGGGGGCGGCTGCCGCGATGTCGCTCCCTGGGCCGGCTGCCGCGCTCGGCCGCCATCTGGATCCAGTTAGCTCTCTCGGCAGTAGGGCTGAGTCTCATTTCCTCCAACCAGTAATGTTATATAGGCAGTGATCCTGTTCTGCCCTAACATAATTGAAAATTATGTGTATTGTAGACTCGCAGCGCTGAAATGTAGACTTGTAAAAATCTGTGGCTCAGGTAGCCTGTGGAGATTGAATTTGGCACACAATGAAGCTTTTATGTAAAGTAAGAATTATAAGCCACCACATCAATATTGTGTTACAGGCATCACAATTCTTGGATGAGGAGGCCTTGAGTCAGACTCGTCACCTTAAACAATGCTAATATTTCATATTTTATCAACAGAGCTTGCATTTTGAAGCCAGCAAATTGGACTTTTTTTTGCTTTTGCAAACATCCTGCTGCCAAGACTACGGGTTCAATAGCTTGACATGGGCATTGGTTGTGGGCTCTGGCCCCCCTCTGCTTGTCTGACAGACAGAACATCTCACCCTTGGCGGGGCTAGGAGGCTGCTCTGGATCCTGGCCACTTGGTAGAGCTCATGGAAGTTGCTTTATCAATCCTTGTGCGTTACTGCTTTCCCTTGGGTGCAGTTATTTGATTTTATTTTGTCTCCCACGGGTGTATTATCCACTGGTAGAAATGGAAGCTGTCCATGTCTGTGCTTGTGTGCAAAACGGAGCCCTCTGGGTTTGGACTGTTCCTGCTGGGCTTCATGTGCATGTCCAAGAGAAGCTGTTTGTGCTTTAGCCTTTGCACTGTAAGACTTCTTGGATCCTCTTTGCCAGGGGTGGGTAAGAGAAGGGCTTTACTGAGAGTCCAGACTAAGGGTTTTGAAAGGAGAAAAACAAAATGTAGCAGAGATCTTCTGTAAGATCTTCTGAAACGTTCATCTTGCCCTTAGGTCAGCCTGGTGGTGGAGCTGAAAGTATGTGCTGAAAGCACGGGCTGTTGTGGGATAGAGATGGAGTGGGAGCAACCATGCCTTCTTGCTCTGTTTCTTCTAATGGAATTTATTGCTAGTAAAAACCAGCAGAACTGACAGTCCTGAAGGCTTTGTAATCCCTGCAATAATTACTGACTGGATGCGGTCTGCCGTGAGCTCACCCCTGCTGCTTGTCAATGCCTCTGTCTGCCCTTGGGGCAGTCTTAGAGAAGCCCTTGTGTTTCTTTGCCTGTGTTTCAGGACAGATGCTGGCCTGAGCTCCTCACAGGTTGTCGTGGTTGTAGGGTTGTTCCAGGGTTGCTTGTGACCGTGGAATGGTCATGGAAAAATTAAGGTGATGGGTTTATTTTTGTGGGTAATTGTTCGGTGGCTGTTCCCTGGAAAGCCACCGTTGGAGCTGTCATGTTCATGTAGGGGCATGTCATGTTCATGTTCAGCTGTGGCAGTGGTAGCTTCTCGCTCTCCAAAACACTTGTGGACTTTGAAGCAGAGTCATACACACATCCTGTGAGGATGTTTTCCTTGGAAGAAGGGAAAAATACTTCACTGGTTGTCTGGAAAACCTGAGGAAGCCAGTAGTAGCTGTGACCCATCAGGACCCTTTCTGTAAATTCATGTGTCCCTCTACATGGTGGTGTTTCGATTGCTGTCTACGAAAACTGATGGACTGCTGAAAATGTAGCAGTTGACTTGTTTAATAGTGCCATCTGCAAATCTAAAATGTATCAGATTTCCCCTCAAGTTAAAAAGCTCTCAGTTGGCTTAGGCTTTGGGTCCAAATTCTGCGCACTCGGGTTGCATTTTTATGCACTTTTTTGAAACCACAAAGGGTTAGAAAGTTGCTTTAACATCATTTCAACTTTAAAAATTTATGTTGTGGTCACATATTGAAGAGCAGGGATTTGATGGAAGTGATCAAATATCTGGAGGCTTACAATGGAGTTGTAAGAGTTAGAAATGTCGCTTATGGGTAGTCCAGTTCTGGTTTGTTTGGGTTTTATTTCTTGTTTTTAAGAAGTGCTGAAACATTCTGGTCCACATTGCACAAATCCCAAATGTGAACATGAATAAAAACAAGACTTCTTGGAACTTGAGGAACTCATATGGGGCACAAATCCAGAGTATGGGTTTGTTTATTTGCATTCCAGTAGCTCGGAAAACTCAGGCCCTCCAAGTGATGGGAATTGGTAACACATCTGGCTTCTGCTTTTTGGGCACCTCAGTGCCCAGAGTCTTGCAGCAAACAGGCCTTGCATGTGAGTAAATGTTTTGCATACGTGAGCAAATGTGATAGTGATGTGCTGAAAGCATGGAACCAGATCTCCTTCCTTCCTTCGTGGAGATTCAGATACAGCTTCCGTTGTTAGCCTGGAGTGGTGGGGGCTGTTTGTGCATGGTGGTTCTTCAAGATTACTCTTACTTTAAAAAAAAAAAAAAAAAAAGGAATGGGTAAACATAACTATTTCTCTTATGGGTATTTTCTAGGAATAGATCTGTCCGATCAGCCAGAGTCTAGTGCTGAATAGGAGCTTCTGCAGTGGCCTGATCTATGTGGGCAGCTGCTTTTCTTAGTTCTGGGAGGGGGCTGAAGGTATGTGGCCGCACACATTTCTTCCAGCACGATACAGGGCTTTTAGAAGTCCCGTATTAACCTGTATTAATTGGGACAGCACAGCACCATGCAGAGAGAAAAGCTTGTGCTGAAATTATATTTAGATGTACGGCGCAGAAGTTTGTTTGGGATAACTGACTTCTCTGTGAGCCTGCTCTTGTGCAGACCAGAGTCGGGCGCTTCTGGTGCAGCAAGCTTGCTTTTGAATCAGTGCCCCCATATGCTGCAGACATGGCACCTGTGTGTGTTCAGCCTGTCTGCTGGTGGCAGTGCCTCAGAGAAGTTGTGGCTGTCCCCCAGCCAGGGTTGTCTGACAGAAGATAAACGAGGAGAAAATCCATGGTGTCTTCAAGAAATGGTGAAAAGTAGAGAAAATAGGTGCTAAGACCCAGCAGTGCTGGGTCTTTTTGGGGTAGTGCTCTGCCTCTAGGGCTCATACAGCACCAGGGAGTTGGAGCAGTTGACGTGGTGCATATGTTGAAAGAAGGCTGACAGATGACCCGTTCAGTAATGAGATACATTCTTAACTCACGATATGTTTTCCTTCTCCTGACACTGATACCCACCTTTTCCCTTGTCCCATCCTCTTCACGGTTATGCTATTTTGTTTCTTTGTGGCTTTTATTCTGCTTCTAGATTTGCTACAATTAGTAAAATTAATGTAATACTGTCTTTGCAATCTGTTTTATTTTCTTATTCCTTAACTGTAACAGAGTGGTAAGAAATTGTTAGTTCTGCACAGATTTTTGTCTCCACAAACATGAAAGGTTGTCTTAATTTTTGTTTCAGTTCCTTGCATAAGTTTTAATTTATACTTTTTTATCCATGTTACCTAAGATTTGTTATTTTTTTTGCCTTTATTTTCTGAACTCATTTTTCTTTTCCCATTTTTGTTTCCTCCATCCAGTATCTGCAGATGAAATGGCCACTGCTTGATGTTCAGGCAGGGAGCCTTCAGAGTAGACAAGCCCTCAAGGATGCTAGGTCTCCATCTCCAGCACACATTGTTGTAAGTAAACACAGAAAGATGTTCTTCCTTTGTTTAAAAAAAAAAAAAAAAGGCATTTGACATTAATGGCATTGGTTGTCATCAGTTTTCTTTTACACAGACCGAAGGAGAAATACTTCAAAACAAACACATCCCTAACAAGCCTGTGGTAAAATGAGGGAATACTTTTTTTATCACTGGGCCGATTATGAAATTATCATCCGTATGTGCCTTGCAGGAGATCAGGGAGCCAAAAATGCTCTAAATTTACACACTGCAGAATTACATAGTGGCAGTGGAGTCCAGTGAGGCTGGTAAACACAGACAGTGTTTAAGTGAAGAGAGTGAAGATACTGACTGGAAAGCAGTAGAAAAATCAAAACCAAGCTTATGCTATGTCCTTTACTTAAAGAAATCTTTCCTTATTGTAAAATCTTGGATGAGAGTCTGTGAGAGTCGGTCAGCATTTTACCTGAGTGAAGGCTCAAAAGAGCCAAGTTCAACAAAGCACATGTCCCTTTGTGTTGTGATGACTTCTCATTTAGTATAAACAGTGTTACCAAATGTTTACTACTGCCTGCAAAATATAAAACTCTCTTTATAATGAGTAGTATTTTAAAAAATAGTATTATTTACTAACTTCTAACTTTAATTTTCAATTCTTGGTTAATTTTTCTTGTGCTTCTGTTGTGAAAACAATATTGAGTTTGCAATGTTCAGTACAAATTTACATGAGAGTGGTTTGGGGGTTTATTTTGCTTTCTAAAACAGCATCCATAGAGATCTAGAAGGAAATGGTTTATTTATGTGGTGATTTGCAAGAGAAGTGATATGCAATGGTCCATCCTCACCCACAGCCTGTGTCAGTGCCATCTGTTGTTAAGGAGCATCTTAGCTCTGACTATTCAACTGGGAAATGTACCTCTGGAGAAGATGGCATGTAGTGGATTAGAATATTTCTTCTGAAGTAATTCATCAAGTTCAACATGATCTTTTTAAAAAACTTTTTTACAATCATAGAATGATAAGTGAATACCTGGAATAGAAACTCTGCTCATTGTTTACTTTTTGCTCTGTAGTCTAAAGGTGACATAGCTGGTAGATTATCCAAGCCACACGTTGTTTTTCCTAGAAATCTCAAATCATACAAAGCATTTTGAGGAGCTTCTTTTTCCATTGTTGTCTCTTTAAATTGAGAATTGTCAGCCCTTTGCTATGAGTGTCATATTTCTTTATTTAAAAAGAAAAAAATATTTCCTGTGTTTTAGAATACATAGCTTCTAAACCATCCCTCAGTCCATCAGAGAGCAATTGGAACAAGACTGGTATCTGCCCAGTGCTGGCTGCTTCACTTTTTCAAAACGACTTTGCTTTTCCTTCCTGTCCACTTGGGCTGGCATGGGAGGAACAGGTCAGAGAAGAGATGTGTTGCTGGTTATTCAGAAATCTACAGTCATCAAAACCTGCCATCATCTTACTCTTAATAAGAAATGAACTAGAGAAACTTTCCTGTTTTAATTCTTTTCTTTTTACTGCTGTGCTAGAGGACTGTCACAGGGCGTGGGAATGTTCCCGGGGCTCTGGCGTGGTGGAGTGGTGTCAGGCTCGTAGGAGGAGATGGAGAGGGAACGAGAGGCTTCTCCTGGGTAGTTGCAGCTGGGGAGGGCAGGCCGAGTTTGGTTGGGATCACCTGAGCTTCCCAGTGCTGAGCATCCACTGTCCCTAAGCCTCCTGCCCTGCAGGAGAGCCGACACTTGCCTCTAAAACCCAAAGCAGCTTATGGTACTAAGGGGGTTGGCTGGGGTCTCGGCTCCCCTGGCACTCTCCAGCCCTTCCACACAGGTGTGGGCGAAGTGGAGACAAGTAGTCAACAAAATACCCAAAAAGGGTTCAAAAATCACAATCATTTTGGAAAATGAAGCAAAACCTGCTTCCAAGGGAGGCTGAGGTTGATCTGCTTTGTGTTTTGACCATTTATGGGGGTTCTTATGGGTCTCTTTAAAAGCTTTTTCACTCTGCTATTCAATAAAAAGCATATTTACCATAGCAACCACTTAGGCCATGAGGAACATATACTACCTCCGAGATGGAGGCCACCTTCCGAAAGAGCCACAGCTGGCATTTGTAATGTGATCTTTTGTGCTACTTACAATGTTGGAGGGAGAGGAGGCGGAGGAGGGAGTGAGGGGGAGAGCAGTGGGTTTTTGGGAGGGGGGGGAGGTTCTGCAAGGTTTAATGTTTATTTCTAGCAGCAAACTGTTTTGCCTTGTTCTGTTAAAATATATAAATAAGGGGCAGCTTTTTCCACTCTTTTTCCTGGCACCGACCCCAGGCCACATTATTTTGTGGAGTGAAAATGGTCTTATTCTTTGGTAAATAAAGTGAGAGTGGGTAATGGCATTCGGGGGAGATGAAGTGGCTGCAGATGCCACTTGGCCTGGCATGTGTCAGGCATCTCTGGTGTACCGGTTGCTGCTGCTGTGCCTTCCCACAGCACCTGGGACCTGGCTGCTCTTGCACAGGGCTCTGCACCCACTTCTGCATTTGTGAAAACACAGTTAATCTTTTTGTGGAACAGTGATGGGTATTTCATGGGCATACTGATGTTTCTGTGTGAGTGTAACGTGTAGGGATAGAAACTGGTTCTCTACCCTGGTTGCTGTGTCTAGTCTACCCATCAAGTGTACCTATGCCAGTTTTTCATCTTCAAATCAGCTGGGCTGCCCTGAAGATCTGTAGGAAAATGCTAACACCTGCAAATCACTTCTTATCTTTCCCCTATCTCTGAAATCAGGATTTGAGGCTAATCTTCATAGCTGGATTACAAAGAGAGGAAAGGAGAGTGTGAGGGCTTGGGTTTCCTCCCACCTTTCTTTTTTTTTTTAAACTTTTTTTCCCCCCCACTTTCTTTTTTCTCACCCCCCTTTTTTTTCCTTCCTTTTTTTTTTTCCTTCCCTTTTTAACACTCTTTCTTCTCAGTGCTTGGCTGTGACAACCACAAGCTCCATGTCAGCCTTTACTCCCAGCTCTGATGAAACTCCCCTTAGGAGTTCAGCTTAATGACTCAAGGCTGCATAACATGGCCGTCTGTAATGTCTTAAGTAAAATCTATTCTATTTGTCAGCCATCCTCCTTTCAGATTTGTTTAAGAACATTAAGTTAAGACTACAAAAATTGAAGCAAAAGACCAGCATGAATAATTTCGCTGGATTGCTGCCCCCAGTGCCGAGGGCTGGGTTAATACTGCTTTTTCATGGTGCTTGAGAGAGTCTCCAAGGCCCATAATGAGAAACAGAATATTAAACTGAAATTATGTTCAGTATGTCTTGAGGATCAGGTACAGCATGAGGCTCCATTTAAAACCAGTGCATTTATTTACATTTAGGTGCTTCACTCATCTGGTAAGACTTTTTGCATCTTGCTCTGGCACAGTCACGCTGCTTATCTGTGTCCAAAGGTAAAAGAAAACGGGGGGAAAAATTGTTTTAATAGTATACTATTAAGCTTGCCAGGTCAAAATTTTGAATTCAGCCTGCAGATAGTACTATTATGAGGCTGGGGTATTTTTAAAGTGTTTTTTTATGGTTATTTCCCCTCTTTTTTTTCCTGACCTTTGATTTCATTGAAGGTATTAGGATTTTGTGAAACAGTCTTAGCAGGAAGTTTTGGGTGTAAAGCAGACTCCAGCTGGTGCCTTGCCCTCAGGGGATGGGGTGCTAGTTGTCCTGAAACCCCATGGTCAGTGTGTACCTGATCTGATCCACATGTGTGCTGCCAGCATGGTGATAAGGATGAGAGATGGGTGATGTAGGAATGGGAATCTCACATGAACATTTTCTGTTGCAGCCTGGGCAGGCAAGTGAAAATGAGCAAGGTATGTCTGTGCAAGGATCTCAAAAATCTGCTCACTGCAGAAAGAAAGCTCCTTTAAAAACTTTTTTATCTGTGTGCATTCCTATAATTTTAAGGAGAAAACCAGTGCTGTTCTTCCCTGTTCTCTGCGAAGTAAATGCTCTGACTTATCCATGCCCTGTTTTGGGCAGGAGGGTGGGTGAAAGACCGGTCCTGGGATCCTGCCTCCTGCAGGCTGTGCAAAGATTTGCTTTTAGCCTCCTTTGTACCCGGCAAAAACATTCAGAACCCAAGATGATGGTGGCTTGGTGCAATGTATTCCCTATAAAACAGTAAGGGGTTTAAAAAATTCCTGCATTTTGAAGTAAATGTCAATGTTAACCTCGAGGGGAGGACTTCCAGTACTTTTTGGCCTAATATGTAAGGAACACAGCCATATAGTAGACTGAATCACCAAGAACAAAGAATCACTGTGCAGTAGTGTATCTATTTTTTTATCTCTTTTTTTTTTTTTTAAGAAAGTAAAAATGTTTTTTCAAAACATAATATGATGAGCAAAACTGAAGGCAAAGCCATCTGAAACGTACTGACTGTTTTCAGCCTCTTCAATGAGCACGGACAGCAGGCATCTGGGACTTCTGCGTGGTTTGGAGAGATCAGGAGTTTTTTACCCAGAGCGACCGGAGTTGAAGCTGCACAGTCTGCCCTGCCTGTTCCCTAATTTTTTTGTCTTGTGTGGTTTCTACTTCTGTATTTTGAAAGAAAAAACAAATACCTAACTAGTAACAGTTAGGTTTATCTTAGCCAGATTTTAAAATGCACCTACGATGTCACTTCAGGCAGGCCAGAAGTGGGGTTGCATCCAGACATATGTGTGTCCTGTATTTGCGGAGCCATCTGGAACCGTAATCTTGTAACTTCTACTCACAGTGCTCCAAGAGGGCTTTTAAAGCTCCTGCTTTGTTTGTCTTTACTGTTTTGTGGTAGGGAGACTGTTCTTCCTCTGCACTAACCTCTTGAGATGTTCTTGGATTCCAGGCTGCGTGCACCCATGATAGGACACCCTCTTCTGTCCCTAGAGATCTGCAGGGTGATCAGGAGCACGGTGGCGGTGTGGGAGGGGGGACTTGGGTGGGCATCACCGATGTCAGTGCCTGGTATGTGAGAGGGACCCGTGCGTGGGCAGGGGGAGAGGGCTGCGTCTGAGCTGTCCTGGCGCCCGGTCAGTCCCTGATGGCCGGTAGGTCAGGGACCCAACATGCAGAGATCCCTGAGACTCACACTGCAGAAATACCCACGCAGACTTAATTGGAAAGCTCCTTTAGTGTCTCTCTCCTTTTTAAGTACTCTATACTTTATTTGGCTAATTGCTCTGGCAATTGCAAAGTAAATAAAATGTTTCATTAATACATGCCCAAAAGCGTGCAAACATCTTGTCCTGAATTTTTGGAGCTTCTTGGAATTAAGCCACAGAACAAATTAAGCTTGTTGAGAATTTTGTGGCTGAATCTTTCACCACTAATTCCTTTTGATTTTTTTTTGGAGAGGGTTGTGTTTAAAAAAGTTCTGTGTACAAACCAGAATGTTTGGGGCTAAGTATAGAATTCACCTACCAGCAGCCCAATAAAATTGTTTTGGATGGGTTCCTGTAAAACACACCCATTATATTCAGTACCCATTAAATATGAATGGAAACCTAGTGCTAGGTTTGTGTAGAGAACAGAAGAAATGTGGGCTCCTTGAAAGTAATTCACTTGGTAATTCAATATGTTTGCAAAATAGTTCAGACTTTAGGGGACCGCTTCATGCCCTTGTGTTTATTCTCTAACACAATGTCCATCCTCTACAGCCCTCGTTTCAGTACTGGAGGTAACTCTTCTGCTGTAACGCTGAGACTGGGGAAATGTGCAGGCTTGTACCTCTTACTGTGTAGTGAGCAGGAATTTAATGCTTCTGCAAACATCAGTCAGCACTAAAGCACTTTCAGAAGACACCTTGCGGCTGGATTGGCAGCTGGGATGAATTGTCACGCTTGGTTGTAGTCAGGAGATCTGTGAGTTAGCTCCAAGAACTCTGAAGTATTTGGATGCTGGGATATTTCAGCTGTGAATAAATGCTGTAAAATGTATAGTACTGCCAACCCCAATTGTTCTAGGATCATGAGTCAGGCCTCAAAAGATCATGAGGATTTGTGGGGGGGTTGTGTGTTGGTTTTGTTTGTTTTCTGTTTCTTAAATAATACATTTTGTATTCTCTTTATTTGTTCTGTTTCCTGAGCCTGCAGGGTATACTCTGCTCAATCTCAAAGTTTTCTCTACAGCAGTTCGTGAGCTTGCTGTGTGCTGTATGTGGAGTCTGAGGTTCTTCCCTAAACACTTGACTTCAAGGCTACCATGCCTTGAAAAGCAGCAGGTATTGCTAGACTGGCTGTAAGATTGTAGGAGTTAGCAACCCTAAGTGTTGCTCCAGGAGAAGGCAGCTGAGTAGGGAGTGTTAGGATATGCTCGGCTCAACCAAATCCTCATCTGTTGAACATCCATTTCTTGTGAATCATCTGGTTTGACTTTGGGAGAATGTGGTCCTTGGTGCTGGCAAAGGCTCTGGCTTTGAGTGTTGGGGTGGCTTACCTTGTGATGGACAGCTGCAGCATCCCCAGGAAGGGACAGGCTTCTCTAACAGTACTGGGGACGGCTCAGCAGGTCCTCCTGGAGCAGCAGGTTTATAGCCATGGATATTGCAGTGAACCAGCACCAGTTTGGTTTCCTGAAGAGGCTGTACAGACTAGCTCCTAAGTTGGAGCCTTGAGATTTGGCATTTTGGTTTGTTACGACACACCCAAGTATTGTCAAATTATGAAAAAAAAAAGACACAACCAAGATATGTCTCTTTCTGACATATCTGAGTATTGAAGCTCTCTGGGTGAAGAGAAGCAAGACAAAAGCTTGCTCATAGATCATCTTAAGAAAGATGTAGCTGCGCTGCCTTCAGTGTGGTTGGAAGTGCATCTACTGCAGGATCCCCTCTTGTATCTTTTGTTTATAAAGTAACGCATTACGTCCCGAATGCGACACAAATAGGATACCTAAATTCTGGCCCTTTTTGACTAGCTAGCCTGGGATACAATTAACCTGCAGAGAGTAACATTTTGAGAAACCTACACTGGGAAGATGGTTTAGGAGAGTATTTCAGCACAGAGGAGCGCAAGCTGCATTTTGGATTCGGTCACATGGCAGTTTGTTATGCTGGAGCATGCATGTTAAATGAACTTCTAGGGACTTGTGTGGGCCTGCAATTAAATATCAGCAGTCTATCAGCTCTCCAGCAGAAGAGTGGCTGTGCCAGGCAGAACGGAGAGGACGCAGACGGTCCATCCCCAGAGCCCCGGGCGGGTGTCAGGGATGCAGCAGCAGCAGCTCGGCCTTGGCAGCGGGCGAGGAGCCGCAGCAGCGCCGGGTGATGCTGCAGAGCCAGATGGGTGAGCCTGTCAGATCAAAGTTGATGTGTACCGAGGGTGGCAGACTTGGCAGGGTCGCTCGCCGCAGGTCCTCCTCCCCGCGCACCCTGTCTGCTGCTGAAGTTTGCAGCTGGATTCAATCTGGAGCTTAGAGAAGTAGGTACTGAATAATGCAGCCTCCTCTGGAGCCAGAGCCCGTGCTGACAGGAGCAGGAGTAGCCATCATGTGCAGAGCAGATTTAATGGGTATGATATGGCCCTGGCACTTATTTTTCCCCAAATTTCCAGAACCACAGTCTTCCCTTTCCAGTACAACTTTGGGCTTGTTGACGCAGAGTGGAAAAGCCCAAATAAGCAGTCGAAGGAGCTGTCTCAGAATAACTATTCCTCATTATCTCTCCATGCGGCCACTCTTATTCAACAGTAAGAGGTCCTTTGTGTGGTTTAGCTTAATCCGCTTTGGAAACGGATTAAGCTAAATCTCACAAAGGAACTCTTAGTGCTGAATAACGGTGTCCACACGGAAAGATAATTCGAAATAGTTGTTCTGCGTTTTTCAATTCACACTTGAGCACAAAAACTTTCCCGTGCAGATGAGCCCACTTGAATAGGACCTGCCTATTTTCTGTCTAAACAAGGTCTGCGTGCTGTGTCCAGGTGCTGTAGTAAAGTAAACAGCGCGGATTTTTCAGGAGAAAGAAAGGAAGGAAGGGAACTGGCATTGCTGGGCTCAGGGCCGTTTTTTTGCCAAGTTGCTCAAACCCAGGATTATTGCTTTTCTCACCAGTTCATATGGTTTGGGATTAGATTATTCATGAGATACTTTACTTTCTGGACTGTGTAGACATTTCTACTCTCTCCTGTGAAAGAAACTGGAGCTGCCTTGTAAGCCACTGCATAAAGAGAAGGAAGGATGCTTTCTGCTCTGCCCTATGCAGACCTGTTTGGCAAGGGGCAGACCATTTTGGAAAGCCTTCGGGGAGTTAGAGAGTTACAAATAACAGGGAGCGATGCCTTTGTAAAACAACCTCCCAGCCCCAATCTGTCCCCAAGCAGTATTCTGTGTCTAGTTTCACAAAAGGAAGCTAGAAATAGGTGTCAAACAGATTTTGGGTGTGGATATGCAGTGGGCTGGTGGCAGGGGTCTGGTTCCAGGGGAACTTGGAAGCTTCACTCGTACCTAACAAACACCTGTGAGTAAAATCACTGAGCACTTTCCTGAGGTGGGGAAGCATTGCTCACTCCTCTTTTTCACCGGTGTAGCCAGAACAGATGCTAAGTAACTTTCCCAAGCTGATTTTGAGAAAGTGATGACTTCCACATCTGGCAAAAAAGCCTGTAGCCCTACAGGGGAAAAAAAAAAAAAAAAAGAAGAAAAAGAAGAAACTGAAGTAGCTTTTGAAATCCAAACCTAAAATCCTAACATGTATCAGACCTTGGAGGAAAGTTACTTTTGGTGTCATTTAAGTCCTTGTGTCAGATGTACTTTATGTCTCATCTCTTGGAATTAGTAAGTCTGGGGGAGCTGGAGCAGTCCCTCCTCTACCTTGGCTGGCAGTAGCCATGCACCCAGGCTCCCATCTGTAGGAATCATATGTGCAAAATGAGGAATAGGTTGGTAGCTGTTCACGGACATGCATGGATTGAACACATATGTTTGTGTGTATACAAGAGGAAGAGTGTTTTCTGACTAACCTCCCTGATGGAAGTGAGAAGTAACCAAGTTTTGGGGTTTGGTTTGAGGATTTTTTTGTTGTTGGGTTGTTTTTTTTTCTTTTCCCCAACCTTATCCCTCTACCTTCTTGGCGCAGATTGAGGACCTGATGGTGACCCTGGGCCCTGCAGTGAAGGCCTGCAGAAAGAGGTGCAGTTTCCTAGGAGAGGCGAGCAGTTCTCTAACATGCATTTTTCCTGTTGGCACTACTCAAAGACTCCTCAGCTACTATTACTGTGGAAACTAGCTTCCCCTTCCTTTTTATTTTCAGGCCTTGATTCAAGAAATCATTAAACATGCGTTGATGTCCATCGATGCTCAGGACAACACTTAAGCATGTGCTCAAAGTATTGTCTTGTGTAGTGACGCTTTTCTGAGTTGGGATGCTGGAAATGAGCATTTATGTGAAATAAAGTCCCTTCCTGAGAGATGGTTGTGGCCTGTCCCCCAGCTACTGAGAAGAAAGAGAGAGAAAAGGAATAATGTGACCTGAACTCTTCTCCCCTGGAGCTTGTCTTTGTGCTGACATATTTCTTCCCAGGGGTGTAGGATGAGTAGTAGAAGAAAAGTTGAAGAAGGGTTTTGGTCTTGTGATGCTCATCTGCCCACTGGGAAATGGACAAAATCTGTCCATGATCTCCTTCCCTGGCTGGAAGGATAGTGTCTGGGAAAGGAAAGAAAACAAAAAAATGTTGTCCTAATCTGTGTCTGCAGAGCTCTGCAATGTCAGTATTGAGTGTTGTGGGTGTGTGACTGCCCTGTAATAAGGAAATGATGTTTTATGGAGGAAAGCAAAATGAAGAGACCTGAAAGCCTCCAGACTTTCTTACCGTGCACTTATGGCTGTGAACACTCCTCCTGCCAAGCAGCTGCATGGAAGCCATATCATTAGAAAACCCCAAATGTCTGCAGTAAAGTTTTCCCTGGCGGCAGAACTTCTGTCACTGCATGTTGGGCATGTCTACGTGGTTAATTAATATTAAGCAAGCAAGATTTTGAATTGCTAAAGCCATAACTGCTCCACGTTGACTCCTCATCTTGATGCTTTTCAGGCATGTCCAGCTCTTTGGAGGGAAGTCGTTTACTGGACATGAAATAACCTGCTCCTTATTAAAGGGCTCTGATGGCCAGGACAGGTTACTTTGGGATAAGCTCCGGTGTGAATCTGAGGCAATGCTGGTTGCTCCACAGTTGCTGCCCGAGGGGTAAACGTGAGGCAGCAGCTGCCATTTGGACGGAAGGTGTTCAGAGCCGAGCATGTGGCCGAGCAGTTGCAGAGGCGCTGTGAGGCCTCGCTGGGCTCACCCTGCAGTGACTTGTTCCACTTGTCATGCCCGGGGCATGTCCAGGGAGCGTCCGCTCACACCGGAGATGGACTGTTAAGCTCCATTCCTGCGTAGGCAACTCTTGGACACCTCAGATCACTGTGCTGAGGAATCTGTGGGATTAGTAAACAGTGAGAAAGCGTGAGGGAGCAGCCCCAGCACTGGTGGGAGAGGAGAACAGCCGAAGAGCTGGTGCTGTGTTCTCATCTGGCCAACTGAAGCTGCTCCATGCCTGGGTGCCCAGCTGGGCTTGTGACTCTTGAATTAAAGCATCACCCTGCTCCTGTTCGCTGGTGGTTGGAGTGGGGGCCTTTGTCTGGGGTTGGAAAATTAGGTAGCCTTCCCTTCCCAAGTGCCATTCACGCATGATAGTGGCTTCTGCCGGTGGACACAGTTTCACCGATGAGACTGTGTAATGAGCAGGTCGAAGCGCTTGGTGCAAATTAAAGATAATTTCATTTTCATTTTATTGTTACCTGTATTTAGGAAGATCTAGCAGGCAAGGAACTGTCAGAAAAGCAGATTGCTGTTGCTTGCCCAAATCCAGGGGAGCTGGGGCTGTGCAGTGCACGGCACAGCGGCGGTTGGGTTGCTGTACGTGTGCGGTGCGACGGGCACCGTATGCTCACGTCCCTTTCCCAGAAAGGTAATGCGTTCTGCATATCAGATCATGGCAAAGCTGGAAGCGATGTACAGCTCCCCTGAGTCTGAGTTCACAGTCCAAACTGGTAGGCTAGCCTGTCTTTGACATGCATATTTAATGCTGTAGTTGTCTTTGCATATTTTGCTGGAGGGGACTAAAGGCAAAAAAAACCCCCTTGGTTGCTCACCTGTCCTCAGCACAGGTGAGCTTTGCACTTTTTCCCTTGGACATCTGTGAGACATTTAAAAGAGCATCATGGGTTCCTGACATCAAAGAGTTAATAGCAGTGAGTGGGTACAATAGCTCATTAGGACTTAAACGTGGGCTGCAAACTCAGAAATCTTGATAATTTTGGTCTATAAGGACACTGAACTTTCAACCCTAGTTCAGCAATAATAAATGCCTGTTAAGTAAGGCTTCCTTTTATGAAGAGAGGGTGGATGGATGCATTTCAATGGGCTTTAAAAGTATTGCTACTCGTTTCAGCGTCTCCTGGCCAAATGCATCCGGGCATGGGAAGGCATTTCAAGATCTGCACAAAAAGCACTTTGAAGTATAACCTTTGTGAGCATCTTAGCTAAACCTGACTGCAGTTGGAAGCAGCACTTTATCTATTTATCTATCTATCTATCTATCTATCTATGTATTTATTTGGGAAGTATTTTTCTTTCAAAGTTGCTGAAAAAAACCCCCCAAAAAAACAAAAAAACCAAACGAAAAACAAACCTGTGAGCAATTAAGTGAAAATGCAGTTTTGAAACTTTGACCCAAAGTGAAAAGTGATGATGTGTGTTTGCTTTTCACGTGGATGTTTTCATAACCAAATAGATCAGTGCTGATTTTTGAAAGCAGGGAAAGTGAAGCTGCGCTTAGGGATAGAGGTCAGGGAGCTGCTCAGGCTGACAGCCCTGCCAGCCTGGAGAAGAGGGGCTCAGGCACATATCCCTCCTCCAGCCCATGCTGGCTGTGCCCACAGGAATCCCAGCGAGGAGCTCAAAAATCTTTAACAGCCCATTTGTTTACCTGTGGAAGGTTCCATTATGGGGACTAAGATATGAAACAGATCTCAGAGTGGCTGCAATTTACCAGTTCAGAAGTTGCAATCTTCCTTGCCTTGAGTTCACAGGTCTTGATTCAGATGGGCTTCTGCTGAGGTCCTACATGAGAGTTGAAGTTTTGTGTGTGTGTGTGCGTGCGTGCGTGTGTGTGTGTGTGTGTTTTACCTCGCCTCTCGGAGAGCACGAGGGAGACCTCCGTGAAGAGAGTGACAGGGTTTGATATAAACCAGCAGGACTGCATTGCTGCCATTATTCGACAGTAAACCCTTTCACAATGCCATATGCTGCGCATTCCAGCGCAGCAGCGGAGGGTGTGATATAGTTAAAGCACACTCGGCAAACAGGAAACGCTGGTGACCGCTGTGTGTGCTTTTCATGGAGATAAAGTATTGAGAGCGTAACGAAGGGGAAAAAAAAAGTGCTGGGAATGGGGGGAGAGGACGGCAGGGGTGAAGGAGAGGGATATATTTTGGGCCTGACACTCAGGTCATTATGAAAACGCAGGCAGGAAATGCAGCCGCGAAGCAGCCGAGAAAACACTGCTTTGCTCACAGATGTTTGTTTTACTCCATTACATGTATTTTCTAGTTTGCTGCTGGGTAGCGAGAGTGGGTGTAGGGGGGGCGCTTTTTTTCCAGTTTTTTTGGTGTGTCTGTTTTTTTTTTTTTTTTTAACATGTTGTTCGTTTTGTTTTTTTTTTAATTAACTTTTTTTTATTTTTAAAGTTCCTGCTACTCTGGCTTATTATCCAACTCCCTTCCCCTCTGCCATACCCTGGTTAATAATGCAAGGCTATTTTAAGGGATTGGAGTTCAGTAACACATATTTCATACTCCAGGAAAATGCAGACATCGGTGTTTAACCTAAGCACAGTTATTTTCCTGGGCAATGGCTCTGCAAAAGGCATTGCAAAGCCTCCTCAGAGTTAGGAAGTCGCTGTTGCAGGGCAGGGAGGAAGGCAGGGGGATGGGACCAACAGGTCCTGGGATGGGGAGAGCTCTGAATCATAAACACACCATAGCTTTAATAAAATAAATGAAGTGGAGCCTTTTCAGAGGAGGGCAGACTGTATTGGGGCAAGCCGGGCTTTTAACGTTGGGAGTGAAAATTGACAGGCTGAGAACTGGGACATAAACAAAAATGTCAGTCCCTGGGAGTCTTGTTCACTGGACAATGTCTCAATTGTTTCAGTGATTTTTCGCAGGCAGCAGGGGATAGTGGGAGATTTAACTCTTTGCTGGCCATGCAGGAGCTGGAGGTGCTCACAGAGTGAAGAAGTGGCAGAAATGAGCATTTTTGTTTGGAAATGATTAAGCATCTCAGTGGGTGATAAGGGAAGGTCACACTGTTCTCTGCATACTTGTCTGCTGTTAAAGTTGGGCTTTACACTTCTTTAATTTTATTTATGTTTTGCTCCTTGCTTGGAAAAATGTGTTTTGGGGAGTTTTTTGCCTTCTAACTTTTTTGCTTTTTATCAGGAAAAATGAGATCATGGGACAGACCAGTAGATATATAAGAAGAAGGGAAAGTGTGTGTGTGTGTTACATTTTTTTAAAAATGAGTATTTCTTCATTGAATGGCTGACAGGCAAGCTTGATATTTTAAGGCTGTCTAGATTATTTGGAACAGGCTGAAATGTGAGATAGGGAATGCCCTTTATTTTATTAACCACTTTACTGTTTTGCTTAAGTCTCAAAATAAAAAGCCATCTTCAAAGAAAGCAGAGGAGAGGCGAGGAGCTTAGGTGTCTCACCATACTTTTGCTTTATTTATTATAAAAACAAACAGTGAAACCTGTTGCATACCAGCCCGAGGTGGGCAAGGTCCAGAAAGCTGTGACTGGTAATTCTTTACTCATCAGATTTTGAATGTGTGTTTTGTTGTGGGCAGGGGGGAGGAGGGCAAGATGCAAAGCGAAGTCGCGTCTTCAGGGCGCAAAAGCTGTTGAGGTTTATTTGCAGGAAGATAAACCTCTTTTAATAAAACGTGGATCTTGTCTCAGTTGAGTGAAGTTGAAACATTTTGCAGGCTGGAAGCCAACTCGATTGGTGTGCAGCAGCCCGGTATTAAAGGTCTGGGATGTGCTGAGGTTGCTTTAACTTAATTTATGGAATAATAATGTATCCATTTTTGTATCCGTGCATCCTCGGGCTGCTTTGTGTTCGGATGCATGTTTGCAGCCCCACACTTTCTCCTGCTTTCACATTTGTCCTTCCCCAGCCCCCTGCCCCCCTGCCTGCTGCTGAGGCTGGGAGCAGCCCAGGGCTCTCCAACCCCTTCCTGCTGGGCAGGAAATTGCCTCGTGCGTGACTGCTGCACGCAGTAATGCAGCAAAACTTGTGCTCATGGGCAGGCTGCTCCCCAAATTCCTGCTTGCGAGATATGCTCTCCTGTGTGATACGGATGGGGAAAGTAAGCTCGTGCTCTCCAGGTGCTTCCATGTGTGGTTCACATGGATGGGAGATAGAGAAGAGAATGAAAGCAATGACCATGTTCCATTGAAATGGGCTGTTTCCAAAGGCCAGAGCAGGGAGAGTAAGTTGCTGTCCCTCCTAGTGTCTCGCCAGGACTGGGGATAGTGGGCACTAAAAACACATACTAGAGCTTCTGTGGAAAATCTGGCTCCGTATGTGTTTTGAAGTGATACTGGTTTCAGAGATTTAGAAAACTAAAGTTGTTGACATGTTGGAGCAGTTGCTTCCCTGGGTAAGTATCCTGAGTAGAGCTGGATTTAATAATTTATAATTAATCATTCGTGCAGCAAAATGAATTGCTCTTCCTGTTAGTGAAGGATCACTGAAGAGATCGTGATTTTTTGTGGAACTTTGTTTGTTACTCATGCACAAGACTCAGCGTTTTGTCTTGGAGATCATCCACAAGCCGTTCTTGAGCTGGCTGGTGTTGGGGCTCCTCTGAGCAGAGATGGGGAACATGTGATACATTTCCGTCCCCTGGGCTGAGCAGTGAGTGATACTCTTTAATTAATAAAAGTTTATTTTCCATGAACGTTCTCCAGTACTCGCATAAATTCACCGACTTGGCAAGTGTCCTTACCACTGAATTCATTTGCTGGTGTAGTCACAGAAAGCAGTTAGCTTTGTCATTTAATGAATTTCCCCTATTTGCTACAGAGCACAGCATAATGCTGATCTAGCTCAGGTTGCCCTGGTTTTGTATGTTACAAACATAGAAGTAAAGAAATCAGTAGTTTGAAGTATTTTCTTAGGACTATTTTGAAATTTCCACCTCTTTCTAGTAATGAATAACAGTCAACTTTGATTTGAAAATAAACTCATTACTGATAATAACAGCCTACAAGAGATCTCTGCTTCTCTGCTCCTCCCCATCTCCTAGAGAGACATAACTGCTGTTCCAGGTGAAACAATGCTATTTTTAGTGCCATTACAGAACATGTTCACAAGATGTCTGCTATACAGCTGGACAGCCCATCTATGTGTCTGTTTAGTTGCCACAATAGTTTTCAGGGCTGCCTTTTCCCAGACATCCTAGTTAGCAAATAGTTAATTCTCTAGTTTAGATTAACTGGCAGGTGGGGAGAGAGGGGGACACTGAGGAGAAAATGCTCTTTGTAGCTATATGTGGTGTCTATAACCCTTTGAGGCAGCTCAATTGTCCAGCATGAACAGCATCTTTAACCTTTGCTTACGTTATTAAGGTTTTGGTGAGGTGTAATCAGGTCATCTGCTCCGCTTTGTCTCCCACCCTTGTTCTAAGATGTGCCTGGACGAGCCCGTGGAGCTTGGGCATCATGTGCTCTCATGTCCCTTCACCTCACAGGACCTGAATCCTGCTTGTGGAGTTTGGGAAACTAGCAAAGCAAGAAATGGGCTAAGTCACACTTGGTAAGAGTTGGATGTTGTTTGCCTGCCTTCTGGAATGAGCACGTGCTGGGTGGTGTAAGGGTTTGGATACTTCTTGTTGCCGTGTTTCTCCTGTGAATTCTGACTCAGCCTGGTGAGATACAGGTGTGGTGATGGTTCAGTGAAGGACTCAGAGAAACACTCCTGTTGTTCTGGTTGGGTGTTTGGAGGTGTGATTGAGAGCTGCCACAGATTTGAGATAAGGCCATTGAACCAGGGACCAATCCCTTCCCTGTTCTGTCAGCAGGAGAGCTGTACCTGTCTAAGGGATGAGGGACTCTTGCACAGCTCTGCACCCATGCTGCCCTTGCACTGGGTACCTCCTGCAGTAGATATCACTCCTACCTCTGTGAGGAGGAAGGAAAGGGCATTTAGATCCCGCTTTTGCTGCTTGAACATCTTCCCAGTGAAACATCAGGGTAAACACATACATTCAGTTTGTCTGGAGTCTTCCCTGTGGGCCACTTCTCAGCAGCATCTGCTGCACCCACATGTTGAGGTGATGGTGGAAGTTCTAGATAATGGTACTTTGCACTTCTGTAGCACTTCACGTTTCCAAAGTACCGTAAAAACCCAAGGTTCCCTATCAGTCCCTGGGGGAAGAGGGAGCTCAGCATTATTACCCTCATTTATGGGCAGAAAAGCTGAGATGCAGAGAGGTTAAGTGGTTTGCCCAAGCCCACACAACAAGTCAGTGTCAAATCTCAGATTAGACTCTGAGGTTTTCTGGCACTTGCTGTCATTGTGCAATCAGCTGGAGTGCGTTGCCCTCATGAGATGCTCCTTGTCAAGCATGGAAACTTCGTGCAAAGCCTTTCGAAATGTGCAGAGAGAGCCTGCCTTGGAGACAATGCTGATTGCTTCTGTTTATATTTTAACATGGACTTAGAGGATATTGTACAGATCCTTCCAAGAGGCAAAAAAATTGCCTTCAGTGGAGAAAAGTTCAGACTAAAATACTGTTCAGTTAATGGTGGCATCTCATCATGCTGGGCAGGCTGTGAAGAGCTGTGTAACCTGGCCTGAGGAGCACTACTCCATGTAGTGAAGTAAAGAAGTTCTTCAGTACCAGCAACTTTTTATAGCTTTTAGGAAGAGAAGGCACAGCAAGAGGCTCCTGTCTGTGAGAAACAATGCCCCTTCTACCCACGGGATTGCTCTCGAGGAGCTACTTGGTGTGTGAGGATGCTTTTGTTGGAGAAAAACAGTGCCTCTGCCTAGCACAGAGTAATTTGCTTTCAAAGTAGATTAAACTGGGAGGATGCTGTTAATCTGAAGCTGTGGGTTCTGCATCTGTATTTGATCTAGATACTCTCATTTAAAATTGTATTTGTGTATTCTAGTTTGATTTATCTTTTTCATATGGAGAAGAGGCCTCATCTCTCAAACCACAATTTGATTGAGATATGAAATTACCAGGCTATTCAATGGGGGTGTCAGGCAACTCTTTCCCTCTGTTAAGTGATGCAGATTTTCAGACAGATCATTTCCAATACTGTCCAAGGATGGGTTTGAATGGGCAATGTCTGAATTATTTCCCCGAATGCCCAGCAGTTAAACTGGCTGTGGCTATGTACAAATTTGCCCTTCTAAAAGAAGTGAATGAAACTGGGCTGGAGGAACGTACCGGCCACTGTTGAGGTTCCAGAGGAGGAAGTCGGAGCGGTGTCCGTGGTCTCCCAAAAAGCAGGACCAGAGGGTGGCTGGGTGCAGGCTGCGGGGTGGGATGGGGAATGCTCGTGGGTCAGTGGGAAACCACAGGGTGTGGTGTGGGGCCGGCACTGCCGGGGAGCTGCAGGGACAATGAGGCCGTGGTAGGCAGTTGCTGATACCAGAGAGCCCCAGCTAATCTTAGTTTCATGTGGCGTGGTCTGTTTGGATTAAAATACAAGGGTCGGGGCTTGTTTTTCCTTTGTATTGTTTTTCTTGCCATCAGCTAGTCTGGCATCTCATTTAATGTCTTCATTCCACCGAGAAAGCAGGAATAGCCTTCCCACATACACACTTTAAGGGGGAATTAGCATGCATAGGCCAATTTCTGGACTTCACACGAAGCCCTTACGCCCAGTTGAGTCACTGCATTTGTTTTCCAGGCTTTTAATTTTCCATTTCAGTGGTGGAAATATGCTTCTTCTGGGCTAGCCTAGGTGACACATCCTCTGCAAATACCTTACTGCAGCACTGGGGGAGCCTGGCAGCCCACCCGGCAAACTCCAAGAGATCACTTTGGTCCCAAACCCGTGTGAGCTTTGGGCAGTGCCACCTCTTTGGCTGCACCCAGATCATAAGGTTGAAGATGGATCATGTGTTCTTTTCTGGGACCTCCCACCCACCTTGCCCTGTGACTTGTTTGTGTGACAGTGCATGGGACAAAGGCATTGTGCATTATCACATGGCATGTTCAGCATTCACGGGTGACAGCCAGAGATGTACCTCTGTGCTCTGAACTGTTACACCACGGTGGGGGATGTCACACGGTGTCCAGAGATGGTTCCCCTTCCCCCACTGCCCACATGCCAAAATAAATATCTGATATGAAAGTCAAGGTACAGAAGCCAGCTGGATTGTACAAAAGGTCTTGTCTCCTTTCTGCTGTTGTTATTTTTTTAATATAATTTTCCTGATGGGTTGAGTGACTGTCTACAGTAGAATAAAGGGATGGGGAAGATATTTTGGCATTTCTTTGAGCAGTAACGTGTTCCTTCTTTGAAATCTGGGAAATTTTTTTTGNCCCCAGAACCCCCCCTTCCTTTCACAAATGGAGGAGAGGAGAAATTGTGTGCATGTGTGTGTGGTGCCCTGCCAAGCAGAGAAACTAAACAGACAGCCTCTATTGCTTTTGCTCTCACATCTCTAACTTAATTATGGGGGAGGCAAGGGGTGTGTTATGTTTAATGTACTCCATGCTTCCAAAACTCTGCAGTCTCACATGATAGGGGCTGACCACTGGCACGGGCTTTCATTAATATTTTTTCTTTACCCTGCCCTTCTGAATCGCTACTTTTGGTTTGGGGGCTTCTTTGTAACGAAATTCTTTTATTTTTATTTTTATAATTGCTTCTGGATCTACAGAAGCACATGTTGAAAATCATCTCAATGTCACTAGTCTTTAGTTCAACAAGAACGCTATAGAAACGAAAGGTTCTGTCATCCATCAGATTTTCTGTTCCATTTGTTGAAGATGAAAGGCGAGCGAATTTAGTGCTCACTTTCTTCTCCTTCTGACAGTTATTGATCCTCCCTGGAACTCTGCAATTCACGCTCGGAGCCGGCCCTGACACGGGGAATCCCCAATTTATTATGTGTGTGCTCACTAGCGCCGCATTATGCCCTGCCTCTTTCAAAGCCATTTGTTAATTTTTCAGCTGCATCCTTGTGAGCTGGGATTCTTCCCCCTCTCACCCGTTTTGCCATGCAAGACTTTTAATCTGGAGGCTGTTAATGTTTGAGAAACAATTGCTATAGGATGTGTTTGTATGTAAGTAGTTTCAGAGGCTTTCTTGATTTGTACAAAACAGGACAAGAATGAATCCTTTTCTTTGAGACAGTGGGGTATAGGAGGGAGAGAGCCTGCAGCCTGTTGGTTTTTAGTTGAGTTTTGTGGTCATTAAAAATGCAAGATTATTAGGTTAGAGACAGCCCCTCGGTTAAAATCAAGATTGTGGAAAGAGTGTGCTTATTTGGTTCCATCACCAGAAACAGAGCTGCAACAATATGAGAGGAATAGATGTAATGGTGGGAAGTATCACGACCTTCCATGTTCATTCTCCCCATGGCCTTTAATTGAAGGTGTGGATGGGAGCAGAGACTCAGGGATCTCCTCCAGTGCTTCCAGAGCTGACCAAATGCAAACCCAACACATTGTGTTGCAGACTAGAGCTGACTTTATCCTGGCTGTCATGGTGCATGGGCCCAGGTCATGTCCTGGACCACGCTCTGCTGCATGGATGTGTCCTGTGTGTGATGCCCAGCAGGGCATGGGCGTACCAGTCTTCCAAATATAGATTTGTAATGCTCTGTGCTCTTCCAGCATCTCCTGTGCCTCAGCACGGTACCACCTCTTCTGTGACTGAGGATGGTGAAGTCTTACAAATTTCGTGAAGCTTTTTGATGTCACTGAGAGCCTTTTAGTGTAGGTGCAGTGAAGGTGTAATCTCTCCGTTATTCCCTGCTGAGCAATAAAATATTCCATAAGTTTGGCTTTTGTTTGTGTAAATGTTCATGAAGTTCTCTCTCCCCTGTGACCAGCCAGGGAATATGTGTCACTCTTGTTGCCCTGGTCGTCTTTTTTTCTCCAGGCTGCTTTGTTCTTGTGGTTTACTTAATCCTTGGCCAACAAAACATACTTCCAACCAAAATCTTACAGAACAGAGAGGAACAGGCTCTTTCTACAGACGCAAGACCTGCCGTAGGCCAGGGTGTACCACCTTTGGGCTCAGCCTGGGGAGGGCAGCTGGACTGGTCACGCAGAGCTGACGGTAATCAGGCCTCCCCAGCTGCTTACAGGCTTTGCGGGAGGTTGGCGGGCCCTTAAAAAAGGGAGTTTCACATCTGCTTTTGTTTATCCTTTTAGCTGCAGGCAAGGCTGAAAACTTAATAAATTGCATGAAGCTGAAGGAAACATGAATATAAGAGTATTAGATAAATTACAGAAGCTTGCCTACCTGTAAATTTTTTTATAACATGAATGGGACGTGTGTATTATTTCTTTATGAAAAGTGCACCATGTCTCAGCCTCTCACTGAGGCTCTCTTGTTTAAGCATTCCTCGGTTCTTGTTACTTCTGCTCCTCAGCTTCCACCTCTAGCTGTTCCCGAATTTTACAATCATCTTTTTGGTGGCAGGCATTTAACGCACCAGCGCTCTGAAGATGTGATGATGGTTTTTTGAAGGATATTTATGAAGCAGTTTTTAAGTATTTTGGAGGCTCATGTCTGAAGGAACAGATGAAAGAAAAATCCTTGTAATGCTGGTAGCATATGCACGCTGTACAAAGAATGTCTCAAATATGTGCCTGTATTTGCTCTAATATTCTCACCATTTTTTCAGCCTAACTCTCCTGGCAGGGGCAGGGATGAAAGGGGAATTGTGAGAGAGAAACAATAAACTTTTAAAACAGACACCTTAGTAAGAGATGCTGTAACTTCAAATATTTGCAGTTCCTTTGTTAAAGAACTGGCATTGCACATTAACCTTAATGTAAGTGTAATATAGCATGTATCTGAGGTGGAATTGAAGAATATGAATTTCTGCAGCTAATGGTTTTTGAATAAATTCAATACAATTGTCTGGCAGTTATTAGCAGAATGTGTGAATCAGGGGCTATGCAACACTGTATACTTTGAAGACCTTGAACTATTTCTACCAGTTAAGAGCTGTTAGATAGAATCTGCTGAAAATTAGTTTCATTCAGTTATCATACAATATAGTGAGCTGTTCTGGCAAAAAGCATTCTCTGCTAGCATTGAGTCAAAATAAATTCTTCTGTTCTCTCCTGAATTGCAGACAGTATCTGACTGAGGTCAGATAACCTGGCTCCCGCATGTGCATGGGCAGATGTGCCACCCGTTCGTGTGTGTAAGGAGATCTGTGCCTGGATGTAAATATTGCCCTATAACTTGCCTTGCTCTCGTGCCCGCTGTGGGCAGGTCACAGGCACCCTGGCTTTCACCAGGCACTGGCTGACCCTGCAAAAGTATGTGTTCCCTGCTCCAAAACATTAGTAATGCTGCATTAGATCAGGCTTAATTTGGCCTTACACAAAAATAGCCAGTGCCTGTATTATGCAGCATGTCAAGCCGAATATTTGTGATGGGTTTTCCTCGCTTTATTATGGATCCTCTGGGTCTGATGGGAGGAGAGCATGAGAGAGGATGAGAAGGAGCACAAAGGCCCAGCGGAGTTTGGCCTCCTGTGTGCTGAACGTCACAGTTCAGTGCAAGCCAATGCAGAGTTACGTTGCTCACTCTGGTGTGGCATCTAGGCTAATTTGTCTCGCTAATTACGCTGGGTGTAGGAGTATGCTGATGCCATTAACAATGTCCATGACCCAGGCTGGTCTCCCTACCTGAGCTTTATGGTGCCTCATGAGCGTGTGAGCTTTCCTGGAGCTGGTGACTCGATGAGACTGGCAAAGGGTAAGATCCTGTAGACTAGGGCAGTAATACGCTGTCGGTGCTGTCAGTTAACTTATGTGGACAATACACATGCCATATGATTATTTTTGGAGAAGGTAGGTGAGTTATTTGTCAATGTTTGCTAACAGCAGGTGTGTGTAAGACTGGCTCGTTAGCTGTCTGATTCCGTACAGTCAACAGAGAGCACCCAGGTCTTCACAGAGGCTTTATGAGCTGTATTTAGCAAAGATATTCTCACAGATAAAGCATGAGAAGTGATGATTTGAGGTACACCTCAGGGAGCAGGGCTGAGGGTATGGAAGAGTGACCAGTACCTGAGGAGGGATGGAGTTATGAATGATTTTCTGATTTATGCTGAAAGTTTGTGCAGAGTGAAATGAAGGGGAACAAACCAGATTCAAATATGATTAATCCGCTAGGGTGTAGAAGGGAGAGACTGACATGATATGAAGTGTGGGGATTCTTAGCTAACTCCTTAAGCTAAGGGTAACTTCTTGAGTTAAGGAAGCCAAGAAATTGGATCCTTTCTTTATCCTTCATATCTACCCCAAAATGTTTGGAGTAGAATCAGCGCTCATGTGAAAGTAGACACCATATACTGAAGAGGCAGCAGTCAGCTTTGAGCTTGTTGGCAGGAGTGGTGGGAATGCAAATGTCAGTGCATGATTTGAAAAATCTGGTACTCTTGGAGGAAAGGGGGTTTCCACCACAAAACCAGCTCATCCATTTTCCAATAGGGTCTGTAGACAATGGATCCCACAATCCCACGTGGTCTCTGGTGAATTACACGGTTTCATTTTTGTGGTCACCTCTAATTTGCCATGCAGAATACTAGAGGAAAGAGTTTTGGTTCTGGCCTCAAAGTGTTTAAAATGAAACTGGTAAAACCGTTGTGGTAAACGTAGTCCCAGAGTTTTGCACGAGTTGAACTTCCATTGGTGTCTGATGCCCCTGCTGTGTGTAGCTACCAAAGGGCCTGTCTCTAAGGGATCATCAATATGAAACTCTGCCCACAGTTGCTGTACCCCCAGGTCATTTCACAGTGTGTGTGAGTTTCAATATAAAAATCTAGGATAGATTCCCTGATGGAACTGGAATTTCTGGTGTTGCAAAGTCCTTATTAGGAAATTGGAAAGATACACTGATGAGTGTGCCTGTTTAAAATCAGATAGTACAACAGTTCCCACCATTATTCTCCTTGGGAAGGATTGTTTGTTAACTAAGTTGGTGTTTCAAATTAGAATGAAAATGGAAAAGAACAGTAAGCAAATTATTTTCTTAAGTTTGAGTATTCGTAATATTTAGAAAAACAGTAACTGGATAACTCCTCTTCAACCTAGTACCAGTGCATTAGTAGATACTGGGGTCAAGTTGTCTATTTCTAGTGTTGTGCTCCTTCAGTGAATCTGTATTCAACTGTTTTCTGCACGTGTCCTAGCAGCTCTATATTTATTTAATGTTTTCTCAGGGTAGCCATGCATAGAATCACGGTCTAGTTTTGTTATCAGGAGATTGTAGCAGTAACAGGCCCAAATCACGCTGCTTGCATGTGGTACCTCACCATTTTGGGTCAATGAGAAGTCCTGCCCATGAGTGAATGACAATCATTCTCACTTGAGAACCTTAAATAACTTTTGTTTATGTGAAAGGACTAAGATTTGTGAAAATGCTGGTTGGAACTAAATGTTTTAATGTCCAAAATCATAGTATGTTGTGATCGGTCTGGGACTACTCTAGCAGAACAAAAGCCCATGCATGGACTATAAATCTTGTTAAATTTCTTACAAATTACTTTAACTTTTGGGGTTTTGTACCATCAGTTGTCAAGTTCAGGAGGAATGGTTAAATGGCACAAATGGTACAAGTCCCATTTTGTATCCCATGGCAATTATTCTTTTACTCTCATTTCTGTTCTAAGCCTGTGTGAGATATGAATGCTCTGGTGGATCTGGTGTTCTTACACCCCTCACGACTGTGGCTTGTGGTGGGACCTCTGCTGGGCTGTCAGCTTGCTGCTTCATTGCAAACCAGTTAATAGCATGGAAGGTGGAGAATACCTATTCTGCCTTAGCTGGTGCTCAGCAGGTTGTGAGCAATGGTATCTCCAGTGTCTGCTGTGCCATGTTCCCCTAACAGGGAAAGGCAAGACCTTCTTGAAGCCCGGCCTAGGGAACTTTGGAAAGCATCTTGGAGGGAAATGCCAGACAGTTGTTTTGCACTTGATAGCACCTTTTATCCAGAAGCTTTAATAGCATCACTGCGAAGTGTTCTACAACTGGCTTCTTTCACAGCCTTGGTTCCATTGGTAATGAGGGAGCTTATTTTACCAAAGTGCTGCAAAGAAATCCAGTGGTAAGGGTGGACATGGGTAAGTTGCTTTAATACAGCTTTTGTTTAATAGAGGCTGAGTTTGTACAACAGATGATTAGCAGATGTGGATGAGATCCCCGTTATTTCTCCAGTAATTCTTTGTAGAGGGTCTTGACTCTCTCTCCAAAAAAAGTCCGTTCTCCTTTCTGTAAGGTTTGCACGCCAATGACAGAGATGAGTAAAGAAAAATAGCCCATCCAGCTGCAGGCTTTCTAACACAGCCATTAGGTTTCAGGCAAGCAAATGTTGGAGAGAAAAAAGTGCTCTCCAGCAATTGTAATTAAGGGAAGAGCACCAAATACCTGTAGCAATATGTCAGTATTTTGAAATAACATTGCATCATGTTTTACCTGAAACTTCATTAATGATAGCATAGATGGCCTCTTTATCTTGCCAGCATCTGCCCTATTACTGATTGAGACTAAGGGCCAGGCATGTGGAGTAATTCTGTTGAAATAGTTGTTTTTGTGTTTTATGCAACTGACAACCAAATCTGGCCTCTGGAATTTACAGTCAACCGAGCAAATGAGCTTTGAGCTCACTGTGGGGTTTGTTCTCCTTTAATGCAACAAAGGCAAGCTGCTAAAGGCAGCCTGCAGTAACAATGCCTCACATTCAGCTGAGTATCCATCAGTATCAAAACATCTCTTCATGCTCTGGTTCAGGGTCACACTTCACCTGTGCTTGCTGCTCAGCAATGGAGAGAAATGAGACTCAAGGCCAGGGGCCTCCAGTTTGTCATCTGTTGGCTTATGACCATGGGTGGCCTGTCCCTAAGCAAGTTGTGATATGGGAGGTAAAGATAATTATGGGAAAGCCTGTTGTTGGTGGACTGACCTTCTCCCTGCCTTCCATCAGAAAACGGAAAAAGGTTAAAAGTGGCTGCTGTGTGTTCCTACTGCTAGTTGGGGGAGCTGCATTTGAATGCCAGGATTGTTGCCTCTCAAATTCAGTTGTCCCACAGATGCAGGTGACGAAATTTCCACCAAATATCCACCTCTCCCAAGCAGAGAAGAGGGCCAAGGCAAATGATACTTCACCCCAGGGTGGTGACAACATGGGCTGTTTTATCTGCCAGTGCCTTATGGCTTCTGAAATATTGAAAGTAACCAAGGTGAACTGATGCATCCTGGAAAATCCTGAGCAAGCACACAAGCACATTTTTTTAATTGCCGGTAAATGAGGAGTGTCGGAGTCCCCTGACAAGATTCACATGGGAGGCAGCAGCTCTGCTGGGTGGTACCCAGCCCTCTCTGCTGTTTGATACCAGCTAGGGAAATCCTTCTGATGGCATTAGAGTTGTTAGTTCCAATCCATTTTTTCTTGGTCGTATGCATGGAGCTGGTCCCTGACCAGTGATGTTGCACCACTTCACTGACTGAGTCATGGATGTGTTTAATGCAAATTCTGAGGGTGGCAGGCAGCCCATTGTTTAAAGAAATAGTTTCCTCCCTCACACAGCCACCTGGAACAAGCTCCTGTGAGACTTGATTTTATCAGCCTAAGCTTTTCTTTTGTTAGCCAGTGTTGTGTTCTAGCTAGATGTTCCACTGGGTTTTTCGGAAGAACTTGATCCGTGCAGGTTGTGGGACAAAAAAAGTCACCATTTTCTGCACAGCCTGTCTGCAACTGAAACAAATGAAAGAAATAAGACTGATGAGCAGTAGTGGGGCTACCTCTGACAAGTTGAGTGGACACAAAGGAAGAAGTAAAATGCATAGTATTGGAGCAAAACACGTGTTTTGCCTTTTGTTTTATGTATTGTGCTTAGCTCGTCAATTTCTGTGCACCTACTATCGTCGTTAAACTTGTGTCTTCCCCTGTCACCATAAGTAAGTGCTCAGAAGCATGAAATCCTCTCTTTTCTCCTCCTGCACGGAATATTCATTTTAGCTCATGCTCTCAGCTGTCCTTACCTTTCCAACAGCCATTTCTACTTTCTGCAGTTGAGGCTGTCGTTGTCTCTTGCTCTTCTGCCAGCCCTCCTGCCTGTCCCTGTGTTTGCATCCCTCCTCCAGTGCTGTTCTCAGTAGGAGCTGTGGGGAGATAGTCTAGGCTGGGACAAACTATTCTTCTCCTCCCCTTGCCCCGAACCTATGTCATCTATCTCATTTAGGGATTTCATTTTCAGCATTTAAAAGTATATAATTTAAAACTTTTAACTTTAAAATGTTAATGACCTGACAGTGTTCAGAGAGGGACAGCAAAACCAGGGTCTCCAGAGTACCAGGTATGGGCTGTCCTGTAGCTCTCCCTGTCTGGCACTGTCTCACCCTGAAGAGGGGCATGAGTTGTTAGGAGTATTTATAAGCCTGCAGTTTCTTGTTCAAACAAGAAATAGGTGTTTTAATATTTTTGAGATCTCAAAAAGACATGATAATTTTCTGCTACTGAATGGAAGCAGCGATTTCCTTTATAATTTTGGCTCCAAACCCCATTCAGATTATGGTACTTCCAAAGTAACTTGAATCCAAGCTATCCTAGCCCCAAGCTTTGGGATACCCATGCGGATATGCTGTACAATACCTAACATGTGCTTAGCTTGTGCATTTTAGCCATATGATGGTGTTCTTAGCCAATTCAATTTTCTGTTCATTTTTTAAATTACCACGCTGTAAGACCGTGTTTCATGTGTTGTGCTAAATTTCCAAGTGTCTGGTCTCTGTTACAGCGCTGTTCTCATCTGTTAAATAGGCAATTTCTTTGGGTAATAGCACCAGAAATAAAATGATCAGAGTTTGACTAAGGCAGCAGGATCCTTGACAGCAGTGCGCCTTAGTTTGGCCCATATCTCCTGAAGGGTAAACGAAACTACTTATGCATCACACTTAATTTACGGTGCTAATGGTCTTGTGTGGAGTGGTAGGGGGGAAGAGGGAGTGCCCTCGCAAAGCACGGGAAAATGAATGTGTTGTCTCTACTGCAACCCACAGGCAGAGATAGTGGCTGCAGTCTGCTCACACCCTTCTGAGGGAGGTTGGGCTGCCACTCTCCTTCTGCTGAGGGTTTCTTCCACACCACTATGGCCAGGGACGTGTGCTTTTCTCAACAGGTCTGCAGCAGCTCAGCATACCCAGCCCATACTGGAAATGGGAATTTTTACATCAGTCAACACACTGTCTGACCTTGTAGGCTTTTCCCTTATTCCTCCTTGGACGTGACTGAAGCCCCAACCTCCTTGCCCTGGCTTTGGTACAATGCCATACCAGTGAGTGCAAGATTGATATTCCCACTGAAGCATAAACCTTCCTTTACATTTCATACTTTTTCCCTGACCCAGCTGTGTCTGTGTCACTCGGTGTATGAATTCAGTCCCTCTGAGGAAACCCTTGGGGAGTGGTGGCCATCAGTAGAGGCTCTTCACCAACTTTGTTACCACATGCTGCCAATAGGAGTTCATATTATTCAGTATAAACTTACTTCTGTAATTAAACAGAATTAAATTAAAACTCCTATTTATTAAATATTGTGAACAGCTGTGGGATACACTTCTGCCAAACAGTGTCAGTGTTGTTTTGGCTTCCCCTGTTTTCCCCCATGGATCTCATTTTGGCAATATTTCAGGTGGCAAAGTAGAGGATCTGGGAGGCTCTTGGCTATGGGGATGTCAGGAGACGCTTAACTGGAGTGTCTTCTTGGTGGTCACAAACTGGAGGTTTCATTCTAACTTTGTAAAATTTTGTAAACTTGTGAAACTTTGTTTCATTGTAAACTTTGCCTAATTTTCCTTTCTTTTGATGAGAAAACATCCATTCTCCTTTTGAAAGCCTTGTATTTTTTTCCCCTGCACGCTTTATTTCTGGTGTTACTCATTTTAGAGAAGTTTTATGATGTACCTCTCCACTATTGTCTTTCCTGTTCCTTCTCAAATACTGGTCTTAAAAATGCAGGAAAAACTGAGCCCCCTCCTTGCTATTCCTTTAAGTAATTATTTTGTATATTGCACAATGTTTTTAATGAAAACCCTTTATTTATATGTTTTTTTATAATAGCCGTGGGTTCTCCTCACTCTGGGTGCACAAATCTAGCCCAGTTGTAAATTACAGTGCCTGCGCATTAAAATAAATTGCAGTGACACAGGGCTGTGGCAGCACTGCTGGAAGCTGTCCTGAACCCACTGGGGTCTTCACTGCATGTTTAAAACCTATCTGTTTTTTGCTGGATTTACAGAATATCTGGCACTTCAGCTCTGTAAGGAAGAGTCGTCCTTCAGTAGTTTATATGGATGAGTTCCATTAGTGGAGTTTTGGAAGAGGGAAACAGGCAATAATTATTCCCTTATGTTTGATCAGCCTGATGCAAATGTCTTTGGGAAGTGAAGAAGGTTGTGTTGACTTTCTAAGAGAGAGCTCTCTCTGGGTTTTGTGTTGAGTAGCATCTGCCTGTTGGGGAACATGGGATTTTGGGGTAACGAGAAAAAGGAGAGTGAGCAGGGGACCCCAGACCAGGAAAGCTGCATTTAGGACCATCGTTCAGCAGGTCCTGAAACCATGATTGTGATGCAGGAGGTGAGATCTCTGACACCATTCATGTGCTTAAATAGCTTGCTGAATTTGGATGTAAATGCCATCCTTGGAGAAGCCCCAGAGGCTGAAAATACAGCCTACACAACAATGTCAGATTGGTGCATCCAACGCTGCCTTCACCTCTCCCCGTACTGGGTCACATTACACCTGCTCCAAAAAGGATCTTCCTTAACCTAGTGGTTTATGAAAGACGTTCATCAAAAAAATTACTACAACTGCATAAATATAATGATATAAAGGCTGAAAGTTCCTCGTGCTGGGCAGGTTTTGTAGGGTTCAGTGCAATGTGCGCAGTGTAGCCTGGTCCTTGCGGTGAAGGCCGGTTCTACCTGATTTTTTGAAAAAGATCATCTAGAGTCATTACATTTGCAGATTTTCCCCACCACCTGTTTTCATGTCTGTAAATATATAAGACAGGACGCTCATTCTTTGTTCTGAAGGCACGTTAAGATCAATGCCCTTGAGCATGCACCCTCTTCTGACTGTCTAAAAATTTGTTAAAGGTATAGATCTTGATTACATTCTCTTAATCCAAGCCTTTTCTTTTAACCCAGCTCTTAAAAGGAAGCATACATGACAGTACATCACACAATATCTCAGCCCTTTCCTGACATTTCTGTGGAAGTAAATGAAAGGTGTAAATTAAAAAAAGCAAGTGTTTGTGTCTCACTTTAACCTCCTGTTATGTTAAATGGCTTTATTGAAGAGTGCCAGCAGTGTTCTCAAAAAACTTGGGAAAATCCACTGTGAGCTATGCAATTAGTTGCCTTGGGAGCTGAGTATGGAGTTCATGATGTTTGATGTGAAAATTACATGGACACATCTAATTGGGAGTATTTGCACCACACAGGATACCGAATAAAGAGGTGAACTCTTTTCCTCCATTCCTGGCTTGTTTTCTTCTTTAGTTGAAGTGTTTACCTTGAACTCTTCCCAGTTGAGATGCTGTTTATCTAAGGATGTGGATTGATCAGTAGGTGCACATTTCCCTCTGCAGATTTTGGAGAGCAGTGGGTAGAGGCAGAGGAGCCTCTAGGAGCCTGGAAGAATGAGAGGAAGACGAACTTCAAGCTACCTCATGCTTCCCATTATCATTCCTTAGCTGTGACTTGCAGTGCCTATCCCAGCCCTAGAGCTCTACTCTTTCGCAGGAGTCAATGGCTAATTTAGAGAGTCCCTGGCACCACACGATCCATTACTCATAATTTCTTTTAGTGGTTAAGTTTTGCAATATAAACATATGATGATCTTTTATGCTGACAGTGGTCTCCAGTGTCCGTTGTTCTTCGAGCACTTTATGATTTCTTGCTTTAATGTTTTTTGTTAGTGGTCCTCAAAATGAAAGAAAAATATTTTGTAAATTGGTATCTGATACCAGTTTGTGTTGTGAATGTATGTCTTGGGGTATCATTCCCTGCACTAAGAGATCTGCTAACAAAACCCAGAAATCCAGCACTCTCCTCTCAGTATTAAAACTTGTATTATCTATGTGTGCATGTGGATGTAGCTGTCTTCTCCCTCCTTCCTCCTTTGAAACTTGAATTATGTGTTGATCTTTAAACAGTGTGGGTTCGTTTTTCTTTGGTTGCAAATAAGACTTGTCTGATGAATGCAGCTAAATTGTGAGCGTATTTTAAATATTCCGTGGTTTTGAACTGCAATAAAGACTTAGAGTAAAACATTTTCCAGTAATTTAGCACTCTCTTCAGTGCAGTTATTCAATTATTAGACCACAAAGGCATTCTGCAGTTTGATGTTATTAAGAAATATATTAGCAGAAAATACTCTATTATCATCTAATGCTAATAATCAGCTGGTAGGAATTAGAAGAGAAGATGTGTAATTGGAATTCTTGTGGCTAATAAGATGTGAATTCTAAAGATATTTCCAGGAGAGAAATCTAGGTGCTCTTAGAAGAAATTGCTCTTTGTATTTAAAAACATTAGTAGGCACAGTGATGAGATCAGATTGATTCGCTTGAAATATCAGCGAGACACAATAATGATTACTGAATAGCATTTTGATCCTGGAGCTATATCACTGTCTTGCACCCTTCTTTCATTATTTGCCATTCTGCTGTAAGATGCCTTTCCCTGACCTCTGCCATAGCTTGTTTTTAAAACATTGATGTACTAGGGAAACACACAGTGAAATGATAATTCAAGCCACCGGTTTTCTAGCAGGGCCCCTTCTCCTAGACATGGGTGGACAGGATATATGACATTACAATCTACAGATAGTCCCCTCTTTCTAGCAAAGAGGGAGGTGTCACAAGCACTTAAGGACATGGATAACTTCTCCAGTGCAAGGTTTTGCAGATTAGAACCCAGCTGTCTGTCTGTACGTGTGTCTGTGTGACGTACCACCAGTGGAGAGTGTCTTTTCCTAAACAATTTGCAAATAGATTGCACTCTAGGATTGCAGCCTTTGGTTGCTCTGTTACTGCTGGATTTGGTGTAACTCTAAGTGTTATTATGGCTGTAAAATTATTCACCCGCAGGATTTATCTTTGACCCCTGCATCAGTGAATTCCACAGGCTGATTCCCTGCCATTTACAGTAAGGGGAGGGAGAGAGATGGGTTTGTCTTCCTTACAGGGCACCGCCCTGTTTCTAGCCTAAATTTGACCTTGAGAAACCTAGTCATACTCAAACTTGATAAATACAGTTTTCTCCTGGAAGCTAAGAGTCCTCAAATGAAGCCAAACGTAGAAGGCAGTGAGAGGGTAATGTGTAATGAGGTGGTCTTTATTTCTGAGCATGCACTGGCTCTTCAAAACTCAGAAACATTCTCCTAAATTCTTAAATGGGTTTTAATCTGTTGCTCTTGGCGGGGACCAGTGCCTTTGGGTTGGGGAGTTTGCTGGAGAGAGCAGGCAATATTAGAAGTGGTTTCTTTTGAGTGTTATGAGCTCCCTGTGGAGATGGTTGGAAGTTCACCACACGAGGAACTGTGTGGATTCTGCATGGCAGTGCAGGAGAAGTGGAGGCAGGACCCAGGTGAGGTTTAGTGACTTGCAGAGAAGGACAATGGCGAGAACCAATTGAAGAGCATTGACCAGGTGAGGATGGAGGGAAGGATGTCCCGAGAACCCACAGGGAGCTTGCCAGGTGTCTGTGGTGTGCACACAGCAGGTGGTTTGAAATGCTGAAAGCTGCAACGGGTCTGCTTTAGGTAAAAAAAGGGAAAGTAAAGCGAGAAGACAGGAGGTGAGCAGAGGAGCACCTCCAGATCTGAGCAGTTTGTAAGGTTTTCTTGGACTCGGTAATGCCTTGAGAATCCTGTTAAATTCTTAGGCAAGCGAGCAGTGATTAACTTTTCCACAATTAAAAGTGTATATCTTGATTATCACCTCTTATTTAATTATCAGATGCTTAGTTTTAGTTGCATGGCTGTCTCAGATAATAGGAAGCAATCAGACTGGAGGCTGCTGGAGCTTCACAAGCATCTCAACTCTCCCAGCCAATGGTGCTGTGGAAGGAGTCAGCTCTTGCCCTCTGCCTTGCGCTTGGGTGTATGTCAGCTAAATTGGAGAACTGGGCTGTTAACACCTTTTTCCCCCTTTTTTCCTGTCCCCTGCCCCAAATTAATTTGAACCCTACATCAGCTGCTCTCTCCAGGTTACCGTAAGACAGATGAGATGGTTTTGCTGATGTAAACAGGAGGGCCCAGGAATAAGTGGGAAAAGGTGGGACTAGGTTGTTATTGTAGGCTTACAAAGGCATTAAATGGGAGAAACATTTAATTTATTCTAGCTTTTTGTTTGTTTGTTTGTTTGTTTTCCATTTGTAAAGGTATATAATGGTTGCATTTTAAGAGGCTGCAGTATTCACCAGTGTAAGAGGAACAGAACAGTTCTCCTTGCTTTCAACAGCAGATACTTTCTAGATGGTTTTAACAACATTTTTACTATGGCAGGTGAACTTTTTAAAAGTGGTATATATGAATCTCCTGGACAGTATACTTGGTATTTTTGAAACTGTGGGAAAACTTGTAACCTTTCCCTTCTGTTTGAAAAGGAGAAGTTTTCTGTGAACCAGACCCTGCTGAAAACATGTACAGAGGTATAGCAAAGGGTTTCAGATCTCTGCTTGCATGCTTAAGAACCAAAACTGATGGAAAGAGAGGAGGGGTTTGTACTTGTACATCAAAAGAAAGGTATGAGGACACACATTAGAAAACTGATCTAATGAGAGAATGGTGGTGGCCGTCGTGGGGTGGGCTGTTGTTTCATCAAGACATGTTAGAATATGTTAGAATCAGTCTTAGTTTTTTGAGTTTTTTTAGAAGAAAAGACAGCAGAGCCATTTTAAACAAACACGAGTATCTGTAGAAGAAATAGGAGAAATCTTAAGAAACACAGTGAATGAACTCCAGTCCCCTTCAGAGGCTTCTCGTGGTGTATCTTTCTCCCCTGACTTCCCCTGTCTCACCTCCCTACTCCCAGGGAGAAAATTTAGATTGTTTTGCTCAGAAGTGAAAGACCATTTTTTCACTTACAGGACCAGGAGAACAATTTTTCTCTCCCCTCCAGCACCCTGAGCTCCATTTGTCTGGGTGCA